>JAQPZY010001501.1:1797500-2270000 GCA_029931535.1 Margaritifera margaritifera | reverse complement strand
TGTTACTGGGGGTGGTCAAGTGAACCAGAACTTCAGAGATGGTTGTACCAAGGCACTGACAGACCAGAGACAGCTGGTGGGCCTTTACTGAAATGTATGATAAAGGTGAACATTTTTACCCTAAAAACACATACTGTTATGTGTATTGAATTTTTAATATGTGTCAATGAGGTAAGTTGTACTCTAATCATTTGGTAAACAACATATTTACTGCATTTGAGTTCAATGTCAGACTTGTTTACCTAACGTTTAGTACTAAGATTGGAATTTTCCATATCTTGACATGAGAAAAATCAGATACACCAGTAAACTTCCATTTAGAGTTACTCATATTCTAGAATATTCTGTCATGCGATTTGTCTTATATTTATACAGCATTTGGTAAACAAGATTCCATTCCTATACTAAACTTCATATTCTTGAGATCAGTCTATCAAAGAATTTATTTTAGTAAACAGATGTTACAGTTGTGAAAATCAGAGCAAATTCAGAGAGAGGAATTATTTAATTGAAATATTCATTGGAATTACCAAAAGTGCTCAGTCTCATATTGGATTAATACTTGACTTTGGGATTTACATGAATTCATTCAAAGATATTCTGGATTATATCATTCAGGCATATCAGGACATTCAACACTACTAACACATCAGAACATTCAAGACAACTAGCATATTAGGACATTCAAGGCAACTGGAATTTATTCTAAATATTCTATGTTTAGGACTTGTGCTTAAAACACTTGGGACTTTTGGATTATTTGGACTTTAATTCACGTTACTGTAAATATTTTTGAATTTTCGTTTTAATTGTCTAGAAATAAATTGCTTGTTGATTTTACTTACATTGTTGGTTTCACTTTGTTTCTGTTACATTATTTTTAGACCTAGAGTCGTAACAATACACATGTATAATGGTTGTTTAGATATTTCAAGTTAAATAGATCAAAATGAAGACTTCGATCCTTTAAGCAGCAATGCAAAAATAACTGAGAATATGTGTATATTTAACACTGCACATATATATATATATATATCAACCTCTCTGAGGAAGCTCATACATAGATTTTAGTGAATGTGATAAGAACAAAAAGCTTCGATCAGTGTGAAAAATAGAGACGGTAGATGTTTGTTCTGTGTTAATTAGACCAAGTGATCATGTAGATAGATCATACAAAATCAGTTTAGATAGATACAGTAATTAGTTTGATAGACGTCCGGTGAGAATATAGGACATTTGGAAAATCGCAAATGAGTTTGATATATATGCAAGTGTTTATAAAATAGTTTGACCATTTACATCAAAGCCATTAGAGTAACTGAAATAGAAAGACAAAAGCATATTAATTTCGTAATAACATTTTATATGGATCTTTTAATAATTACGAAGATGGAAGGTGGAATTACGTCCTTGGAATAACAAAACGAAGATTAGTGTCATCACAAATAACCCGACATGACAGCAGAAATATATTTCAATATTTTTTCTATCATATGGAAATAGTTCAAGCATTATTTACATACATCAGAAAAAAAATATCGAACCATAAAGGACTATGTTAAAATGTAGATAACTGGATAGATATAGCTGTTTATTCAGTTTCTATCAGATTTAATAGACACATTGTTTCCCACAATTAGTCGCTCCACACGTTATTATGTTATGAGGTTCTTTCAAAGATATTCATCATGTCTAAAAAATAATTATTTTCAGTTTTGAATGTTTTCGGGTGCATCAGACACATAATAAATATACATAATTTGTGCACCTACATTAGCATTTATTTTGGTCTGCAGTAGGTTACCATGCTGCACATTACACAATAAATTTCCACTATCATTCAATCATTCAATCTGTTATAATGTGCACTTTCCAAATCAAGCCAAATGCAATGTGTATATGCATACAAATTATTATCATGTACGTTACTAATTTATGTGTGCTTTTGATGTTCATCAAAAATATTTGGTCGCTTCTGTAAACTGCTAATGGAATTCAAAATCCTGGAAATAATAAGCCATATTTGGCAGACATTCTATAGTCAATTATATTTTTTCTGTTGCCGAATTGTGCAACATTTTAGGATTACTTTCTCAAAAAGCTTTGTACAGGAATAAAATACCCTTTAAACTCATTATAGGTGCAAACAGTGTGTGGTTTGTTAAAGTTGTATTGGCTGCTCTGTTGATAATTCTCTCCCTAGTGATGTCGTCATAAAATAAAACAATTCCATTTATGTACGTGTCATTTTCTGATTGTGCAATTGATTACAAAGTAATCGTATAGTATTACAAAAAAATGTTTCCAGAGCATAACTTTGCTCACCGCCTTCAATAATTTCCGGGGCATTTATAAGTGTTATGTTAAATCTGAAATTGTGTGTACGAGCACAAGGATACAGTGGATAATAATCGTTTAGTATTTGAAGGTCTAATCGTATTCTAAACATTTTACCTTATATAGAAATACTGTATAGCATCAGTACCATTATTGTGTGCATTTTTTGTCCCTGATCTCGGCTTGCTAGTGTATCATGTATAATACGCTGTTCAATCCTATTTGTTCTAAGCGAATGTTTGTTTGTTATTCTGTTTTGTTTTTATTTTTTTTATTTTTTTTTTTTTTGGGTGGTGTTTTGGTATTTTGGGATTTTAATGACACTTTTAACACATTGTTGGTTATGTCATGTCCAGGAAGTGGGGGTTAGGTGCCTTTCTCAAGGACACACCAAGGCAGCCGACTAGGGCTGGCTTGGGCGGGTATCGAACCGGCGACCGTTGGATTACGATTTCGACTCTATACCAACTGAGATACCGCGGCATTCTCTATAATACAATAGGCTAAACATAAAACTTCGTATATCATGAAAATGTTCTAGATATTCAACTTGAAAGGATCAATGCTTCCGCCGGATATTGTGATGTTTTTGAGCAGCATTCCACTTAAATTTGTTATCGCAACAAAAACAGCCACACTTAGTCAGAAACAGAATGTTACAAGCCCTAAAACAAAATATTAAATCTAATACAACATTAAAAAAACAAGGTGTTCCATCAATTGACCTCTTCCCTAGATGGTTAAATTTTACAAAGCATGGTAACGTTAGTGACGATGGCTAAGGCAAGATTCGTTTCATTCCATGTCCATCATTTGATTTATCTGATCCTGAGCTACAAAACAAAAATGATTTCACATGTAAAATACTAGATACATGATCACCAGTGAAAACTTGTCAAAAGTTGTCAAGATGCTTTCGAAGAAAGAGATCCGATAACATATGAAAGAAGTTGAATCATTTAAAATGGGAATCTTTTTAACTGATGAAATTTTTTAATAGCATTGTTTAGTCTGTTTCCATTGTCAGTTGTAATGCAGGATAGACAAACACTCATAACATTAGAATTGTCACAACAATGCTTATCAGAGGTACAAACGCATCAACAACAGAGCAAACCAAAGACATTTATGAAACATGTTTCCGTGTTTTTCTTTTTTTCTCATTTTTTCGACTACAGTAGGCCAAAGTGAAAAGGATTTGTTGGGTCACATAAGGCTGGACAAAAAAAGGCATAATTGGTACATTCGGAAGCTACAAATCCTGATACACGACTAAATATTCCTCTAGACCATGCTGTTATACAAAAGCAACCAACAGTAGTATTAATAGTGATGCAAACTATAAACTTGAACCATTTGATCAACAAGTAAGAGAAGCTGATGCTATAATTGACGAACAGATTCAACGTATAATTGACGAACAGGTTAAACATGACGAGCTATGACCTGCAGTAGAAAGATAAATCAGTACACAAGAGAAGAACGAAAAATTAGGTCTTAATAAATGTTGTAGAAGTCATCAATTTGAAGCTAGAATCTATGCAATGAAACGTAAGATTTAAGGCTTGAAAAAAGACACGAGGAAAGATAAAAATCAAAACAAAAGCTGTATGGCAAGAACAGCTGGGAAATGTTGAAAGTAAAGAAATAAATGTCTAAAGAAAAGGGTGTGACATTTTCTGCATTACCCACTGCTGTAAATATGACAATATCAGCTGTTAATCTGTCTATAGCAAATTGATTTAATAGTTTAATACGACCGCGAGGAGCAACAAGTGGAGGTAGTTCTCCATCAGAAGTCTAAGATGATAAAGACTTAATACATGTTGCCTATTATATTTCCCAGTTAGCTAAAAATGCAGCTGCTTTACTTCGAATGACTGGCAGTGTAATAAGCTGGTTGTTATTTTTTTGGCTGAACATGTGGTTTTACTTTTTTGGCACCAGATCGCGTGTTGTTAAATTTTGATTAGAGGACTATCATTATCATGAACCTTCTTGTGTACATACATTTGACTAACTTTGACTTCAATTTATGCTTGGCAATTTCTGTCATACTGTCACAGGTTGTTTGTCAGATTTTGAATACCGTTGGTAACGGCTTGGTTTAATCTAATTGTAAACGAGTCTTTGGATTTAGTTCAATTGTTCTTATATCCAACGATACCACGCATTTTCATACCCATGTCACTTAGTAATAGAAAATCTCTTTCTCCACCAGCATCATAGCTCAATTCCACTTTTGAATATGTTATGTCTTTTGACTCTCAACCATATTTTCATCGCTACCGTAATCTTCTTTTCCTAAAATATACAACACTATTGTCTTTTTAGTTGTATCCAGAACAGTGGAGACAGACTCTGAAATATATGTTCTGTTCATAACTTGTTCGACTATGACGCAGAGTACATATTTTCTAACGTTTTAATGAAATCTTAAATATCCCTTAATCGATTACATTCTTCCAGAAACAAGTACATCCAACTTGTTGCCTTATTTACATCAGTTTTCTCATTAAAATAGCTTTATGGTGATTTAACCGTAGTCTACCACCTACCAAATCCGCGTATTTCTTTTTCCTATTTTTTTTATTGCAATCAACCACAGTTGTAAATGGATTTCAAGAATATTTATCATTAATTATTACTTTGTGTTTCTTCCTTTGGCGCATCTCCAATCATAATATGGTGAAATGTTACAATTTTTGCAGATCAAATTAAATTGTTTAAATCTATACCATTTTTATTAGAAACAAACACATCATCTCCACGCAAAAGTATTTTGCATCCGGACAACGGGTTAAACATGAATCTTGTAGACAGATTTAATTAAATCTAGTACAGTATGATCTGTTTAAACAGGTAGAAAATTCCACAATCAGCTGTTTCCACCTAGTTGATTCTGCCAGAATCTGATTTCAAGCTGTCCTCTCTATCTGTTCAGAGAGTTTTCGCTATTACACGTTTAAGCGAAGCTATACAAAAGGTTTAATTTCTTTGTAGGTAAAAACAATGAGGTCTCAGTGTAGTGAATTTTTATCTCGCTAAATATGTGTGTAATGCTGAGGTCAATGGCAGTGCAAGTGCATGGTACAACCAAGGCGTGAAATTGATTTGTAGGGCAAGAGTAAAGTGCTGTATTTGTTGTTTTTGGGTTTTTTAAATCTGAAGTCCATTATTTAAATTTTTTAAAATAATGTGAAATCGGTTTTGTTTGTGCTAATACTTTGAGCTCTAACCACTGTTGTTCCACATTCACCTTTAATTCTGTGTCGATTTCTCTCTCATATGTTCATTTCATCGTACCGTTAAAATCTTAACGATTTTATATTATTTTAGTATCTAGCATTGTGTTTCGTTTTCCCATTTACTCGATCCTGGAGTTTTGTATCATCATACATCTGATCGTATCTCAAATATCAATTATACCATTTATTTGCTCACTGTACTTGTAATTATTACTAAATGTGAAAATTAAATTTTTGTGAATATTGTACGTTCAAAATCTTTATATCTGCACACTGTCAAAAGTTTGGTGGATTTCACTTCATTCATATGGTTCAAAAAGTCTTCCAATATCAATTGATTTTGGTTACTTTTGTGGTAATTCTTTGTGACGGACGCTTACAAGATGAGGAAAAATGTATACTTTATCGTGTAATTCATGTATCTTTTTTGAAAGAAATTTTTAAAAAGTTTAAATGTACTCATAATTGCGTCAACATTTAAGTGACTTACATTCCAGTTTATCTTCTTCAAAGTCTCCTAGACATGCTCGTATTCTTCAACATTGTATTTGGTTTTCAGCCTTATATATATATATATATATATATATATATATATATATATATATATATATATATAGAGAGAGAGAGAGAGAGAGAGAGAGAGAGAGAGAGAGAGACAGACAGACAGACAGACAGACAGACAGACAGACAGACAGAGGGAGAGACAGACAGACGGACAGACAGAGACAGAGAGAAAGAGAGCAATAACTATGTTTTCTTGCATGAATTCCATAAGGAAGTGTGTAAGAAGTCCTCTCCACTCGCTCTTTTGATCCTACTTTGCTGTTTATTGATTGTAGAGATTAGAAATAGTTCATATCAGTGAAAGTTCTAGTTCTCGCAATGCAAAGCGGTGATTTGATTTGCCAGTACAGAAAAAGTACCAGCTTCATTTTGTGAGTGATAACTACGGCAAAGCACAACCTAATTAAAGGTTCCAAAGAGAAGAAGAATAACTGAGTCAATTGATCAACTATGGATCCATACGCTTTAATAATATACATTTACTGACCGAAATCGGATTTCGACTTAGCCTAATATAAAATGGTTAGATATTGCTTAACAGTTGATTTTAGTACGTTAATTTAATTAATCAATCAAATCACCACGCAGGATTGCACGACCTTTTGACCTCTGATTTTGTGTCCTGGAGAGGAGGTACTCGTGTTTCGCTCAAAAACCATATTAATGGTGCATACACATTACTTCTAGCTATTTAGGAATCAATAGAAGAGACGCTTATTTTCATTTGTATCGTTTATTTGTTTATCTGCCATTTGTAGTTTAGAGAAAAAATGTCTCAAAAAGCGGCATCTGCCGGTGCATTGAGGTTTATTCCTCGCCTTATTTTTTTTTTGTTTTTTTGTATACATATTAGCATCGTTGCAAGCCACGGGAAAAATTCCACAGCCCTCTCTTTTGATCCTTGGCTGCCTCGGATAAGATTTCTTCTTTTGTCTTGAATATGTGTTAAGGAAAGCTACGTCCTCAAGAAGCCAGTGAAATAAGCTGGAATACATCACCGAATGTAACATTTTATCGATCTATAAGTGACTGTGTTTGGAAGAGAAGAAATCATTGGTTCACTCAGTCAGCATGAAAGGTCATGTTCGGTAAACCTTCCGAGAAAGTGTTGGTCGGACTCGCAATTGCTGGTTAAGCAGATAAAGGCATATTCAAGAGAAATGAGGAATGCTTATCGCAGGCAGCCACGGGTTAACTAACAGAGTAGCGGATTTTTTGCCCTTGGCTTGCGACGGAAATTTTAGACTGATTTTTGTTTTTTCGATATGAATGTCGGCTAGGGGTCAGTACATGGTGATTAAATACGATAAATGTGCATGTGATGCATCGGATGCAGCTTTAGGTTTACTAAACCGAGTACAATGGAGACAGAATGATAAGGGGAAACAACTCCTACGATTCAATTCATTTAAGTTGACTATCCCGTCCCAAAGTGCCTGTCACACTGTGTTCTTGCATCGTAACAGATATATTGATAACACTTGGAACAAAAAGTTTAGAACGGAAAATGATGTCAATATCGTAACAATAAGTGTGTACAAAAACAGAAACACTGTGAACAGAGGCATTGACAACAACAACCGACGAAGCAACATAAATAACAAGACGATTCCGACAGGAAAAAAAATTAGCTGATGTAGCAGCAACAACTAACAACAATAACAACAACATGTCCAAACTCGGTGAGTTATTACAAAAAGAACACAACCAATGAAACTATAGCAAACCAATCAAAGCACCTGCATACAAAAATAAATATTCCTAATAAGACTATCCAATCGCTATCGCGATCTCTGTAATGGGATCTTTTCACACAAACGAGTCAACAGTATATGCTTTCGGATTTGCATACAAATTCGTTAGCGCATGCTCAGAATTCATCATCATCCGATTATTGATCAGTCTCTCACTGCTGCTGGTTTGGGTTTCTGAATAATTGCTGGAGGTATCCGAATAATAGAACTTGTCATGCGCATGATCAGTGTTGGAAGAACTTCCATACGAGTCCTCCACCGTCGAGATGAATATCCGATCTAAATCTGCCAACTGTTGGGATGACTGGCTATCACTTATATTACAAAAGGAGGAGGCGGAAGACTCCTCTGATGTCGAACACAAGTTGGGAAATAATCTGTCGAATTCACCGTTGCGCGGAGCACGAGTCACTTGACCTGAAGGGCGCCTGAAGTTTCTAAAGCTTCCTTGCGCGAATGAATCAGAAAGTTGTCGCACTACGGGTCGACGACGCTGACTACTCTCGGAGCTTGAGCGAGACGAACTATGACGAGAAACTCTGTTTCGCGGTCTAGATCTAGTGTCTGAAAGTTTAGTCCTTCTCGACCATTCTCGAAAGTTACGTGCTCTGACTCCCATTGCTGGTAAACGATTTTCAATTTCCGAGTCAGAGTGACTGATCTCTGAAGTTCCACCCTCCTCTTGTTCTTTAATTACAACAGATTGTTCAGACAAAGTTCTTACATTTTGAGGACGCAGAACTTGTCGTAAAGTGTGGCCTTTCTGAACAAATGTTTTTATGTATGCAATCGTTTCTTGGTTTTCATCCAGATTGTATGATTTTGCAATCGATGAGGTCAGTTCGTCGTTCGAGGTGTCTGAATCTAACACCCATTCTTCAGTTAAATTATGAATGCTTGGTAAGGATGCATACTTTTCACTTAAATGTCGACTAAGGACTTGAGCTTGATCCAAATCTTCAGCAATCGAATCTCGAAGATGTGAAATTTCGGCTAGACTCATCAAGCTTCTTGCACTTCTGACACTAACACTGCTTTTCATGCTTGGATTTCGACTCAGATCATATCTTCCCGTGTCCAACACTCTGTACCGTTCAATCCTTGCTCGTAAATTTGGTCTGTTGTTAGTAATATCTTCTATATCTCTATCCCCTCGCCATTGATCCTTATCCTCATTCATGGAGAATGGTCTAAAGGAGTCCGAAGGATGTGAAATTAAGCCGTTCATCCGAGTCAAAGGTACGGTAGAGTTGTCCTCGAATGTACTGATGGAGGAAATGTCAAATTCAAATCCGTTATCCGGCCTCAATTCTACCTCCGCGTACAACTGGACAAGTTTTTCTTTTGCGTCATTTAGGTGATGCTGTAGCTCGCTGATTACCTCTTCTTTCTAAAACAACATAAAATTGTTAAGCAGCAAACTCTGACATCAAACTGAACCAAATAATTATCAGCTAGCTAAACACGTTAGACAAACATTTGTTGACCATTTTTAAAACAAAGTACGACATTAATCTGTCTATTTTACTCCGAAATGTCATGACTATGGTATATTTTATTCTGACCATATCTTTCAGAAATATTTGTTTGTCCCCCTACTAACACGTAGATAGCTGCTAGTCATTGCACATGCGTTAAAGTCAAACGCATTGGACAGGGTCATTTCTTGGGTTTACACATAGATGATTGAATATGCTATTCATATGATGTTAACCAATAGGCGATGTATATCATTATTTATTTGAATGCAAATTCTTTAAATTATATATAAACAAACGTATACAAAAATACTACACATCAAGTCTAAGTGTCGCCTAATTCTCTGACTTAAAATAACAATCAATGGGTTATGAAATTTTGTTTGATTGCTTATCAGTACAGTTATAACTTCTTGCAACTCTACGCAATGATAGTTGTACAAGGCGTATTTGAAAAGTTCTGAATATTTTGTTATAACTTTTTTGTTTTCTTGAAACTGTCAATACATTTAATACCAGTCGATTGAAAAAATAACGTCCTATAAAATGATTTGCAGCTGTACGTACAGTACGCATGATATCTGTTGACATATGCGTGTGACGTAACACAGGTAAATGAGAGTGACCTAAACATGTCCTAGAAGGAGAACAATTCTGATATTGAGCTAGAAACATATTGTAAACTCCCGGTGCTCTTAGGGTACTCTCTGACTGATATCAAGGCCGATTTGGATAAAGTTTACGGATGTAAATCTCTGTCATATCCTACAATTTTGAGGTTATTTCATCGTTATAAAGATGGTCGCGTATCCATGGAATATGACCCATGTGCTGAACGACCGTTATCTGCGATAGGTGTCTGCGATAGGTGAGCGGGAAGTGGCTGCTTTGTAGGGGGAACTGATAAAGATGCTCGATCACAGTGGAAGACATTTATATTATCACGGGCAAAAATGTGTCGGCTATTTGTAATGTATTGTAGAATCGTGTGAAGCTCAGAAAGTTTTGTGCACGATGGGTCCCGCATTTTGATGACGGTTGATCAAAAACAGGCCTAAGTTGAAATTGCCAAAGAGCTACTCACTAAATATGTAAAGAGTGACCAGAAACGTTTGAATGAGATTGTCACAAGCGATGAAATATAGATTTACTTTTCTGACCCCAACTCAAGAGAAAATAATGTTTGGAATACAAACCTAGACCACAAATCACTCAACTCAGTCGGACTGTCAAGAGAGTTTTATGCCTAATATTTTTTTCAATGCAAAAGGCCCAGTTGTACTGGTACCTGTGCCTGACTCTGCTAGTGTCACTGGACATTTTTAAGCCTCAAAAGTGTTGCCAAAAGTTGTGGAACGCTAACGAACCACACGTCTTCGCACTGGTACCAGAGGTATCCATCTACTCCATGCGAACGCACTGGCGCATAAATCCGCCGTCGTGACAGACTTCCTGAAGGAACAGGGCATCTAAACTTTGTCATATCCTCCATACAGCCCTGATTTAGCGCCAGATGATTTTTATTGGAATCCCGTTATCAAAGATTAGCTGAGAGGCAGACGATTTGAAAGCCACCGCGCGGTTGGAAGAGCAGTTTTCCAATGGATGAACAACATAACACAAAGTAAATACTAAATGGCATTTAATAAACGGATAATCAGATTAAGAAAATGTGTAGAGTTGCATGGGGAGTACTTTGATGGGATTCATTGACGTACTGTTCACTAACAAATAACTTTGTTGTACAGCGCACTAGCAGTCATAACCTTTTATATATCCCTCGTGTAAGCGTATTGTAGTTATGTCACATACCTTAGATAGGGGTCCAGATGTTTGACAAAAAGTTTAAATGCTTCACAACTTACCCCTCAACTACAAGACGTTTAGTACTAAACGTCCATTATATTTTTTAATTGGCAGAAATGTAATTATTTACACAAGTTGAGATGTACCGTTTTGAATTTAGCAGAAAATATAAGTCCTTACCTCGGAAAGTGATTCCTTTAGCGTATTGTTTTCCCTGATAATATTGAGGACGTCATTTCCTTTCTCGCGAGAGAGGGAATCCCCCATGTTTTGTAGTGACGAAACATATACCCTCATCTGAACATTGTCAGGTTTCTTCCACCAGAAATACACCTGCATAATAAAATTAAAAAAAGAAGAAATATACGCTTCATTCTGGAGCCTATAGCAAATCTATCGTCTAATGGTGCAAATCAAAATGCACACAATACCAGCGAGACACAAGCTTACTACTCCCATGACGAAACATCACACAAAGGACGATTCATGAACTCAATAGCAAACTAAGAACACCTGAATAAACGTATTATCCCATCTATGTAATTGATTGAAAGGCTGGAAAGGTACCAAAATCTCCGACTCGTGAAAAGTAGTCAAAAGAACCTTCTGTTGGACTAATCGTAAACAGTTCATTCCGGTGAAATACCTATCCGCACCCCCAACTCTGATATGATCATTGTTCGAGAAATGAGGTTATATGCAACAAGTAAATTCCCGGAATTTAATTTATATCTCCCGCCTTTCGTTGGAAGTAGGGAATGCAGTTTTGTAAAGAAAGGGGCTAGGTGACAAAGGTGAAATAGTAAATGAGGTATGGTATATTTGTAAGGGAATGAAGTAGTGGTGATGTAAAACGCTGACAATAGAATCATATGTGAGATCTCATCAGGGCCGGCCCTACCATATAGGCAAACTAGGCGCCAGGCTTTAAGGGGCGCCAAATTAGACGGAAGTCAATTTTTATGCATAGTTCGCCCAGAGCACAAAAAAGGCCTTGTGCCGGCCCTGGATCTCATCAATATAAAGCTTAATACAAAATCCTTTTGAAATTCAAACACGATCAAGAGAGAGATTGTAATAAAAAAAAATTATGTATGTCCAACATTCAGCGGTCGTCATTCCACTAGATGATGATTTCGAAATTGTATTATCAACATAAAGCTGCCTATAAATTTTGCTTTAAATTCACAACCATGATTATAAGAGTGACTGTGATGAACCAAAAGAATGTGGGTCCAACATTGAGAGGCCATAACTCAACTAAAAGATGATGTAGAAAGCTGACAATTAAATTCCACTGAAGTTATATAAACCTAAAGCGGCATATACAATTTTCTTGAAACCCAATAATAATGAGGGAAATTATTGTGTTGAAACAAAAGTGTCTGCTTCCAAGAATCAGGGACCATTACTCCTTTGAATGATGATGCATCATAAAGTTAGATACCAGATTTGGTTTAAATCCAATTGCAATCAAAGGAGTTACTGAGTAGAAAGGAAAGTGGGGGGGGGGGGGGTCTGAGAATAAGTGACCATCACTTTGCTAAAAGATAGTGTAGCAGTCTGAACATAACTCAGCAACATTGAAATTCAGACTCAGTCGATATATCATTACTATCAAACTGCCTACTAAATTTGTTTGAAAATTATAAAGGGAATTATTGTACAGAAACGAAAGTATTTTCGCTTTATCTGACAGTGAGGGGCCATAACTCTGCCAAACGACGCAGAGTGTTGCAAATGAACTCAATCGAGTTTCATAAATATTCGGCTACATATAAAATTTAATTGAAATCAATCCATAATTAATAGGTTAATGTGTAGAAATCAAAGGCATTGGATCTAAGATCTAAGGGCTATACTGTTGACAAATAAAGACAAATAATGCTGGTATTCGAACTCAGTCAAGATTGCATCAATATTAAGCTGCTGAAATCTAATTATATCTAAAGAAGTTGTTGGGCAAAAATAAGTGGTGTGTCAGACGATCAGGACCTAAAACTCAAATAAATGATAATGTAGAACGGTGATGACCAGCTCACCTGAGGCCTGATCAATATCAAGCTGCCAATAAAAGTTATTTTGCAGCAACGAAAGAAGGTGGCTTTCAACAATCCGGGGCTATAACTCCATTAGGCGACGATAGAAAAGGCCGAAAATCTAAATCTTACAAGATCTCCGACACCGACAATCAAACTCCGCCGAGGTCTCGTCAGTATCATACCTCAGGTTAAATTCGGTTGAAATATAATAATATTTAAGGAAGTCATTGTGCGGAACGAACGAGTGTGGGTCTGGCAATCAGCTATAGTTCCCCTAAAAAATGCTGGCAATGAAACTCAGCCAAGGCCTTATTAATATTTGGCTGAAATCAAATAATAATTAAGGGAGTTATTATGCGGAAAGGAAAGTGGGACGGACAGATGGACGGGCAGCAAAACGGAAGGATGAACGGGCCCAATTTAAGCCCCCTTCCTCCAACCACCACCACCACCCTTTCTACAAACAGCGGGAGACAAATTGTTTGTACACATCATCGAATTCTTAGATTGAATGGTGTTGTAGATATTACCAACTCAGAATGACCGTAACTGTTGTCTCTGCATCGCCGATAGAAAGCATTACTTCATGCAGCAGCGACAGTTCGCTCAGAGGCTCTAATCTGCTTCTTAAACAAGCTACAATAAAAAAAACTGCAATGAGAGTCGCCTCCTATATCATTCATGCGCATTATATAGCAGACCTGTATCTTCCCATTATGGCCTAGTGGTGGTTATCAGCGACAGCCAATATACGTACATGCATATTTATACATAGATGCATCTCTTTTCGCTTATTTGTATCTTAATCACATATTATTTGTTGTTATCGGCCGTGGACGTTGAGAATCACACATTCTCTGAAACGCGCAATACTCAACATGTGCACCGCGAAGGTTGCCTGGAACTGTCAATTTCAAGATGGACAAAGGCAACCTCTACTACGGTCAATTCAAAATGATAGTATCACATGTGAACAGTCGGGTAAGATGATTTCGTCCTTATACTCAGGACGTACATTTTCATAGAAAAGCTTGTTGGACATACAAAATATTTTCAGAGAAAAGCTTGGACATAAAGAACCAATTATTAAACCCTACCTTCGGGCAAAAATGTGACATCTGTATCGCCACTGTGTAACTCGAAACACAAACGATGCTCACAATGGCTATAGCGTCGGGTGACCCCTGGAGATAAGATATAAGCATCCCTGTGGCACAGAAGAGAGAAACTGTCAGGAAAATGTTAGCAGTTGTAGTTGCGGAGTCGTTCATTGGTGGAATATTTATCTCCCTCGTCTGCCACGCCAGGTATAGGCCGACCGTCAAAAGGAGCCATTTCCAAATCAGTATGACGCATAGCCATATTGCACCGTAAGTCGATCTGCATTCGTACATGGTGAAACTGGTACTGGTCGTTTCATTTGCATTAGTTTTGGTCTGTAATAGAGAGAGGACACAAGTGGGACTTTGCGCAAGTGAAAACTAATCATAAAAGAAGGATAACTCAAGGTCAAGTTGATTTGAAGGTTTGTTGCAAAACAGTAAGGATGATGGGGGGTCCAAAGGGCCGTATAGCTGGGTGGCAAGTGTTGAAAAAAATTGGCCCGTGTGAATTAAACATACATGTTTGTGACATATATAATTGTGTTCCTTATACACTAGCCAGTTCAAACAAACATGTTGCAATTTTTGCTCACCTCTTGTAAGTACATTGTCCAAGGCCATGCATATAAAATGCACTGTGTCCTTTCTGGAAGAGCATTTATGTGGAGGCTATATTAATTTTCAACTTACTATTACTTGCCAATTGTTTAATACAAAGCAGGTGGATAATCCAATACATTTTAATAATATTTAACAATTTTAATCTCGTGCACATTTCAAAAAACCTATTTTTTTCCTAAACCTGTATCTCCGATCAACTTTGAAAAGTCGACTTCAATTGATCTGATATAACAAGTAGCACTGACCAAAAATACTCCAAATGTGCTTACTATTAATAAAAATATTTTCCACTCACTGAACAAATTTGGCTGAGGGAGTATAGTAGGGCGTTTGCTTGTGTTTACATAGGTCCGTACAGTATGTACATGTGGGCATACATATCTTAAAACGGTTCACCTATGCGTTTAAATAACTTATTCAAAGACTCTTGGGCAAACCATCCCCAAGCATCGCACACAGATGTCCCATGGTCTCCTCATTACTAATTGGCAACATTTAGACCATCCGATTTTACTGTGACTTTTTTCTACATTAAATGTAATTTTATATTGGGGCATGACTTTTTTTGGGAAGGCAATGAAGTATTCAAGTGTCAGATTGCATGACTTTCTTCTAGATTGAATGTAATTTTGTACTGAGTTTTGTTTGTTTGTTTCTTTTTGTTTTCTTCATTTTTTTTTGAAGCCAATCAAGTACTCAAGTGTCAACTTTGTACACAGAAGCCTCAAGGTCGTGTCACAACAACCTAGCTTAGTTTAGGTCAGGAGCTGCGCTGGCGCAGTGGTTAGTATGCAGAGCTCGTTACTGAAAGGGTGCGGGTTCGAATCCTATCAGCGAATCAACCAAGGTAGGCTACTCTGATGTTTCCTTGCGCAAGGCACTTTACTCCAATACCCTCGGCACTAAATGACCTCCTTGTGATGCTGTGAAACACCAAACCAAATCAGTATCGTTGTTCGATGACGCTATTTTTGGAACACTTTATTATGACGGAATGGACAGTGACTGGGATGTCGGAGAAGCGATCGGCTTCTTTTATCAAGCATTATAGTGTAGTCTAGTATGTATGTAGATAATGTCGTTAGTAAAGATAAATGATTAAAATTTAAATCGAACGGCTCGATGCCATTGTAATCTATAATAAAAGGTAATGGGTGAAATGTTTGTCTGAGGTAATGTCACATGACTAGGCTATGCAGATATAAAGTGTTACGACTCTAGGTCTTAAAATAATGTAACAGAATGAAAGTGAAACTAACAATGTAAGTAAAATCAACAAGCATTTTTTTCTAGACAATTAAAGTGAAAATTCAAAAGACACTTACAGTAACGTGAATTAAAATCCAAATAATCCAATAATCCTAAGTGTCCTAATCACAAGTCCTAACTATAGAATGTTTCGAATGATTCCAGTATCCTTGAATGTCCTGGTGTGTCGGTAGTCTTAAATTTTCTGATATGCCTGAATAGTGTAATCCAGAAGATCTTTGAATAAATTCACATAAATTCCAAAGTAAAGTATTAATCTAGTATGAGAATGAGCACTTCTGGTAATTCCAATGAATATTTCAAATAAATAATTCATCTCTCTGAATTTGCTCTGAATTTTTACAACACAACTATAAACATCTGATTATTAAAAGGATTTTTCATAGACTGACCATTTGAACAACAATGAAATATTGTCCAGTAAAATCTCTATATATAAAGATAAGTCATGTCGCAGAATTTTCTTGAATATGATGTAACTCTAATGGAAACTTTCGCTGCGTACGAAACTTTTCTCACCTCAAGACATGGAAAATTCCAATCTAATTGTTAAATGCTATGAAAGCATCACTGACCTTGAACTAAAATGCAGTAAATATGTTGTTTGAAAAATGACTAAAGTACAACTTACCTCATGGACACATATTATAAATTCAATATACATAACACCTCCCCTCATAAAGATAAAGAAAGATGTATGCAATACAGATTTCTTTTAAATATGCATAATCATAATTTCGTAGGAAAATGTCTTATAAATGTCACTCAACTCAATTACGCAAAACAAAGCAATATAGTCTATGCACGTGAAAGTGCATCTGCGAGCACATTGTCTTTTTCCCCGGATGTGTCGAATGTCAATGTTATATTCCTGCAGTATTAAACTCTATCTCAACAATCTATGATTTTTATCTTTCATTTTGTTGATGAAAGTAAATGGATTGTGATCACTGTATACAATAACCGGAGAAAGAGCCGAGGTAACATACACTTCAAAATGTTGTAAAGCCAATATCAAAGCCAAACGTTCCTTCTCAATTGTGGAATAATTGTTCTGGTGCTTCTTTGGTTTTTCGACAAATAACACAGTGATGCACACCATTTTTGTCTGAATCAATACTCCACCAACCCCTACATCGCTTGCATCCACAGAATAAATAATTGGCTGAAATTTCGTGCAGAAAGGACTGGTGCATTCTTAAGCATTCCCTTTAATTTATCAAAGGATTCCTGACACTTGTCTGACTAATGAAACTTGGATTTCATACTCGACAAATCTGTCAAAGGTTCTGCAATTATGGAAACATTTGAACAAAATTTCCGATAATATCCAGCCATACCTAAAAATCGCATCAGTTGCTTTTTACAAACAGGCACAGGGAATTCACGGATAGCTCTGACCTTGGTTCCAATAGGTTTACCTTGACCTTGTCTCACAATATGTCCTAAAAATGCGACACAGGCATGGTGAAACTCACTTTTGCTCAATTTTTCGTCAGATTTGCATTGTTGGGTCTATCGAAGAATTTCCGAATGGTTTCCAAGTGATATTCCCTGGTGTAGTTGTAGATAATGACGCCATCGATGTACGCGTCACAATTATCTTGGCCACCATGTTCATCGGACGTTGAAACGTTGTCGGAGAATTTTCATTCCAAACGGCATGATTTTATATTGATAAAGTCCGTCTGTAGTTACAAATGCTGAAGTTTCTTTTGCCCTTTCCGTGAGTGGAATTTACCAGAATCCTTTTAAAAAGTCAAACTTGGTGACATATTTCGCATTTCCTATTTTATCAATGCAATCGTCCATCCCTGGCATTGGAAATGAATCCGTTTTGGTGACACTGTTGACTGTTCTATAGTCAGTACACGTCAGGAATGTATTATCTGGCTTAGGGACAAGAATACATGGTGAACTCCAGTTACTTTGACGTGGTTGTATAAAATCATTCTCCAGTAAATACTGAATTTCTTTCATTAAATATTCCTGTTTGAGAGGATTCATCCTGTAAGGATGCTGTTTCACAGGTGTAGAATCTACAATGTCAACGTTATGGTAGATTGTATTTGTTCGCGTAGGAACATCAGGAAACAAGTGCAAATAATCATGTAATAGCAGTTTTTGTTCATTTCTTTCTTTTTGTTGTAAATGTGAAAGTTTCTTGTCCAGATTGTTCAATATTTCTTAATTCCGAAGGCTGTTTAAACCAGAATCACTACAGTCAGATTGTATTATATTGTTGACATCCTCACTGTGTGGGACAGGTACAACTAAATTAACTGAATACTTAACTGGGCTATCTCTGTCAAAATACTCCTTTAACATATTTAGGTGACAAAGTTGTTTCTCTTTCCGCCTCCCATGAGTGTTAATGATATAATTTAAGTCATTTACTATCTTTTCAACTGTATAAGGACCGTATCATGTAGCCCGAAGGGGATTTTAAGGTATGGGAAAGAGAGTCAAAACTTTCTCACCAGGTTTAAAACTCCTTTCCTGTGTATTTCTGTCATACCATAATTTCATTTTTGACTGGGTAGTGTGAGGATTAGTAATTTATTCTTCACAGGCTTTTATTTGAAACTAGTAAAGAAGATTAATCTTTGAATCGTCGTTTAAAAGAAGTTTCTTTTCCATTAATTTCAATGGCCCACGGATATTAAGTCCAAACACCAGTTCAAAGGGATTAAAACCCAATGACTCTTGAACTGATTCCATAACAGCAACAACTACAACCGAACACCCTCATCCCAATCCTTTCTTGTATCAAAGCAATATGATCGAATCTTATTCTTCAAAGTTTGATGAAATATTTCCAAATCCCCTTGACTTTCAGGGTGATATGCAGAAGATTTAAACTACTGGATGCCTATTTCATGCACAACTTGTTGGAAAATTCCAGACATAAAATTTGACCCTTGATAAGACTGGACAGATTTGGAAAGGCCAACAAGTGTAAAAAAAACCTTGTAGACGCACACATGATGGTCAATAAGTATTGGTTGCCTGACTTGGTCTTAGGTAAGGGACCGACACAGTCTACCAGTATTCTATTTGCTCGTCAAATGCAGGAATATGTTGCAGATGAGTCTTATGTATCTTCTGATTGGGTTTTCCTACGATCTGACAAATGTGACAAGATCGACTGTATTTAGAAACATCACTTTTAAGTTTCCGCTAGTAAAATTGTTTCAAGATCTTGTGATAAGTCTTATTGGCTCCTAAATGACCAGCCAAGGGAGTTTCATGGGCTAGATTAAGAATTTCGTGTGGATATGACTTAGGAACGACAATTTGATAGCTCACTAATCACTCGTCACTAGCGGGGACCTCAGATAGTCTCCATTTTCTCATAAGGACCCCATTTTTCATAAAGTAACAAAATGGAACTTGTGTGGCTTCAGTTGCACTAATAGCCCTTTGAAACAAACAGGAAATTTCAGGATCTTGTTCCTGTAAGACGTCAAATGATTGTATTTTGTCACCCTGATTAGAATCTGCTCAAATCTAGTCTGTACAAAAAAGAGGTTTCTTTATAAAATCAAGATACTTTTGAAATAATAAAAGTTCTCAACAAAATTGTTCTATTTTATTATTTGGATTATAAGCTCTTATTTGCTTAAATGGTATCACAATGTCTAACTTTTGATTCCATACCTATGAGAACCATGGGTCATAGAAGAATGATTTAATCTGAAATGCCCAGTTATTATATTGCATAAAGTATGATTGTCAACATCAGTTTTTAGCAAGAAAGCAAATTTTGAAATTTAAACTCTATTGGACACTTTTTCCCCCAGAGTATGTGTCTACATTTTGTTTTAATTTTGTCAATATCGTTTGTCGGCTGAAGACCGCATATATCTGATCCATAACTAGGATCAGGTTTGCATTTTATAATTACATGTAAAGCTGTGTTTTCAAATATATGTAGATTATCATGAACAAAATTCTCCTCATTACTTACATGCTATTGTGTACGTATCCAACTACTATTTTTAAATAAATGAAATAAACACAAATACTTGAATGATTCCACACTTTCTAATAATTTATCATTCCAAAATAATGACGTGTTTATATTTCTACCAGTTGCAGACACCATACTATTTGTTTCAGTAGTGTTAACATCAAAGTTCCAAGAATGACAATATATGTATGTTTTAGCACTGTTTGTAATGATGTTCCTGTTTTGGCAAAATCATTATCTATCTACATACAGTAACATAAACAGATACAATTTATCGACACAAAAGAGACATCGTGTGGATTAGGATGCATACTACCAGCTATATCGTTTACAAACAATGACAAAAGATTGCCAGTGTGAGTCACTCCCCTTTTTTGAAACCGAATAAGGAACCGAAAAACTCTGTATAGATAATATTATATCTTAGACACTATTTGACATAATTGTGAATAGTACGAAAAGAATTTGTAATACATGTAGTAACCCATTGACGGTTTAATTAATACTATAAGAATTATCATTAAATCATTCTCATATTCAATAAAGATGCAATATAACTTGTCATCATGGAGTTAAAATTTTGAAGTAAAACATGTCGTAGAACTGTACAATGGATAGTAAATTCATTCTTTCACAAACAAACAACTGATTTTCAGTCCATCTACACAAGATGTCATTTAATATATACACATTTATATATATATATATATATATATATATATATATATATACATATACATATCGTGTAATACTCATGTAATTATCAGCATTATCAATACCACCTTTCTTGTGAATGGGTAAAAGACCTTTACTATACGATTCTAGATGTACTGGACTTGTACAAATTGTAGTAAATAGCTTTACCAAATATTTTATAAACATCAAGCAAATTAACAACCATTTACAACATTAGATTTTCTAATCCTGTAGACTTGTGTCCATTTAATGACTTAATAGATTTGTGTATTTCTTCTAAAGTAACATTTGCATCTAAAGTTTCAACAGGTGTATCCGTGTCTGGCAGAAAATGGTTAGCCTCAATTTTTCACATATTTGCTCTCGAAACACACACACACACTATATATATATATATATATATATATATATATATATATATATATATATATATATATATATATAATTTTCAAAGAAGCTGTTTGCTTATCACTGGTCTACAATTTTTTCGAAGTTGTCTGCTTCAGAGATAAAATGTGCTATTTATTAGGGATTTTGATGTGCTTAATTCAAATATGACAATTAAAACAACTGATTGGCTACTGTTTCCAAGATATTTAAGTTTTTACATTTTACATCTATGTCTATTGTGTACATAATAGAGTTTTAATCATAAATTGTAAACCTAGGTCTTGTCATGTGTTTATGGTTGCTTTACATGATAATATTTCACCTGTCCTGTTTATGTAACACTTTAAAAAACAGCAAAAGGGTTATATAAATAAAAATTATATTGAAACAAAAGAAAAAAAAATATTATGTATATATAAGGACATAGTTTAGTCCTTATTCAGTGTCTACTCGGCGCTTCTTGGCTTGTATTCATTAAATGGAGCATCTCTTGTCACTGTCCAGCAATAGTCTGCAAGCATTGATAGGCTCCATTTGCGCTGATAGCGTTTCTCCATTGTTGCAATGTCCCGGTGAAATCGCTCCTCATGCTCGTCGCACACTGCTCCGCAGTTCGGTGGAAAAAAATCTAGATGAGAGTGCAAAAAATGTATCTTTAGTGACATGTTGCAACCAAGGCTTTTGTATGCCTTGAGGGGGTTTTCCACCAACTCCTTGTAGTTGTCTGCTTTTTGTTTCCGAGACAATTTGTTGCCACTAACTGGAAGGCTTTCCATGCCGTCTTTTCCTTGCCACGCAGTGCACGGTGAAATGCATCATCTCGAAGAAGTTCTCGAATCTGAGGACCAACAAAGACACATTCCTTTATTTTAGCTTCACTTAACCTTGAAACTTTTCCACGGAGGCACTTGAAAGCTGCTTGTGTTTTGTCCATGGCCTTGACAAAATTTCAGACCCAGCTTGATGTGCAAGGGTGGTAACAAAATCTTCCTTGATTCAACAAGTGGTGGATGCTGAACACTTTTCATCCCAGGCTCCAATGACTGTAAGAGTGGCCAATCTCTCTTGATGTAGTGGGAATCTCTCGCACAACTATCCCATTCGCAGAGAAAACAGCAGTACTTTGTGTATCCAGTCTGCAGACCAAGCAAGAGAGCAAGAACCTTGAAATCGCCACAAAACTGCCACTGATGTTGATCATAGTTTATACACCTCAAAAGTTGTTTCATTTTTCCATAGGTTTCCTTCATATGGACAGCATGACAACCTGGAATTGATGGCAAAACACTGCCATTATGCAGCAAAGCAGCTTTAAGACTCGTCTTAGATGAATCAATGAACAGTCTCCACTCATCTGGATCACGAAAAGATGTTGAGGGCTGCCATCACACCATCAATGTTGTTGCAGGCTACAAGATCACCTTCCATGAAAAAGAATGGGACAAGATTCTTTTGACGGTCACGGAACATGGAAACCCTAACATCACCTGCCAGGAGATTCCTCTGCTGTAGTCTGGAGCCCAACAGCTCTGCCTTACTCTTGGGTAGTTCCAAATCCCTGACAATGTCATTCAGTTCACCTTGTGTTATGAGGTGTGGTTCAGAGGAGGAGGATGGGAGAAAATATGGGTCATGTGACATTGATGGTTCAGTACTAGAAATTTCATCCTCTTCCTCTTCTGACTCAAGTGAGAATGATTCTGGTGCATCAGGAACCGGCAGTCCTTCTCCGTGGGGTACTGGGCGTATAGCTGATGGAATATTTGGATAATGCACAGTCCACTTTTTCTTCTTTGACACACCTTTCTCAACTGGAGGCACCATGCAGAAGTAATATTGCTGATATGATATGTTGGCTCTCTCCAACTCATTATCACTGCAAAATGCATAGATTTCCTTTTCCTGTTCAACCACTGCAAAGATTTGTTGCACAAGTGTTGCAGCATATGTGTTGGGCCCACATCTTTTCCTGATCTCAAATTTTGCAGCCAAATAAAGGTGATAGGCTTTCTTAACCATAGTGGTTATACTGATCTTTTGTGATGCAAAAGTCACTTTACCACAAACATAGCAGAAGTTATCTGCATTGTTCACACAAGTACGAGGCATCTCTGCTCACTTTGGCTAAACAGAAATGTGTCCCTTTGCAAAATCAAACACTGACAAATAAGAGAGCACGACACTGTATGATTTATAGAGCTGATATAGGGCAATTTCTTCAGCAGAGTGATGTAAGCTTAGTTATGATTGCATCATCCATGACTTCTAGGAATAACATGATGTAATTCATATCATGTATGATGCAATACCAGCTTCAGATTGCATCATTCATTGTTTTGCCTAAAAAGCAAGTACTGTCCAAACCGAATCATAGATTTATTCATAGATCCAGTCAAAGATGTATTTTAGTCATTTCTGGTTTAAATTGAGATTCCTTCCCTTTATAACTCACTTATCGTCCGCCATTCCCAAGTCAGGTGTCGTATATACTGACCCAGTTTAATATCTTTGAAACTAGAGCCAATACACAATTTTAAGCATCCTTTTCGTTCTCGTGACCAAGAATTAGTAAAGTTTGACAACATTTATTGCGGAAGCATTTTGGCTGTAGACCGGTTATAATTTGTCTGATGATTAAGCATTAGCCATATTAACTAATTCGACACATTGTTAAGTTTTGAACTTCTTCTTCGAAAACCTTCAAAAATTATCTACGGATCAACGGTCTTACTCCTAACATATGCATTTATATCGACTTTAAATTCATCTCGTGCTCTTTTACATTTGGCATAAACCACACGTCGCCTTTTATTATTTCCTCATGAAAATAAGCAGTAAATTTTCTCCCAAAAAATTGAACAGCACAAATGAATATAAATTGAGGGCAGGTAGCAACATTATTATCCAATCCACCAAAGGCATCTGCATGTAGTCAGATCGTGCACGACTTCATATCTATCGGACAATCGCAATGTATATAAATGTTTTATCATTATTCAAATTAGTTTTTTTCTGTATATTTATCACCATTATAGACCCTTTTATTTGTCGCTACTTTTATATTTAAATGCAATGGTGCATCGTCAGAAAACTCACTGAACAGTAGTACACAGAACTCATCTGTGTACATGAAGTCTTCATATAACAACAGAAAGTAACCCACAATGCTCCGCCCTTTTCCAAAGCAAAACGAATACACACCTTTACCCTCAAGAGCTCATAGCCGCCCATTGGCTAAAGCAAAGCTCATGACTTTACATAGGTCATGTAAGCTTCAATCCCAGGTGCTAAACACGTGGTATTTGTTTACCATTATCTGCACCGCTGAAAAATCGATATTAGTTTATTCATTTCTTTCAGGAAAGTCCGAAATGTCGTGTCTATTTGACGGTCTAGCATTGAAATCTCCCAAATGAAAACTTTACCCACTTTGTCAGGTTTTGCAATACATATTTCCAATAAATCAATTAGGCCAACATCTTTATAATCCAACACACATGAATCCTTAGGTATAATATATGCAGAGCATATTTAGGGACCATTATCAAATTCAAACAAACTTTTATCATGCTTTACCCACTTATAACCATATTTCGATTTTTCAATTATATTCAACTGATTTTTTTTACCAATGCTTATAACAAGCGGACATCCCACCCACCCCTATGTATCTTCCCCTCTTCTCTTTTCGATGATGTTTTAGCACGAAAATAGTTACTAAAAAAACAATGACATTCAAATCCGCATTATCATTAGGACTAAAGCAGGTTTCACTAAGAAATACAATTTCATAATAAGAGATGAAATTCAAAAAGTCCTGCTCACATAACTTTACATTTTATGAAAGAACCGAGATCCTATCCCCTTAAAGACCAACGTATCATCTGTTTTTCATCAGCTTGAGTGTATGTCAGTTTTTCCGTTCCAGCGTCATAATTTCAATAGCTTCTTCCTCCTTTTTTCTACATCAATATAAAACTGTTTTCTTAGTCCATGTATCCTCTCTCTATTTCTTTGACCATATAAGCAGCACTTCGGACTTTCCCGTTTTAAATAGCCATGAAATTTGATTACTATGTAAGGAATGTGTTTCAATTGGCATCACTGTTGACATCATACCCGATATCATCTGTGATATCATCCTCCGTTCCTCCCATCCGTTCATTCCGTTCGTCTGTCCGTTCATATTTCCCATTATTATACTGGTGATCTGGTTTTCTTCTTACCCTATAGATTCAGTCAATGTTGGTGGCCTTTACCTCATATGTGCTAATTTCCAGTACACTTTGGCAACACTTTAGTACTAATGCAGTGCATGTTTCTCCGTCCGACTGAGCAATGCCGAAGAATAAGAAGTTCTTCTTCACTGATTTGGCTTCAGAATCAGTTACTTTCTCCTCTAATTTAGTTTTCTCATTTTGAACCTCTTTTAAGGCTTTATCAACATTGGAAACTGATTTTTTCAAAGACCTAATGTATTCACTGGCTGCAGCAATATCAGTTTTCTGCTCCTCGCATTTATTGCTGATGAAGGAACAACTATCTCCCACCGAATTAACTCTCTCATCCACTGAACCAACTTTCTCATCTAAGGCAAGTAATTTAGCATTTTTTTTATTCGTGTTGGCGTTTAGTTGTCCAGGCTGGAAAGTTTATTTTTTATCTCACTGACAGTACTTTTCTGCTCGTTCACGCTTCGTAAGAGATCCAGGGCCAAATGTGATTGTACTTTGTCGTAAAACTTTTGTTACGCTGGCTATGCAGCTGTAGGAGAGAGAACGGAAACTGGAAATCGTGTACGATTATATCGCAGAGTTACACTGCATATGGTAATAAAAGCAATGCAAACTGCTATTGTAGCACTTTCGGACATCGGTTAGAGATGCTTGGTAGAAAGCAGACATGTTTGGTTCCACCACAATTTAAAGTGTTACAAATGAAGTGTAGCTTCCACGCCCACGTCACCATGTTACAAGCACTCTTTGACTTCTATCAGCAAACTTTCCTCCAAAGCCACAGTAAATTATACAGGACACGAAAATCGTTGCTTGATCTATTCACAAACGTATGCGTCAACAATATAGAAGAGTCACTATCACGAGCTTCAACAATGCTACGAGACGGCATTTTCAACTGCTTTCAACTTCATTTACTTCCGTGTGCAAGTACTTCTGGTATTTTTCGCATGGAAGTATAAAAAAAAGTTGTGCCACTATTTATTGTGGAAAAGATAACTTTTCTGCTCTATTGGTCCAGATGACGGCACTGAACATCTGAATTGATCGGTAAAAGTTGCAGGTTTTCTGGTTGGAGTAATATTCAAAAAGAGTGAATTTGGAAGATTCTATTTTATTACACCAGTACCGAAAAGCCTTGGCAAAAAACAGTGATTTTGAACAAAGGGTAGATGGAGAATATTCCGGGGGTCTGAGGTCTGTGTATGAAAACTGTTTATGTCAACGAAAAGATTAAACATTTACCGAAATGAGGAAGAGGGTGGGGTCAAGGTGGTGGGTAACAAATGCACGAATTAGAAGAATTTATGCAAGAATTACAATAACTTGGATGTTGAGTTGGCCACTTGTAGTGACACGGAAGAAGATAAAGAGAAGATGAAAATGACAATTCAAAAAGCGTTACGTTAGGGTCCACGAGCTGTCATTGTCTGCTATTTATGTTGGGAATTAAAGATGGGGACAATGATATGCTATTAGTGAAACAAAATTATATTGCTTGATGAATTGGGGGGAGGGGGGTAATCAATACAATCATAATTTAGCCTTTACACACTTTTAGTTCTACTTTTACATTTTTATCTCACTCAGTTTAACATTTTGCATACTGTTATTGTATTGGATATAATTTGTATAAAAGACTGTCACACATTGACCATTAAAATTTACAATAGGTCTGTCTATGGATCTGTGTACGAGGGGAGTAAGCAAGAACTTCACACAAACATATATGATTAATAATAGCAACATTTAATGTGCAGCAAATTATTTACAAATTTACTTTGTCCGCACTTCATTCAATAAAACAACGATTTCATCATTTCATCACATATAATTAAAAGTAAATGTTATTGGTACGAGTCAGTAACTCGAATGAAAATATATCAAGAGTTCTATGTTCACAAAATTTCATTTTGTTCCAAACTCTGTTCGCCACGCACACGGGGAATAATGCATGTCCACACAGAACAGAATAATAATAGTCGTCAACACAGGACTGATATATGCACCCACACAGGGATAATTGCTCGTCCACACAGGACTGAATTATGCAAGTCCAGACAGGACAGATATATGCATACACATGCAGGGAAAATACACGTCTACACAGGTCTGAATTATGCATGCCCACACAGGACAGACATATACACCCACACAGGGAATAATATACGTCCACACAGGAGAAAGGTTTGTTTCTTTATCTGAACAATATATGTTACTTGCTTGCCTGGTTCATACTGATGATGTGACATAACAGTGAAACTGTCTGAATCAACAGCGACATCCTGATACACAGACAACCAAGCTAGCAAGCCAGAGTTAGCTCATTTGTTCATCTCTACATGACCCAATAATTTGTCATTGAAGTTTGTACTGTTTTAACATGTACTTTTGTAGAAAGAACGCTTAGTTAAGCATATGCACAGTTCTTGCTAACCCTCGCGCATGCAACTCGTGCATAACAACACTTCATATACTGTGCACCTAGGACAACTTAAATCGTGCAAAACTAGTTGCTGAACACTATCTATACTGCATAAATTAAATAGCGATACAAACGTGGATTCTATACTGTTCAATGAACATTTAGGCAGAAAACGTTATTAATATTTATGAACTTTACAATTAACTTGTCACAAAGACCTTCCAAAAACGCTCAGTACTCGGCAATATACATAAATGATTTTGTTACATTTTTTTTTTAATTGATGTGAACCTTTTCTATATTCAAACATTAAATGCACACTGTAAGTTCTCAGCTTGTATTTCTACATACCAGGATTCAATTATTGTTGTGTTTTGTTTCATATTTCTGAGTATAGATGCAGCTTCGATTTTCCTATTATTGCTGGATGATATACAATAAAATGACCTTGACCTTTGACCTTACTGTCAATTTTGGGAATTAAAATCGCACAATATATGTTCTTGTTAAGTATGATGCTAGAAACAATGATATGCATGTTGCAGGAAAATAACATTCCATTGCTATGGAATGACACTTGCCACCGTAGCATTGTGATAGGACATTTCACGGTTACTGAAGTTGGAGCAACCTCGGAAACGTGGAAAGATTTATAATAAAGTGAAGGCTCTTTAGGAGAAGTGGAGGGAGAACGCCCTCTCCTTTTTCCAATTAATCCACCCCTAAATTACACCGAGAGCAACAATTAACGTGAAATATATCATGACTTTACGAACGCACAGTTATGTCTATCAATTTTCTTGACAAACCCCGCCACGCCTAAATGCGTTTTTCATGTTATGCGTAAGCTTCAATTCCGCAAGTGTTTAACAAAATTCTGATATAATCGAAATTTTACGACTCTGTCCAAAAAGGTGCACAATTAGAACATGATTAAACACTACTTTGTAATGTTTTCCTAACAATTGTTTATTCCGTTCAAAATAGATGTTAATATCATTTGCACGTTAAAGTTGGCTCATTTGGGGGAGACATTCTCTACAAACAAATATCTTCATAACCGTTTTCTATTGATTTAATCAACATAAAAACGCATAGGTTAAGGTAGTATTATTATGAATTTACCCCGATCTTTTTTCCCCTGAAATATTTGTTATCAATGGAAAACATTACGTCACATACATCCACGTTTATCAACCTTATGCACTGCTTGCCACTTCCAAGACATGACTGAAAATCACCCGTAGATACGCAATAATCAGAAACAAGTTGCAAACTTTTTCTGTCTGGTTGTGCTATATCATGATAATGAGGCGACCCTTGCTCTTGACTTAATTTTGAAATTCAGGAAGGCAATTGACAACCATTCACCAGTGTTCAAGCGCTATAATTCCAACGTAATACCAGCCCATCACTGTACAAATACCCTGTCAAGGAATGTCAATTACATTCCTCCGCTTGGATATTTGGACTACGTTAGACATTGATTGTTCGCATCATTTCTTCTTTGTTAGTAAATGGGAAGCTGAGGACGTTTATACGAGTCACTCATGACGCGTATTGCTTGTAAATATTATTATTATACATATGCTTCATTGTAGTGAACGTTTCTCTGCCGCATAGATGTACATATGTACTATTAATCCAAATATTATCACTTGTATATCGCAATAGCCAAGGCATAAAGTTCATAGCAGTTCTGCCCAGTTTGTAAACATTCAAAACAGGACTTCTGTTTGTTGATTTTTTTTACTTAAAATGTGTGTATTTTCTTTGACCGAAAGGTAAATCGTTTGCATCGAACTATATTCCGATTTGACATAAACGTAAATAATAGCGGAGTAGGTTAGAACGTTTTTGAATACGGGTCTCTCCGTACCGCGCCAGAGAAAGCAACGTTGGGTCAGTGATGATCTTAAATGTCCAGAGTGTTAAAGGAAAGCGAACTCTACTTTTCATTTGTACTTTGTTTGAATGTACCATGAGAATGGAAACATATACCATAACTTTGTTGAAATCTACCGCACTGTTTTAAAGATGTGGCCGACTCATTTCAAATATTCGCTTCTATGTTCTGGGCTATGAGATTCGACATGATGGATATAGTTGGAATCTCAAATCCGGTCTATCGCCAATACATTGGTCTACCGATTCACTGTTGCGATACAGTTTTGCAATTGTTTATAACAAAATCACACAGAGCAATGATGTTAAACCGCATAGTAAATAATGAAATTAATTCAGATTATGGAATTGCACTCTGAAACAGTTTGTAAAGATGCCAGATTTGTGAACCTACTCGGAAACCTACCGCTTTTCACTACGCCAAGATAATTTTATTAATGATTTGGTATGTAAACTCAAAATTAAATCAGGATGTTGCGAGATACGGCTAAGACGTGAATTTTTAATATGAAATCAAATTATATCCAAATTATCTCAAAACTTATTAAAATCTACAAAATCTTGGAGTCACTTTCAACCAACTTAAAACATGTCACATATCCGGAAAGTGTTAGGAACGTCACGATACGGACCATTACCGCTTCCCCAGATGAAGAGCTTACAAATATGGCAGCATCTAATCTATCAGAAATATCATTAACTGCGGAAAAGAAGTGAGAAACTGTCCCTTACAAGAGTGCCAACAAGCAAAACATTGGTGAACATTTAATTTTCTATGCCTTATACGGTTAATAATACCGTGTTGTCACAAGTAGCTAGTTTACCTTGAGGCAAAGTGTATGGTCATTTATGATTTACCTGACTGGTCAGAGTCACCTCGAATGATCGGGAGAAGAGTGGATCAAAGACTTGCCAGGCAGTTAGTATGATCGCGTCTACTATCAAGGCTAATCCCAGTAGCATGAACAGCTTCTTATCGGTGATAATCTTAAGAAAACAGAAATGCTCTATTAAAATACAGTTCAAATACACCATGGAAATAACTCCACCTACAAAAAGATCTTAAACTAAATGATCATTCTTTAAGAATTTCATGATTATTGAGAAAGAAAACCCTTCAAACAATGATACATTTGTTACAAAATGTATTGACAGACTTTCCTCGCAATGTTGGATCTTCTTTTTATTTTTTTTATTTTATTTTTTATTTTATTGTATTCATTTATTTATTTATGTATTTTTAATTTATTTTTTTGGTGACGTTTTCATAGCAATATTGCACATTGTAGTTCCACTAAAGGGGATTTTTTTTCTTGACATCATCAATTTGAGTACTTAGATTAAATGCATTTTGGAAATAGTGTAATATTCTTAGTACTGTAAGAGTACTCACTGATAGACAATGAAAGAAACATACCGTTCTCCCTTTAGTTGCATGTTTGAATATCCGATGAACTCTCCAGGTCTTGGCAAAGATGGGACCGAAAAGGACAGTAAAGGAGCACACCAGAATCCAGTTCTTTGCCTATAGGGTAACATAAAGAAATAAAATATATTTGGGTCTATGTGTCTATACCTCTGTAAGTGTCTCCGTCTGTATGTCCGGATTTTAGTTATCTGCTTGGCTATAGTCTGTCTCTGTCTGAAGTGTTATAATGAAAATGTTTATCAAAAAGATTATTTTATCATTTGCACGTGCAAATATAAATAGTACGATATATAATACGATGCATTCATGCCGAATTTCTTAACAAATAGGAAAGTTAAATGAAATTTATACGTTTCAGTATTCTGAAATATTTGTAGCAAATTAATGATCGCAATTCGAAATATACAGAACCTAATCCGAGATCACAGTAATTCGAAACAACCTCATTTATTTCCGTTCAAATGACTTCGAATAACAGAAAGCAAAACGGAGGTAATCGTAGCGATACTTCCCAATGTGGTACGATTTTGGCTGACGAGCATCCGGATCGATGTATGAAGAAACAGATTCTTATAAAATCACAGGTGTAGAAAATCTGCACGACGTCACGGCCATGAATTAAATGCCTACACTTTTAATTTTAAATGTTATTTGTGCAATATTTGAAAGTAAAAACTAGTTTGGTTTCAATAGGCTCAAACTACTGCTCACGTTGCTTTTAATTATGACACGTCATCGAGTCGTTGGGACGTCACTGAAGTCATTACAACGTAATAACAACCACGGGCTTGACGGCATTTCAAAAATGGCCACAATATACACCAGCATTCTTTTTTTTAGGATGATAAAGAAAGGCTGTGGACTTTCCGATTGACATCACAGAATAAAAAAATTTTGGAAGCGGACGTTGTTTTTTCGAAATAACATTAATATATTTCTGCCGAGATGTGTGCAGGACTATATCATCTATTGGTGGAATATAACCATAGTAAGTGTACGTCACAGTGGTCATGTAGGCGCCATTATTGATCTTAAATAAAATATCAGTTGTTGTTCTAAAATTGAATGCTATGTTCATTCCTGATTGTTGAGAGTGATCTGTACTTTAGTTGCTATAACAAATCTTCCAAACAAAATTTATCGATCGCTATGGACTTTTACATTGATTAACGGGCACTAAATTGGGTCAAGACAGTGGCGTAGCGAGGGGGGAGGGGAGGGGCAAAGGGGGCCGTGGCCCCGGGCTGCACTTTCTAGGGGGCGGCAATTTGGTAAGAGTACCGTATATATCATAGATATTACGAATGGAATGGGGGCCTAATTTTGGTAGCTGGCCCTGGGCAGCACTTTGCTTTTATCGAATACGCGGCGCTTTCATTGTAGCATCATAATCCACGTCATTCAACCTGTTTACACTAGATCACACCTTTTCGTTGACCTAGTTAAAAATGTCCACGTATTTTATTACTGATTTTGTCGAATGTATTTCTTGGGGCAATTATATAATGATCTGGCAAGGAATGCTGATCGGCAAGCGGGAACATTATATCTCACTTTACACTGACGTGGGCTGGATTAAAATCTTTGTGAAGAATACCCACGTGCTATTAAATTCCCGCTTTTGTCGTAAGCAGAAAAGGCAAGCAAAGTTTGAATTTCATCATCAGAATTAAAGGATCTATAGCATGACACGCATGCTCTGTCGAGGGTATGGTTTGTATTTGTGTTGGTTTTGCTTTTTGTTGGGGGGGGGGGGGGGTCTTATAATTGTGATAGCGGTTGGTTCCATGGTCTCTGTTATGGGTAATTGGTTACACGAGAAAAATGTGTGCCAATGCATTTTTCTGTTGCGCATTAGATACAAAGCTTTAAATAAAGGCAACAATAATGACTGATTACGTTGTGTGTGTGTGTGTGTGTGTGAGCGCGCGCGCGAGAGAGAGAGAGAGAGAGAGAGAGGCACTCACACTTAAACGCTACCTCTTTGAAAATGAGACAGTGCCAAGTTAATCATTAATGAATATACGCCCACGTCGTATGGAACTTGTCAGGCTATTATAAGTATAAACATTAAATATAATATATACTAAATCACATCTAAAGGAAACAGCGGCTTGTTACTATTTATAGTAAAATGAGACATTTGTGTATATACTTGATCTAGTTACCTGACATATGATCGAGTTAATCTCCATTTCCCCAGCAAATATGAAGTCCATACCGTAGAGAAAAGAACCAGAACTTGAAATCAGTCCGCCGACACAAACTAGAACATTCATATTCGGACTTGACATTTTTACCAGTCTGGAAATAAATTAGCAGCGATTTATAATAAATCTGCTCCTTTGTTAAGCAAGGAAACATTATACTCTGTATATTTTTCAAGCAGCTTGTGTTCAATTTTAAGTCCTGAATTTTAAATTTCATCCTGCATAAACAAAAAATAAATTGTATATACTCATGTATCCTAGTGTGACAGATCTTTGAAGATTTTTTGCATTGTAATATACACGCAATTGTTGAGTTCATTGACAAGGGAAATAACTTGTGTAGTGGCTTAGAGTATACTTAAACGGTTTGTCTCCCTCGTATGGTTATTAGAAATCCTTGTACATTAGGTAATAGTCTGAAACTTAGGAGCGGAAAGTAAACCAGACGAGATTTGTGGAAATTTGCATAGTTATTTCTAAAACGGTTATACATGAACATAATAAAAAAGTAAAATAGTAACACTGTGTCTGTACAGACGGCGCCGAGACAACACGTTTTCTTTTTCGGTAACCATTCCAGATGAAGTTTCTATTCTCCTACTTATAGCTTTGCTTTCGCAGGCGTGGCAATGCGTTTTAACAACCGTTTGATGTTCTACTTTTATCATATGCCCCACTTCAAAAAGACTATGTGCATGGAAAGATTTTTGTCTTTCCATCTGGGTGTATACTATAGTGCGTCACAACTGGGAGAAAAAAAAGGGGGCGTAAGGGGGTGAAGGGGGGGGGGGGAGGGACCGCGTGCTGAATCCATAATTGTATTGTATTCAACGAGAAACAGCTTCCTCAAGTTTGATCTTTTTTTGATATTGTCGATATTGGGTCATTTACTGTATTTCCTGTGCCATGAAGACACAACATGCATAATAGTGAGGTTTTTAATAATTTCGAGTTGAACTTCTTTATATGTTCTTTCTTCTTGTGAAATATACATACCACTTGTATTTCTCGACTTTTCCTACGTACGAGGTACTTGTGAAATATACATACCACTTGTATTTCTCGACTTTTCCTATGTACGAGGTACTTGTGAAATATACATACCACTTGTATTTCTCGACTTTTCCTATGTACGAGGTACTTGTGAAATATACATACCACTTGTATTTCTCGACTTTTCCTATGTACGAGGTACTTGTGAAATATACATACCACTTGTATTTCTCGACTTTTCCTATGTACGAGGTACTTGTGAAATATACATACCACTTGTATTTCTCGACTTTTCCTACGTACGAGGTACTTATGAAATATACATACCACTTGTATTTCTCGACTTTTCGAATGTACGAGGTACTTGTGAAATATACATACCACTTGTATTTCTCGACTTTTTCAGATGTATGAGGTACTGAACATTTTCCCCAATCATTTAAGCAATCATAAGTTTTAATATAATTTCAGTATAAATTGCTTGACAGAATCTTATCAAAACATGTTTTTACATAGGGTGAGCGGGGACTGGTGGGTGTGGTTGGCGGTGCTTGCTAAAACTTTCTTGTTTGGTTGTATTTTGTCGTCTAAAGTCGAATTTCCCCTTAGCCTCGATTAGAAAACCAGAGTGTAGTCAACGATTACATAGCTCACCCGAGTACTAATATTCGTACCACTACCTTCTTCGCCTACGGGGTACTAATTGGGTCATGTATCTATCAATGGAACAGACGGGTGTGATAAACAAAACCGGGTGTTTTTTCTACACTTTCACTCATGTTCGTATAAATGCATACGTACTATTACAGACTGAAATCTCATTAGTTTATTCCAGACTAAATCAAATGATAAATCAAACCAAAAACGACTCGAGTGTCCTCTAAATTATCGAAGCATAATAGCTTAAAGAATAGGCCGCCATTTTGAATACAATATTAGATTGGATGAGCACGACACACAGACAGAAAAAGTTCCATGTCATATAGAAGCTCGTGCTTTGTAAGAAGAGACCCAAACTGTTCATTAACGTGGACTGTATTTTGTTGCTCCATTAACAACTATAGGATTGCTTCGTAGCCTTAACTGGTTGAGGCTACGTCATCGTAGCTAAGCTCACCTCTACTTTTACTAGTCTCCAGTAACCATTGTAAACATTATCATCCAGAAAATAAATTCAGACTAAAGTGAACATGACTCCTTTTCTAGCAAAAGATGTTTGAGGATTCTTTTATTTAACATTAAAACTTTTAGTCATTTTTAAGCGTAAAATTTGAACTTTCAGTTGGCATTATATAGCCAGTACTGTGCTGACATATTGTGAAACCACGTATCTATCTACCTACATACATTCATACATTCATACATACACACCTACCTATTGTGACAGGGCATAACATACATAAAACAATAAAAAGAACATTTGCTACGATGATATCAAAGCAGAGGTACTATAATGAAGTGATAAAACATAAATAATGACGTGTTTGCATTGTTTTGTTTTTTAATAGTTCCTAAAATCGGCTTGACAAGCTGGTATCATCGTCGCCACAAGAAGACAGATTCTACTGGATGAAAGTCACATGCTTTCAGTAACCCTGAAGTGACAGCTATCAAGACAAACATAGTTCATACATCAATAATTACCTTGATTAACCACTGCAGATGACGCATCACATGAAAAGCATGCAGCATGCAGTCCACTCTTCTAATTCCAAGATTCATTCACATATAAAATACATAGTTAAGATTTATTCTTGCTCAATACACCATGTATTTTGGCCATATGACTTACCCCAAATGCAAGCCATCTACAAAGTTTGGTAACTGTAGGTGTGTGTAAAAAGGAGAACTCGAGGAAATGTGCAAAAACCACTTTTCTTCTTTCAGTCACAGTTATCTCGACCTTTGACCTTGTGACCTTGGAATCGATAGGGTTCTTTCTTACCCCAAGTGCAAGCTATCCACAAAGTTTGTTAACTGTAATGGTGGACAACTAATATTATTGTGCGAAACAGACGGACGGACGGAGGACAGATGAACGACATCCTAACATGCATCATAACATAATACGCTCCGCTTTATGGTGGGCGTATAAAAGCTTGCGAGTTCATAAGCTAAATGCAAAACCTTAGCCAAAGCCAATAAAAGATTAAATATAGGTCACGATGCGCCTCTTTTGTTGCAAAAATGTGTTTGTAACAGAAATGCACATCATCGTCAATTTCACGATTCTGGCATGAACAGTGCTTGAGAAATGAACATGAAACAAAAAATTTAACCCGAATCAGTGAAGCGTAAAATATGGGCCATAATGAATTACTAATTAAACGAGGAAGTAGTGCTCATACAGATGCACGACCACCCCACCCCACCCATTCTACCCCCACCCCCAAGTTGTATGATTCTTGATAGGAACATATGTGCATAGCATGCCAAAAACACCCATGTAGTCATGAGCTAAATGCAAACATTTAACCCAAGCCAGTAAAATATTAAATATAGATGACCTTTTATGGAATGGGTGTACTACTAAGAGAGATGTGTACAATCATCTGGTATATTGATTCACTCATGACCAGTAAAGAAATATGACATTAAAATGTGAAATAGGGATCACAGTGACCTACTTTTAAGATGAGGGTGCAGTACTCATCACGATGCATTCTTTCGCCAGGTTTCATGATTCCAGATATAATATTACCATACAGTAGACAAAGACCATTGTGGTCATGAGCTAAATGTAAAAACTCAAGATACTATAATGATAAATGTAGGTCATAATAACCTTTTGTTGTAAGGGTGTGGCACTAATAGAGATGCAGACAATCACCTAGTTTTGATGATTCTGGCATATACAGTGCTTGGGACTGAACCCAAGTCAGTGAAGCATGGAATATGGGTCACTGTGACCCACTTTTGTGAGGAGGGTGTAGTACTCATCAAGATACATGACCTCGCCAAGTTTCATGAACTTTGATACACAACTGTATGCGTGCAGGGTGCTAAAAAGCAATTTGGTTATGAGCTAAAAGCAAACACTTTACCTAAGCCAGTGAAATTAGAAATGTTTGTCACCATGACCTTATTTTTCTGTAGGGGTGTGGCATTAACAAGGATGCATACAATCACCTAGTTTAATGATTCTACCATATACAGAGTTTGAAAAATAAAATTTAAACAAACTTTAACCAATGACACTGAAACATGAAATATGGGTCACAGTGACCTACTTTTGTGACGAGAATGTAGTACTCGTCAAAGTGCATCCTGTGCAGAGGCTGACACCGACACCTGGGGTAGTACAATAGCTTAACTCTGCTTCGAAGAGGTGAGCTAAAAAGATTTACAAAACCTTTGTAATTGGACGAGAGGATTGTATTATTACCTTCGTTTCCGGTAGTACAAATTGAAAAAAAGGAATCCTGCCGATGCTACCATTCCTATTGTCGCGCATGCGCAGGCCGTTGCAAATGCTGCTAACGAAATGTGCCGGACCGCCGTCATCCTTCAAAACGGTGCGTCTGAAATGGGAGAATATACATTAATTGCTATTATATAGCTACAAAGCTAAGAACAACAACAAAATCGGATTCAAAAATATAAATTATTTTGTAAATATAAAAAGGCATATAGAAGAGAGAAATGTCCCAGAGCAAACCGGCTGTGGACCGATTGGTTTAAAATTAAACGGCATAAAGACAAAATCTTGGATCTTGGATGCCTGACATTTAGAAAGTGAGCGTGTGTGTGTGTGTGTGTGGAGGGGGGGGGGTAGGTACATGTACCTGTGAAAACTTTGGGGCAGCCAAACTTTAATTTTTCTAATCAAAACTAGGAACATTCACCATTAGATTTTAAACTCAAATTACCATGCAAAAAAATGAATAGTAAAGATAGAACTACCACCCGAACGCTAAAAGGCAAAACTAAAAAAACAACGGTGGCTTTATTACTATATGCAGCTTGCAAAGCATACAAAATCTCTCAACAAGAAATCAAACATTTTCTTGTTTGTTTGTTTGTTTGTTTGTTTGTTTTTCGGGGGGGGGGGGGTAATATTGCAAATTCTACAATATATGCAATATTTATGTTCAATTCCACATACAGTATGTCTCTCTAACAATCTTTGGACGCTGTTTACATTTTCGGACCAGTTTTTGCAGAAAATATGAGTGACAGTAACGTAAACCACAACTAATAAACACTGGTTTTTAGTTTTGGGATTTCATGTCTGCTAAAATGTGTATAGAACTCATTGGATGCTTGCTTCCGTCGCACGAGAATTAGCACCGAGTTCCCTGAAATAACTTCTCTAATCTGTTGTAAGTGGTACAGTCCTATATCACTGTATAAAGAGCGTAGAAGAACAATACTCTCAAAATATGCAAAAGTGGTCCTCTGTCTCGTAGCCACATGTTTTCCATTCAAAGCAATTGAAGCCCCCAAATGTAAAAGACGTACAGTAAATGTACCAATCGAATCACTTTGGATATTTTTTAATATCTACACTTTGCACAGTCTGTCATAGAATTTACCAAAACTTAATTTCGTATTCCAGCTTGATTCGAGTAATAAGATTTTATGGAATTTTGGTACAACTTAATCGATAAAATTTAATTTCTAGTTCCTACTTTATTTGTACCCTACAAGTTGAATTCCAAGCCATGTGCCCATTCAAAACACGCGTGAAACCTTGTTTGTGTGAATGTGTAGGTGTGTAGGTGCATTGGGGGGGGGGGGGGGGGCACTTTCATAACACGACTGTATGTGTATGGCCCCCGGTGAAGAATCAATTTAATTCAATATTGTCTGTCTCAAAAGATACCCATTTTAAACACTGCCTCTCCAAAAGACGCAAAGTTTTGAAAATGAACCGATCTATTGACCCCTCTGGAAATGTCCTGCACGCAATAATGGACTTCTGTCCCGGCACCGAGCACATTCGAGTCCAGTTTGGGCACTTACAGCTCCATACGTTTTTAATTTTGGAACATGATTAGTTCAAAAAACACCCGGCAGTACTCATATAACGGAGTAGCACCCCTGCCCCGGCCCAACACACACACACACACACACACACACACACACACACACACACACACACACACACACACACACACACTGGGACGTGAAAACTATATATTAGCTGTTGATTCGTCCTATATCATGGTAGTAACGGTATCGTCTGTTTAATACAAATTACATATAAAGGTATTCACCGTACATGAAATTTTATGCACTTGAACTGAAAGTTCCTTGTCTGCACGCTATATCCATCGGTTCCTTGACTATATTTTGGTGCTTGTATGAAGGTCAATCTCTTATTAAAGCCAATTTATGTAACCATAAAACCATCGGAAACAAAATGCAATCGTGGTCATCTCTTGTGACAGGAATGAGGTTGAACGGTTACGATCCAGGATTTTATTTCAGGGGATTCGTGTCTAAAAGGTGATTGGGGTGGGAGTGTCGTTTTTGTATAAAATGGCGACATTTCTCTATTTTTACATTAAAAAGTGAACTATTTTTACTTGAAAATGGGGATTTAAGTTGAAATCATCAAAACCCTCTCGAAAATCCGTTCCTTGGGTGGTTGGAAGTCAATTGAACAAGAACAAGTTTTAATACATGTATGTGGAACCAAGAAAGGTGGAATTGATCATTGTTCCGAAATTGAAAAGCAGATGTCTTTTAAAGCAAGATGTTTTCGAATAATATCGGTCAAAACTAATATGGCATCCAACACAACGACCAATCAATCTGAAACTGAAGCAGAACAATAAATTCTCACACCTTTCCAGCTATTTATAGCCCCTGTCACCAGTCCCTTGTCACCATACCCACAGTGCCCTCATGATAATACATCCAACATCGAAATGGTGTGTCAATCAATGCCTAATGCAGGCAAGGTCTTGAAGCGCAGACCGGCAATTGACTAAAGCTCACCAGGTCCACTTTCACTAAATTCTAAAACATTTTCCTCAAAATGAGATTTTGAATTATCTCGCTTATGTTATTTCTCCGAATATTGGGATTTTTGTGTGATGTAGATATAATACAATGAATGAAAAATAACACTATAGTTTTATAATTGTACATCAGAGAGTATTTTTATTCTTGAAAAGTGAGTCGAACAATTCCTTAAATTTGAGAAAATGTTGACGAATCCCTCAGAGATAAAACAAGACTATTTTCAGGTAACGCAGGATATAATGAGTGCATTTTATTAATTCGTGCATTCTTAATGTTTAGTGAAGAGTTCATAATTTCAAACAAAGAAATAATACATATTCAAAAATGTCAATCTCCGAAAGAAAATTTGAGATGTTTAGTGAAACCGGGACCAGGTGTTCGCACAGTGTTGGGTCGGTATCGTGTTTGAATTATATAGCGTTGGAACACCTGATGAAAGGCTGTCAACTGCCTGCCTGCGCTTTAATAGTATGACTGTCAGATATTGATTGTTCGCACCATTTTGAATTTAGCTGTAAATGATAGATTCGCAAGTTTGAGTTGGTCAAAACGGTGCCCAGGGCGAGCGTCACCTTCCACGCTCCCCACTTGGAAAACAAATACTGCCAACTCCGCAAAATGGTGCCCTCCGGACTTCGCGCCTCAGACGGTCGCCCGTATCGCCTGCCCCTTACGACGGCCCTGTCCACAAACTGCCGTCTAATCGTGAAACTTTTTATCTTCCACGGTGCAGTGAGAGTTCCGAAACATTGCTCGTACATGCATTAAAACATTTTTACCCATGCGCGCGATCGGACGAACATAAATACATTTTCGCTTTTGTCTTCGAAAAGTTTAGAAACATGTAATTATGACGTGTGATAATAGCAGAATAAACCAGACAGGTGGTGATTTCGTTCAACAACAACTACAACAAAATCCGTCATCACTTGAAATTTCAGGGTATCCTTCTTTACACGCATCCAACCTTCTTATCTTTAACTGAGTACTTCATTGAAATACGGACAAAAATCTTACATTAAAGAATTGTGATTTCCAAGTTTTCTGTTTTGGAAACCATCATTGGTATCAGTAAAACTTATCAAGTTTCGTAATTCATAGATATGTTTATTTCTCATTCATGTATAATCTATCCATTTTAATTCCTTGTTTTTAGTTTACTTTTAAAATTGACATGTTATACCTACTGACACCAATATTTAATTTATATTTCATTTCAATCTAACAGAAAGAATCTTGGATAATTCATTGAATGTCAGTCTCAAAGTTATCATTCGGAACATCTCGGCTATTTCTGCGAGACAAAAATATGCCTCATATGTATGTGGGCTTAGTAATTCACAGAAAAATTGTATATTTTGTTTACCGCAAATTTCTTCGCAAAACAGAAACCGCGATTTATTCAGACCACCTCGGCTATTTCTACGATTGGACTGACCGTAGGATTGATCTAGAACTTGCAAATTAAAAAATAGTTCGATGCGTTTGCAACTTATCGGTCGATCCTTGTTTCGTAAATAGCCGAGATGGTCCGAATGGCACATATCGTCATACATTCGATTGACCTTGAAGCTGCGAATTGCAAAATTATATATACACTGATAGTTCCCATAACCGACTCATCTGTAATCCGGCCCCCTTTGAAGATTGGCTGAATATTGTGTCGCCAATATGGCCTTTATAATACTAATTGAACCCCATATATTGGTCACTTTTTCAAAACGGTATTTCATGGATGGTTAAAACGTCGTCGAATGTTAATTTCAATACCCATTTTTTTATGAGGATCTTTTCTTTGCACATCTAGCCGGATATTCGTCAGTCAAAATCTCACCAATTTGGTAATTATCTGTAATCTCAACAACTACACCCAGCTCTCTTTACTTCTTTCGAAGTAATTCGACTCGTATCCTGAAAGAGACGAGGATGGTCAGATTCCATTTAAACGGTGTCCGATTTAGTCTCGCTGAAACCAGACTTGCACGTGACTCCGTGGGATCTCCCCTGTACAAAGGCCAGATAAAAATACTTAAGTATTTCCGTTATCAACAATAATCGTTCAGTCAAACTTTGTTTAGTGAAACTACGAAGACATTTCTCCTATCCCAAATGTATTTGGACATACTATCTGCATTATTCAATAATAATACTAATAATAATAATAATAATAATAATAATAATAATAAGAAGAAGAAGGTGATGATGATGATGATGATGATGATGATGATGATGATGAAATACTTTATTTTATGAGGGTAGTTATAATATACTATTCTCCCCTGAGGTCCCAAGGATGAAAAAGCTATTTTAAATAATAGTAATTACAAAAAAATAGTAAACAATGCTTAAATGGATTAAGTATAAAAACATAAAGTTTTTATGGTATGCATTAACAGAATAAATTGGATTGCATGTATTTCAATATTTACAATGACAACTGCCTTTCAAGATAATGGTCATACGATTTTGTTTTTATCACATTTATATTTATTACTGATCCTATGGTTTTGGGGAGTTCATTCAATAAAACAGCACCAGAGTAAGCAAATTCATTTCTAAAATTATTTGTTGTTAGAAATGCTGTTTTGCAATGATCATTTGTAATTAATCTCAGTTTGACTTGACATAAAACATACCATGCAAATATCGTGGACAAAGTTCATTCTTTATTTGTAACATTAATATGGAGTTTTAGTAGGTTAGTCTGTATTCAAATTTCAGCCATTTCAATTTCGACAATAGAATTTTGGATGGTGTATCTAATGGTAAATTTAGGATAATTATTGCTACTCTTTTTTTGAAGTTTATGGATCGTTTCAATATTACTATCAGTTACATTTCCCCAAATTGTGCAACAGTAGTACAAAAGAGGAAGCACTAATGAATTGTAAAAAGAAACATTCTGATAGTTGAATGGTAGATAACCTTGTATCATCTGTAAAAGATAAAACCTTGAGTTTATTACAGAACAAACGGGTTTCACTTGCTTACACCAGTCTACATTCTTATCAGCATGAACTCACAAAAGTTTTTCTTTGTTAAAATTTTCAATTAGATTATTGAAGATATACAGCTTAAGATTTGGGATTTCTGTTCACTGATAATATTTGCCTATTTCCAAGCAACATTACCTAGGTTTTTGGGGCCCCGGGTGACCGAGTGGTCTAAGGCGCTCGCCTTTACAGATCACTGACATCTCACCTCTGTCCGCGCGGGTTCGAGTCTCAGGCTCGGCCAACGTGGGTATGTGAGAAAGCTTGCCAGTAGCTTCCCGTGGGTAGGTGGTTCTTCCCGGGGTCTTCCCGGGTACTTCCTCCACCAAATATACTGGCCGCCATGTATAGCCTGTCATGTGCTGAAAAATGGCGTTAAACCCATAACAACTAACAACCTTGGTTTTTAGGGAATTGATATTCAGTGAGCATCAATATTCAACTTGATATAAATCTTCACCCAATTTAAAAAAAAATATGTTATAAGCTTTAAAGGATATCATTAACCCCAGATGCCCATTCAGGAGGTGAGTCTCAATTGGCCAATGAAATTGTCAATGTTTATGCAAAACATGGCGTCACATCATCATCCCAATGACATATTACATCATTTCATCTCATCAGTTAATCAAACCCCTTTTCACCTTGTGGGAAAGCCTCGTTCTGGTGTTACAAAGAAAACTGATTATTTTTGCAAAACACTCGTTTAGCGGAGATCTCAAGGTGCCATGCGAGACGTGGATCAATATGATTTCTGTTTATGAATGATCGTTAGTCGATATAGGTGAGACGTTTGACTTATCTATTGAGAAAGCACACATTTTCATAAACTGTCAGTCGTAGCATAGCCATCTGTATCGATATCTATTGCATGTAACCCCATTTTCTTAATTACATTCTAAGTCATTATATGTTTGTTTACTTACCTAATGTTTCGCTTGATGCGGTGTTTTGATGAACTGCAGCCTTTTTCTTTCATGAAGTGCAGCCCAGTTTTGTCAACATAGTACTTGACGTAATGCCGAGCAAACTCACAAATCAGTGGCATCAATGTCCTGAGTGACAATACTCGTGCACAATGCAGCTGCAAGCAGTTATTTGAGGATGCCCTACTGCAGTTTGGTGCACAAGCCTATTGCACGAAATTCTCGTCCCCAATATGATAAAGTCTCACATAAAAAATTTGTTCCACTCCAGTAGTAGTTCCCGCCCTATCTACATTGAGATAGGATAATGTTATACATGTAACTATAGACAAATATATTTCTACAAAGCATGAATTTAACTTGCTCGTATCAGCGCATTTAAATTTATCTGATACTTGTGGTGTTCAGTACAGTAATTTTGTATAATTACCTCTTGTCGACTTAAGAGTTGTGACAAAGCTGAAAAGACGCATTTTGAGAACGACGCATGAATTATGTGACTTTTCCCATCCTTTCGTGCATGCATTTATTTTCCGTATTTGTGCGCGCACAGCATCAAATAACTCCTTCGTATCCCTATAAATCAGAGAAACTCTAAATGTTTTGCTTTATAATTATTATACAGGAACTATTTGGTTTCTTCAGATAACGACTTCGACATATAAACAACGCAAAAATATAACCTGCGGAATGCATCGATATCATTACAGAACAATTCTAATGAAAAATAACCTGGCTAACATTTATTTTAAAAAATCTTATATGTTTACGAATTTTTTTTACATATTTTGCAGAAAGGGAGCTATTTCAATGTGGGGATCCCCGGTAGCTCAGTTGCTTGAGTGACAGACAGACTTCAAGGCTCGGCGGTTTGATACCCGCCATGAGTGTTCTTGGGAAAAGCACTTAGCTCCCATTTCCTCGGCATAATATAAACACTAATGTGTTAAAAGTGTGTTTAAAACCAGCTGACCAAACCTTATTTCAATGTGAAAATTGAGTCAAAGCCTTTCTGAAAATTGTGTACATCAATTGTACGCCGTAATTTTTTTTTTTTTTTTGCTTTTTTTTTTAAAAAATTTTTTTCTTCCCAGGTTTAGTTCAGTCTCATTCAAAGAATCGATATAACATATTGCTGTATAATGCTCTCATAGAATTATAAAGAAATTTTTAAAGATGCAAAAGACAGTATATGAGTTATGCATGCTTTTTGTCGATATAGATCTTACCCTATCATTTGGGGAGTCCTAAATATCGGTATATATTGTGTATTTTTCAATGAGTGAATGGTAAAAACAAATTTGGGATGTTTTTTGTTGAACCAGCGCTAGTGGGAAGTAAGACATAATAGTCACTTTTCCGGTAGTGGGGACGGCAGTGGCGTTAACAGTTTGCCAAAGTTTTGATTAAATTATTTCATTGCTTACATTTCCTACATCCTTTGATGGATTTGTTCATAATTGGAATGAATTATTATCAAACTAAGGCAATTAATTCTGTGACACGCTCGCTTCCCCCATTTACTGCGGGGTCAAGGTCAGAGTCATTGAAAAGTGTAGTGCTTTTATAAAAGTTGTTTTAAATTGCTTATATTTCCTAAAATCCTTGATGGATTTTCTTTATCCTTGTGACGAATAATTACAAATGTAAGATAATTTATTCTACGAATTGCTTGCTCAAACTTTAAATCAAGGTCATAAGTTTAACAATAATTCTTTGATTGTGGGCTCGACAGGCACATGTTTTGTTAGATTTGTTTTTGTTGTTTTTTTTGTTTTCGTTTTTTTGTTTGTTGTAAAAGCAAAGCATTTTGCTCGCGGCAGAATGTCAACATTGAAAAGTCTGGTGTAAACATACTGTTTGCTATAAACAATAAACAATCTTTTGTTTGGATTTCAAAATTATAATGCATCGCCATTTAAATGATGTTCAGTTACACAGGCTTGTGAACTACTTTAACTGTACACATACGCATGCACTTTTGATAATAGTTGGGGAAATAAAATTTACATACTGAATGCACAAAGACGAATTGCACGAATTTCACGTGTAACGAGCTACTTTCTCGTGTTTCCTCAAATTGTCACAAATATTATAAACACGATTTTTCCCCTCACTGAGCCATGTGCCGTTAATTCCTCTTGCCGTATAAAATAGCGTTATAGACCATTGTTAAATACATAAGCTATACGTGCTATATGGTCACCAGATTTGTGTATGCGTCCATTTGAAAAGGTTGAACATTGTGGTTTTGTCGATTTAACGTCATTTTTCAGCACATGATAAGCTATACATGGCGACCAATATATTTGGTAAGTGAAGACCCCGGAAAGACCCCAGAAAGAACCACCGAACCACGGGAAGCTACTGGCAAACTTTCTCATACCCACGTTGGCCGAGCCGAGACTCGAACTCAGGCAGACAGAGGTGAGATCGGAGTGATCTGTAAAGGCAAGCGCCTTAGACCACTGAGCCACATATCTCACCTCTGTCCGCGTGAGTTCGAATCTCGGCTCGACCAAAGTGGGTATGTGAGAAAGCTTGCCAGTAGCTTCCCGTGGGTAAGTGGTTCTTCCCGGGGTCTTCACGGGTGTTTCTTCACCAAATATACTGGCCACCATGTATAGCCTATCATGTGCTGAAAAATGGCGTTAAACTCCACAAAACCAAAACCACTGGGCCACCCGGGGCCCCGAAAAGATTGATGAAGTTAAAATAATAAAATGAAGTGGTAAACTGCAAGAGTAGCAACATTATTATTATTATTATCATTATTATTATTAGTAGTAGTAGTTGTAGTAGTAATAATATTGTACGCTTTAGCGGGGGATATAGGGATATTATCCGTCTGCCCATTGGAGTGTCCATCTGCAAATGGGGTGTTATTCTTGGCTCCATTAGGGTCGAGGTGGGGGTTGGGTCAAAGATCAGACATTTTGAATGTTTTATTTAGAATGAGATTTCCAAATATTTTGTGACAACATTTTGCATATGCAGTGATAACAGAAAATGTTTTACGTGTGTGACATATATTGCATTATGACCCCTGGATCACTGTCTGGGGATGAATAGTGAATATCGGTGAGGGTATGGAGGGGGTGGAATATGCAGTAAAAAGTGTGGGATTTGCTATGGCGAGCCATTACCGTTATTATTATTATTATTATTATTATTATTATTATTGTCTACTTCATCCTTGTCGTCGTCATCTAGTCATCAAAACCATTACCACCATCAGTATCACCATCACCATAACAAGACAAAACTACCTCTAGCACCTAGACCAGCAATTTAAAAAATCGCCATAGTCGTCGTCACCATCTTTCTTTCTCTCTCTCTCTCTCTCTCTCTCTCTCTCTCTCTCTCTCTCTCTCTCTCTCTCTCTCTCTCATAGGTAAAACCCAACCAAAGCTCGACCCTGAAATGATATAGTACACAAGCAAATTTTGTTTCAATATGTTTGAAGGTTAGCGGTGAAACCAATATGTTTTAAAAGCTATCACTTTGGTTATGCTTTGACTATGCGTAAAATGAATGAGTGCTATCTTGCATACTTGTACATTAAGAAGAGGGAGGGATCATGTCAAATACACGAATTAAGTCTTATCAATCCAACACAACTCTGTAAACAGTTCTTATTTCTGGGTTACTTGTTGCAATCAAATGTTAATCCTGTTCTGAAAAAGTTTGACAAACACAGGCTGATTCATAAGAAACCAGGTCCCGTATGGTAGGTATATTGATGTGGAAATAATTGCATTCTTTGGTGCAAAAAATAGGACTAAAGTTCTGCGCCAGAAATTTGAAGAGTTTGGGTAAAATCTAAAAACAGATGGCAGAGAGCTGCAACTGTAGCGAATGTCGCTCTCTTTCTCTCTCTCTCTCTCTCTCTCTCTCTCTCTTTCTCTCTCTCTCTCTCTGTTTCATGGTACGGCATTTCCAGAAATGATCGTATATTTACAGGAGGTGCGTATTACTACTACTACTAACACTACTACTACTACTACTACTACTACTGCTACTACTAATAATAATAATAGAAAATCAATGTGTTCGACAACTTCAAAATTATGGTCTAACTTGAACGGAAAGGAGAGAAAATATAAAATAATTTTTTGTCTTTACTGTAATCTCATGCTGTACTTCACTCTTCATTTTGATTTAGAAAGCTAACAACAGTCAATGGTCGTGGTGATGATGGTGAGTTAAACCAAAAATCAATTGCATGAATTGAAGTCAAACCCTCCTCCAACCTATCCCTCCGTACACCACACCCCCTACAGCTGTACCCTGAACGGTTACTTCGGTTTATATGGAATTATAATTAGTCGAGTCTTACTCTTAGATTGACAGAAATTATATATGTTCGTCCTAGATCTTTGCCTCACACGAAAAAAAAAAAAAAAACAAGAAAAAAAAAAAAAAAGTTTTACAAAAAATCAATTTATCCCAGGAAAATATCTATAATTAAACAGAAAAATGTTCATATGACCAGATTTGGGTGTCAAGAGAGATCTATGAGATTTCTGTCGAACGCTGTGAGGAGTATTTCTTGATCAATTTTAGCTCAGGAAGGATTACTTAATATTCGATCACGGTAGTAAGGATCTATAATGCAAATAATTCCCACACCGTTTTTAATCGGTTAGTTATCTGTATAATTTCCATATTGACATATTGTAACAATTCACCTCTCTAAATCTAAAAAATGTTTTTTATCTATATATCTATCGCTAGTCCGTTTAGTCTAATTTAGCTTAGTTTAGTTTAGTTTTGTTTAAACTTATTTTATTACCAAAGACAAAATTCACTTGGAATGGACACAACGTCTTCAATTTCAAACGTCCTCTCACTAAATGAAATATAAATTTGTAAAGAACGAAGAACATGTTGGCATATAAAAAAACCCAGTAAATTGATGACATCAAATATAAAAATATAAATGAGTGGGAGAGAGAGAACTAAAGCATAATTACAGTTATATTTATCCGGAGTAAAAATTCACAAGCACATGACTGGATCATAAAAATACTTAACAAGTGTCGACTATGATTCATCACCATTTCAATTTTGCCAGATATGGAGATGAGGAGATGAATAAGGAAGAGAAAAATCATCAGAAAAAATGTATAGTCATGGAACTAGTGCCATGAAGAATGTTGTTAATATAACTTAAGAATAGTAATGGCTCAAAGACAGACCCTTGGGGCATACCGGGTAGAATGAGATTTACATGTTGTAAAGAACTATACATCACCAATCTTTGTTTTGTATTGGATCAGTAATCTTTAAAGTAACCGTGGAGATTACCAGATATACCGTGTTGTAGTTTAAAAATTAAAACTAGGGGATTACCAAATATAGCGTATTGTAATTTAAATTTAATCCTTGATGCCAAACCTTATCAAAAGGTTTGAAAAGTCACATACAAATACGTCAATTTTGTAAGTCTCATAATGCCTGATAAAACTGTAATAGGTCTCCAACAGCTGAAGAAAACAAAAATGTACAGTGACAGGGAAGTAAACCCGACAGAAACTTGTTAAAGACCGAAGCCGCTCTATACATGGAAACGCGTTACCTTTTTCTTCGGTTTGAATTTGACTGTCAACACGAAAACCTTGCTCTTTGATTTGATTCGATTGGCTATTATACATTTGCAACTACGTGACAAAGGGACTGATATATCGAGCACATATCACTAATCGAGCACATATCACTAATCGAGCACATATCACTAATCGAGCACATATCATTATTAAATGGCTGTAGTGGGAGGCTAATTAGCCTACTATTCACTACACCACGTGACTGATCAATAGGTGTTTTGTTATTCACACATGTTTTTAAAATTATTTCCACCTACATGAACAACGAATAGTATATGCTATCTACTTCTTTCTAACGAAATACCAAACCTTGACTATTAAATATATTATTTCTGCAAATCGATTCATCTACTTCTTTTTTTAATAAAACAATTTAAACTCGATGCACACTGCACTTTAACATAACGGTTAGCACAACAAAACATAAATAAAATATGCGTTGAAAATTCAAATTAAGACAAAATAGGTATTCATAAATGAATTTAAAAATCCGATACTAATCGATACAATGATTTTGATGGGAAATCAATAAATCAATTAATCAATGACTGGCGCGTTGATCTATTGGTACGTAATAGTATTCTACTTTACAACTACTTTCTAATAAGTGTACTCCCAAAACGATGGTAGCGACTCGAGTGCACGTCTTTTATAGTAAAAATATAGTACCAAACAAACACTCTAGCCCCGTTTTGTGTGAAATATCCTCAAAATTGGTAAGGTTTTGCAACAATATTTGTTTTTTTCCACACATGTACAGTCATATTTCACACCTGTAATAGGCGCTATCCTTTGATCTTAGCACCTTGACGTATGATGTATACTACATTTTAACAATGAAGATACAAAACTATTTGACAATTTCGACAAGGTTTCAAAAGCCTTCTGTGTTTATTTTATTTTATTTTACAAAATAAACACGCGGATTGAATCATTTGATTTTCATTTGTATGAGAAGTACGGGTTCTATTTAAACATCGGTAATAAAAATACATGTGCCAAAGCAATGTTCGTTTTAGTCAATGTAAACAAAAAAATAGTAAAAAAAACCCACAAATTTGTGATTCCCGAATCCCTTCCAAACACTTTATATCTATCAGGCACGCACATAATGAAGGTTTTGCTTATGTCAAGCGTAAATCCAAGTTCAACGGTGTTACGTTACGGACTGTTTATTGTAGGTTTAAACTGTTTAACAGGTCGCTTTATACGGTAGTGATTAATCTGCAAATAAGTATGTTTGGCAAATAGACAAAATCAGAGAGTTACCCCGTTGCGATCGGTTAATCCGGCATGATTATTTCCGTCACTTTATTTTGCAGAACAATCAAAATTCAAGTTGACAGATTTTAAATGCAACTAAGCTCCCTCCCCCCCCCCGCCCTCCCTCATTGTTAAGGGTGGTCTATCAGTATCTCATACCAAAATGCCATATATCAAGATATTATAAATTACTGTCAAACGCCAACATTAATATTGGTGTCGTCACTCTGTTTGACGTTGGAAATGATATTTATGTGCAGGCAGACATATCTGAAGCAGAATGCGTCTTGTATTCCTAAGGGAAGAAAAAGAAAACTATTGCAGTAAAGTCTATCAAAATTCAGATTCATACAAGAGTAAATATGAAGAAAAAAATAGCCCAATTGTATCCAGGGCAAATTCTTACTCTTAGAGTCGTGGTCCTAGAGTTGATGGACCAGATGTCTAATAATGCTATAAAATCGGATTGAGCGTTGCGTTTGTATCCACCTCGTCGAGGAAAAAAAAAAAACCCCACACACTTCCTTTTCGTAGTTGTGAGTGTGTGCTATATAGCTCTATTATATATCTCATAATGAGATATTGAAATATATCAGTGGGAGAAAAATTATATTGCCACAGTGGCGATACCACTTTTATCGCCACAGTGGCGATATCACTTTTGGAACTACTTTCTGTTTCTATTTAGGAAAGTATATCTATCCTTATGTATGTTCTTCAGACGTGTATTTCCATATTTAGGCCTATATTTTTTTTTCTTCTTCTTCTTTTCCTTTACTCCCCCCCTCTCTCTCTCTCTCAAACACACACATACACACAGACAGACACACGCACTTCCTCTTTTTCTCCTTTCAGGATGAATAGATTTTGAAATGTGTAAAGAATGCTGACCCTCTAGTATACATTTATGTAATCAATGAAAAGGCGCCGTCAAGAATGCATACAAATTAACTCCAAACAACAAAAAGCAGGCTTCAACTATTAACTGTTTTATAATTAGCTTTCCATATGAATCGTGCAAATTGTCAGTGACTGAACTAAGACGACAAGTTGCTATTTTTATATTCTGTGTCACCCATACTGATTGCATGTTACCTGTTACACTCAACGACAAGTGGTACACATTTGTAAGAAAAACTCTTGATTACATATAGTAACACTATTGTTTAAGTAGCGATTTTACTTGTGATAACAATCATAATCATGTCTGAAAACGATGATGAAATCAGGCATTCACTAGTGTCGACTGTAAACCGAAAGTGATAATCGAAATTTGGGTGCAGCGCCTGTTACTGATATAGACTACAAGCCTGCCAACAAATAAAATTCACGTCTTAAAACAAAAATAAACAAAAATAGCAACAAAAAAAATCCTTACAAGTAAACTCACAATCATTAAAATCTGTTGTTTAATGATGTTAAGCTCTGAAGTCTGTTGGAGCGTTCTGTCATGTTGCTATAGTACCCGCACCCCAGAAATGTTAACTATCAATCCGCGCAAGAAAAGTGTTAAAGAAAAAAAAATATCTTCATTTTCGCATGAAAGCATTCATTAATTTGACAAAATACACAATTTTAAGCATTATATGTACAATCAAAATTTTTAAAAGTCGCTGTCTTAAACTTATTGTAAAATTTTGGAACTTCTTTTTATCGACGTACATACATGTGACAGAACAAGGACATCAGATCAGTAGATTTAAAAATTTTGATCAGTATATTGGCTTCTAAATCAGTAGATTGGCTTCTAAATCAGTAGACTGGCTTCTAAATCAGTAGATTGGCTTTTAAATCAGTGGATTGGCTTCTAAATCAGTAGACTGGCTTCTAAATCAGTATATTGGCTTCTAAATCAGTAGATTGGCTTCTAAATCAGTAGACTGGCTTCTAAATCAGTAGATTGGCTTTTAAATCAGTAGATTGGCTTCTAAATCAGTAGATTGGCTTCTAAATCAGTAGACTGGTTTCTAAATCAGTAGATTGGTTTCTAAATCAGTAGATTGGTTTCTAAATCAGTAGATTGGCTTCTAAATCAGTAGATTGGCTTCTAAATCAGTAGATTGGTTTCTAAATCAGTAGATTGGCTTCTAAATCAGTAGACTGGTTTCTAAATCAGTAGATTGGTTTCTAAATCAGTAGATTGGTTTCTAAATCAGTAGATTGGCTTCTAAATCAGTAGATTGGCTTCTAAATCAGTAGATTGGTTTCTAAATCAGTAGATTGGCTTCTAAATCAGTAGACTGGCTTCTAAATCAGTAGATTGGCTTCTAAATCAGTAGATTGGCTTCTAAATCAGTAGACTGGCTTCTAAATCAGTAGATTGGCTTCTAAAGCAGTAGACTGGCTTCTAAATCAGTAGACTGGCTTCTAAATCAGTAGATTGGCTTCTAAATCAGTAGACTGGCTTCTAAATCAGTAGATTGGCTTCTAAATCAGTATATTGGTTTCTAAATCAGTAGATTGGTTTCTAAATCAGTAGACTGGCTTCTAAATCAGTAGATTGGCTTCTAAATCAGTAGACTGGCTTCTAAATCAGTAGACTGGCTTCTAAATCAGTAGATTGGCTTCTAAATCAGTAGACTTGCTTCTAAATCAGTAGATTGGCTTCTAAATCAGTAGATTGGCTTCTAAATCAGTAGATTGGTTTCTAAATCAGTAGACTGGCTTCTAAATCAGTAGATTGGCTTCTAAATCAGTAGATTGGTTTCTAAATCAGTAGATTGGCTTCTAAATCAGTAGATTGGTTTCTAAATCAGTAGATTGGCTTCTAAATCAGTAGATTGGCTTCTAAATCAGCAGATTGGCTTCTAAATTAGTAGATTGGCTTCTAAATCAGTAGATTGGCTTCTAAATCAGTAGACTGGCTTCTAAATCAGTAGACTGGCTTCTAAATCAGTAGATTGGTTTCTAAATCAGTAGATTGGCTTCTACATCAGTAGATTGGCTTCTAAATCAGTAGATTGGCTTCTAAATCAGTAGACTGGCTTCTAAATCAGTATATTGGCTTCTAAATCAGTAGATTGGCTTCTATATCAGTAGATTGGCTTCTAAATCAGTAGACTGGCTTCTAAATCAGTAGATTGGCTTCTAAATCAGTAGACTGGCTTTTAAATCAGTAGACTGGCTTCTAAATCAGTAGACTGGCTTCTAAATCAGTAGACTGGCTTCTAAATCAGTAGACTGGTTTCTAAATTAGTAGATTGGCTTCTAAATTAGTAGATTGGCTTCTAAATTAGTAGACTGGCTTCTAAATTAGTAGACTGGCTTCTAAATCAGTAGATTGGCTTCTATATCAGTAGATTGGCTTCTAAATCAGTAGACTGGCTTCTAAATCAGTAGATTGGCTTCTAAATCAGTAGATTGGCTTCTAAATCAGTAGACTGGCTTCTAAATCAGTAGATTGGCTTTTAAATCAGTAGATTGGCTTCTAAATCAGTAGATTGGCTTCTAAATCAGTAGACTGGCTTCTAAATCAGTAGATTGGTTTCTAAATCAGTAGACTGGCTTCTAAATCAGTAGATTGGCTTCTAAATCAGTAGATTGGCTTCTAAATTAGTAGATTGGCTTCTAAATCAGTAGATTGGCTTCTAAATCAGTAGATTGGCTTCTAAATCAGTAGACTGGCTTCTAAATCAGTAAATTGGCTTCTAAATCAGTAGATTGGCTTCTAAATTAGTAGATTGGCTTCTAAATCAGTAGATTGGCTTCTAAATCAGTAGATTGGTTTCTAAATCAGTAGACTGTCTTCTAAATCAGTAAATTGGCTTCTAAATCAGTAGATTGGCTTTTAAATCAGTAGATTGGCTTCTAAATCAGTAGATTGGTTTCTAAATCAGTAGACTGGCTTCTAAATTAGTAAATTGGCTTCTAAATCAGTAGATTGGCTTCTAAATCAGTAGATTGGCTTCTAAATCAGTAGACTGGCTTCTAAATTAGTAGATTGGCTTCTAAATCAGTAGACTGGCTTCTAAATCAGTAGACTGGCTTCTACATCAGTAGATTGGTTTCTAAATCAGTAGATTGGTTTCTAAATCAGTAGATTGGTTTCTAAATCAGTAGACTGGCTTCTAAATCAGTAGATTGGCTTCTAAATCAGTAGATTGGCTTCTAAATCAGTAGACTGGCTTCTAAATCAGTAGACTGGCTTTTAAATCAGTAGATTGGCTTCTAAATCAGTAGACTGGCTACTAAATCAGTAGACTGGCTTCTAAATCAGTAGAATGGATTCTAAATCAGTAGACTGGCTTCTAAATCAGTAGATTGGCTTCTAAATCAGTAGACTGGCTTTTAAATCAGTAGACTGGCTTCTAAATCAGTAGAGTGGCTTCTAAATCAGTAGATTGGCTTTTAAATTAGTAGACTGGCTTCTAAATCAGTAGACTGGCTTCTAAATCAGTAGACTGGCTTTTAAATCAGTAGACTGGCTTCTAAATCAGTAGACTGGCTTCTAAATCAGTAGACTGGCTTCTAAATCAGTAGACTGGTTTCTAAATTAGTAGATTGGCTTCTAAATTAGTAGATTGGCTTCTAAATTAGTAGACTGGCTTCTAAATTAGTAGACTGGCTTCTAAATCAGTAGATTGGCTTCTAAATTAGTAGACTGGCTTCTAAATCAGTAGACTGGTTTCTAAATCAGTAGACTGGCTTTTAAATCAGTAGATTGGCTTCTAAATCAGTAGATTGGCTTCTAAATCAGTAGATTGGCTTCTAAATCAGTAGACTGGCTTCTAAATCAGTAGATTGGTTTCTAAATCAGTAGATTGGTTTCTAAATCAGTAGATTGGTTTCTAAATCAGTAGACTGGCTTCTAAATCAGTAGATTGGCTTCTAAATCAGTAGATTGGCTTCTAAATCAGTAGATTGGCTTCTAAATCAGTAGATTGGCTTCTAAATCAGTAGACTGGCTTCTAAATCAGTAGATTGGCTTCTAAATCAGTAGATTGGCTTCTAAATCAGTAGATTGGCTTCTAAATCAGTAGATTGGCTTCTAAATCAGTAGGATTTCTTATGGACATAAATTTTACGCGTTTTAACGCGATTGAAAAACAAAACAAGTGCTTTTTTTACCATAATATGAACACTCTTCATATTATAATAAAAATAGCAAGTTTTAAACACAGATCAGATTCTGATGGCAATGTTATAATAATTATTAATGAATATGAGTCAGCAACTTGTCAATTAAATGAAAAAGGAAAAGTTATATATATATACTTTTTTCACTGCAAAGATTTTTCACTGCCGAAATGATTTTTTCGCTGCAAATGTTTTTTAAAAAAATAAAAGGCACAAACATTTTTAGTTTCCTTCACAAATTTACTCCATGGTGACCTCTGATGACATGCAGCTTCTCAATGTCACCAATGTGATGGAGGCTGCATATGTCTGGTGATATTATTTCTTCCTCCATACACTATCTTAAAATCCACTTTGCATGAAACACACAATGTAAACTCATGACCTTTGTTACTCGCCTGCAGCGACTTAAACCATGATGTCCGAGCATTGTTGAACTTGTTGTAATAATTTTAGTGGATTTTTGTTTAGCATTTGGAGAAAACACATTTTGACATAAATTGAACAAAAAGAAAAGATAAAAACTTCCTAAAATATTCCTCTTAAAACATTTTGAAAACAACAAGTGACCAAAAAGAAAAGATAAGAGATTCCTCTTAAAGCATCGTAAAAAACACAACTGACAAAAAATATCAGAGCTTCCTTATATATTCCTCTTAAAACATCTTGAAAAACACAATAACAGTTAAACAAGACAAAAAATAAAAACGATTATGCAAGTGTTTCTGCCGAAATCATTTTTGGGTCGGTCTCCCCTTTAATCTCACCTCCGTCGGATTTTTAATCAAAGACTCACAAGCCATGATGGACCACTTTTGATCCCTTTATCACATATAACACCTCAATAAATATCCTGCCTTTGGTCTTAAACTCTTCAAATTACAACAATAAGATAATCAATGTATAGCTTAATCAATATAAGGAAATATTTCACTCGTGAAGTGGAAACATGTATTATTGTCACTCGTGACAATTCAATGTTTCCACTTAACTCGTGAAATGGTTCCTTCCAGCTACTAAAAAAAGTAGATATCCTCTGTTTAATCTGTTTTATAATTGCACATGTAGCTAAATAAATACGCAGGATGGAGAAAAGCCTGCTCGATTCCTGAAACATATTGTTTACTGTTCGTGCCTAGTTCAGTCAAAATTACAATATGAAGCAGACAGTGTGATATCGTGTAATTTAGTTTAGCAGCAACAGTCAACGATCTATTAAACAGATTCTTCTGTTGTTTTTAACATAGACACGATATACCAATTGTCTAAGGTTTGTCGTCTGCTTTGGGTTTTGAGAATACAGTTCTCTCTCTCTCTCTCTCTCTCTCTCTCTCTCTCTCTCTCTCTCTCTCTCTCTCTCTCTCAACTGTCATCTCGAGTAATGAGTAATAATTGGTAACTAGGTCAAGGAAAGTCGCTGAGTTATCGCTTTCATTCTCGCCATCTGGAGTTCTCTACGTCGTCTTGTTATCTTGTGACTTGTGTTGTATAAGTATTCTCAATCCTTTAGAAGGAGTTTTGATTCCGAAGGACCGCAAGTCGCAGACACAGACTTAAAGTGTGGGTGTATGTATATATATATATATATATATATATATATATATATATATATATATATATATATATATATATATATATATGCGTGCGTGCGTGTGTGTGTGTGTGTGTATGTGTATGTGTGTGTGTATACAATAATATATTATTCTCGCCGAAATTTTCAATTTTTAAATGCACACATGCTAATGCCCTTGATGTACATCTTTCGTATTCTGTACGCTATAACTTTTTTTCTGCATGCGTCTCTTGAGTGCGATAACGGTCAATAACAAGAATTGAATTTACCCGTAAACAGTTTTCAAGTTAAGTTGAATATCTGTTATTTACAGTACTATTTTCTGTCATTAGCTGTATAAATTTGTATCAGTTCTATTTCAAAGCTTTTATCTTCAGGGATGAACTTGTCAAAAAGACAGATCAGTAATCAGTGAAGGAATGCCAGGTTATCTTTACTGCAATACGCAGAGCTTATGCGTCCCTTCTTTTGTAAAAAATTGATTTCATGTAAACATATTACAAGCTGGGTAACCATGCATTTGATTTCTACACATTCACATTTCGAGAATTGAAAAAAAGGTACAAAAACATAAAAGACTATGTAAGTTCAATGATACTGGTGTAGGGTTAATTGTTAGATATATTTTCATGTTAGCAAATATAAAACTGGTATTCACTTTGTTGCCAGCGTATTTGGAAGTTAAGATGTATTGCACAAAATAAATCACGATCTTTTAAGGAAAACTAGAATGGAAAGAGAGAAATATTGGCTGTCTCCTTCCTACAGTATGCTAATAATTTTCTTATCTGTTCAGTACCAATACATTTTGCTACACCTCGTTTCAAATACTATTTTGATTTAGAAAACATTTTACTAATTACGCATCACGATCCGAGATATCTCTAAGTACCGGGCTCTTCAAATGCACACATATATTATTGTTCTTCTTTTCTTCAAAGACGTTACATATATATGAAGTACAGCTTGCACATCCAAATCAGTCCACTCAAGTCAAAGTTCATTTTTCAAAGAAAAATTCGCTTTAACCTTTTTTTTGTTTTTGTTTTTTTTAAGTGTAAAATTTCGATGATTCAAAGAAATCTTTCGGTATTATTTCATTTTCTGAGCATTTATTTTCAATGACCCTAATCATGAATCTAAATTATTTACAATATATATATATATATATATATATATATATATATATATATATATATATATATATTATTTTCAAAATGAAAACAGCTACATGCCTTATTGTATCATATACAATAGAATATCAGCGTACACATTTTGCACCAAGTATGTATAAATGTATGTATAAATGTATGTATTCAATACTTTTACATGTTGACGAGTGATAAACGTTCTAGCTTTATTTGTTTCACTGGAAAGGAAAAGTCTTTTCAAAGAGAAGAGAATGTCGCCATATAACAATGTCTTATTTTCAGAATTTTAATGTGTTAAGATATTCATGCAGTGATGTGCAAGTTAAGGTTCTACCAATCCAAACACAATTGTATATTGTATGTATGTATGTATGTATGTATGTATGTATGTATGTATGTATGTATGTATGTATGTATGTATGTATGTATGTATGTATGTATGTATCTGATGGAATAAAATGATATTCGAAATATACTTACCCTTTCTCTTGTTAACTTTTAAATTCCAATATATTTCCATCTACAAAGAGAAGAAAAAAATGTACAACCAACGGAGCGATGTTGTTTTCGTGAAGCACACAATTTTATGAATTGTTATTTACACACTTGGTACTCTTAAGGATTTTAAATTCCATTTAAAATGTCTCATTTGTTCAATAATAGTTAACTTAATGTGTATTCGATAGTAAGACCAAAGAATTCCATGGTGGCTGGTTTCATTGTGTATTGACAAGGAAAGGCCCATACACCTGTATGATTTTCTATATACCTGCATTGGGGTGTGAGGTACATACACAAAGACAGGTGAAGTGCTGGGAAAGAGGCATGGGTCAATGTTGATTAGGGAAATTCCAGGTGCACAACTTAGTGGAAAAGTAATAAATCATTGTCAACAGTTAGTTCGAAAATCTCTCTCTCTCTCTCTCTCTCTCTCTCTCTGTTATTATTAAAAAGTCTGTGATACAAAGCAAAAATCAATTATTTATAATAATACTCATATACATCATATTGATTAGTTATGCGTGAATATTATTGTGTGTATTACATAATTCACCATTATAAATGCGAACAACTAATTAATATATTACTTAAGTTTAATGACCTAAGCTTGTATGAAAAATGTTTAAAACAATATGCAAGATATTATGTAATATAATTATATAATATGAAATCATATTGCCTGGGATGTAGAAAAGAAACTGATACAAATAATGAAGTTATCACACAAACTAAAAATGGTAGGCATATTATGAATAGAGTAAGCACAAATGTCGAAATAAGAAAACAAAATTTCTGCAAATCTATGTAATATAATTATATAAACATAAAATCATAATCATATTGTTTGAGATGTGGAAACGAAACGATACAAATAATGAAATCATCACACAAATACAAATGAATATCATGAAAGGTAATTGTGTAATATGTAATACTAAAAAACAAGATTTCTACCATCAACAAAAGGCACTAAACTGGACATACATAAGGCAATCATGCCATTGTTGCCAAAAATAGGGCTTGTGCTGCACGGTGCTTACAGGTATTGTGGTCCTGGAAATGAGTTACCAAATCCAGAAGGTCCACCTATTTACAAGTCTAACAGCATATTCGAGACCAACGATTATCACTATGATAAAAATGCAGATAACAAAAACAGTGCGATAGTCTGATGTTTTCAGAACTTAATCTGAAGGTTGGGAAAACTGTCCCAGAGAAAATTGTTAAGACTGTTGTCAAACAGTAATAGGAACCAAAACACAAATTGGGACTTTGGAAAAAATATTTTAAAAAGAAACGGGAAGAGGCGTTGAGTGAGCCAACTAGCTGATGAGTTGCATAAACCAGTCATAAAAAATTTCCCAATGCCGTTAATAACTAATAAAATCGATTATATATGGTAAACTGATTTCGTTCATATGTAAATATTTAGTAAATGCAATAAAGGATATAAATATTTACTAAACGTTATTAATATATTTAGTAAATACTCGAGGAGTATACCAATTCATAAACAAACTGGAACTTATATGACTAATGCTTCTGAAAAATAATATCATAAACGTGAGAAAGACTGAGAAATTATGGGTCGACCAGGGTAGTGAAAGTTATCATACAATATTTAGAAAATTGTTGCATCAAAAACAATACTGAAATGTACCACACTTATAATAAAGATAAAGCTGCTATTGTTGAAAGATTTAACAGAAGAATGAAAAATATAAAGTGGAAACAATACTATACATATTTAGATGTCCTACAAAAAGTAATAGATAAATAAATAGCACCAAGCATGACAGCATTAAAATGACTCATGTATAAGTAAAAAGAAAATTATTTGTTATACGAATCTATATTCTGATTTATTTTTAAAGGGAAAGATCCAAAATACAAAATAGATAATATGGCAACAATTTCACGTAAAAAAAACCAAGAAAACACAAACAACATTCGAAAAGGGATATACTCCCAAATGGAGCGCAGACATGTTTAACCTAACAAATATCAGGTATAAAAACTGAGACGTGTGTGAAATAAAAGATATAAATAATGAAAAAAATTGAAGGAACATTTTATGAACAAGAATTACAAAAAGCAAATCAAACTGTATTTAGAATTGAAACAATATTAAAACTCAACAATGAAAAGAAAAAAGAAGAAAAGTTTTGTCAAATGGAAAGGATATGGTTCAGGATTTATTACATGGATACAATTTAATCTATCTTGTAGTAACCTACTATAATCTGTGGTGATCTTATTTTTTTATTTGTGCATTTTGTATCTTTCCCTCTTTCACCCTCTCTCTCTCTCTGAGCTTTACTCCAATCAAGATATGCTGATACCTCAATTCCCATTCAACTGACTAAATAGTAATCAAAATTTTTAATAACAATCAATAGATGACAAACACTGGCGATAATCATAGAGTATAAAATAAGATTTTTGAAATGTTATAGCACCTGTTCACACACACACACACACACACACACACACACACACACACACACACACACACACACACAAACACACACACACACACACACACACACACACACACACACACACAAACACAACGTCCAGAGACCACAATAATAGTGTCTTGTGGTTATTGAGGTCATACGTGAAATAACATTAGTCTCTAGGTTAACATGCTGGGAGCGATATGGGGTTAAACGGCAAATCCTATGTAAAATGGTCCATAGGTTTAACATGGGGATGGTATTATGTGGTCAAGAATGTTTATAGGGTCAAAAGTGTTTACAGAGTCAAAAGTCTTTGTAGTGTCAAACGGGAATGGTAAAATTAAAATTTGTATTTCAATCCATCATAACACATATACAATCCAGCAACCGCTTTTTGATTACCATCGAAACACACTTAACATATACTATCCAACGAAAACGGTAGGAGTGTTGGAACACACACGCTATACTAACATACATGCAAACACACTATCAAAAGAAGAGGGGTATGATGTAAAAGAAGGGGGATAAAATATATACACTCTTACACACAAACATACAAACATACTATCACACACAAGAGTCGGAAGTATTTATAGACGCATTACTATACCCTTACATTCAAATATACTCTCACACAGAAGAGAGAAGGGGTAAAGGGATTTTAAGTTTTAGGTGTCAACAACATAGACCAATACTAACAAACAAATACACACAAAACATAAAACACCAAATTGTTTGGCAAATACGATTAATATCTCTCTTTTCTAGTGAGCTGTGTAGCCCTGAAAAGGGCCGTTGAGGTTTGTTAACCAAAGGCGGTTAATATAAGTGGCATCGCTTCACTGGTCATCTTTTTTCTCAAACTTCGTCGCACGGTGGATCCGTAGAGTAAGCCCGCTTCAGGCACCTTTGCCTCTCCACAAAAGTCTTCTCTTCCATATTGCTGTGTCTGTGATCCTCGTAATAGCCAACGATGCCTTCACATACATGGGGTAGTCTGGGTTAAACAGCATGCCCAAAACAATGGTTGATGACACTACACTAGTCCACATCTTGATTGAGTTGTCTTAAGAACATGTGACTCCATATGATAATGCGCTTGTATATATAGCCTAAGACTTGATCAAAACGGATTGAAATGTTCCAACAATCAAAACGCGCGTTTCAATGTTTAGTCAGAGTGTGTGATATCTCTTCCAATCAGAAGAGAGCGGACTAGTGACGTCACATTAAATATGTAGGCGCACCAGCGTTCCTATTTTTTACCATTGCGGCATAGTTTGAGTACAATACATATGGCTGAAACAATGAAGACAATGTATTTGGGTGATCCTGCTTCGGATACATCGTATTCGGAGTGATATTATGATGACTATGATTATTAGTGCAGTTGTAACCAGCATCTTCTTCCGGAAGAGGCTGACTTCAATTTAGCTCTGGCTGATTCCTGTCGTCTCCACAAGAATATTTGCCTGCGACGGTAGTACTACCTTCACCTTCTTCTCCATCATTACCACTGGTGGATGACTTCAGAAAGAGACAGAAGGAAGATATAAAGAATTTCTTTTCAACGACAGAACGAAGCAGAAGAAGCATTTATTCAACAACAGCAAGAAGAGGAAAAGAGAAAGCAAGAAGAAGAAGAGAAACACTTTTAATTGTGAAGGGAGTGAAAACAAAACGCTTTGTATGCTACAAGAGATTTTGACAGAATTAAAGTATCGGAGACAAATGTATCAGACCTCTTTAGCTCAACCTAAGAGAAAGCGACCTTCATGTGCCAAGATTTCTAAACAACCTTCCATCACTACGTCCACTCTCACCGCCACTGAGATGCGAGCAGCAGCAGCAAAAACAGAGCAGTTACTACTACCACTACCAAAGCAGCAACAGCAACAGGAGGAGGAGTAGGTCTTGGTTGTGGAATGGGATTAAGACAGTCAAAGCCAATGATTTCAAGTAAATAAAAACATTTTCAAAAAAAACCGCCCAACAGTCCTTTTACAGAGAACCATTCGAAAGCACCCATACGAAAAGTTAAAAAAAATCTCTTAGAAAAGAAATACTATTCAATGATTTCAAAATCAAGTAAACTTAAATTCCTTTCCCCATGATTCGATGGTGTACGTGTGTGAGTGTGTGAAAGTCTCTTATCCATAAAAAATCAATAGAAAGAGACACTTACGTTTCTTTATCTTTAGTATTTCTCTTTTGAGTCAGAATCAAAATGACAATTTTATAACATATCACAAAATTCCATTTTTGTCTTTTCTTCTTTCACTGCCTGTCTCTTTTTCAACAATTTCTTCACTGGCATGGGTTTTTCCTCTTCGCTGTCTTCTAGTTGTCTTGCATGTTTTGACGGGTATCGGTTCTTCTGTTTCTGTTGTTGAATGCTTATCCTACTTGTTCTCTTTTTTCTTTGGACACTCTAAAAAGCAATGTCCTTTTTCTTGACAATGATAACAGGTATCTTCACTTTTGTCTCTCTTTTCTCCAGTCTTTCCTTTGCTTTGACATTGTGGAAATTCTGGAGCCCAATGTCCTTTCTCTTGACAGACACAGCAGGTATCTTGACTTTTATCCCGAAAGGAATAGTCCGTAGTCTTATTGGAAGTGGTGCACTTTCGAATGACTCTCTGTAAATCTCTGACGAGAAGGGCGATCTTTAATTCTTCCATCTTCTTCTTCACAGTCTGGAAGCTAAATGAATTTATAGTCTTAGAATGAGAAGCTCTCTCTATGTGTAGGTAGCGGTTTTGTGTAAAACTTATTGAAATCAAATTTTGGACGTTCGCACTTTGCTGAGAAGAAACCAGAAGAAGAATCCAAGAGGCGACGTCGACGATTTTCGTTGAAGCATCATACGCTAAATGAAGTGCTAGCCCAGGTGCATGCCATTGATTTCAAAGATGACATGAGTAAGCCCGAACAAACACCCTCAACTTCTGCCACCAGATCAAGATAGTCTAAAGCCACCAAGAAAGAAAGTCGTTCAGTAGATCCTAACGATTATTTTCACATTCGAGAGACGCAAAATGTGACTTGTAGAAAGATTAAAACCATGGCTTACACATAGACGGTGAAATTTAAGGAGTTCAAGTCTGAAGTGCCACCCGCGAAAGCAGCAAGTTTCATTGCAGATTTGTGGGATTCCTTGTTAGAGACCTTGAATGACAATGCCAAACTAAAGAGGACGATCGTTTGAGACTCTCCATTCATCGCGACAGTTTGAAGTCTCCTATTTGGATTCAGTTTAGTACACCGGCAGAATTAACACAGTCCAAAGTCATCGAAAATATTCAACACGTTCAACAATCCAATGACGAGTTTAACATGACCGATGGAAAAGTAACCTTTCATATGAGCCACGTTTCATCTCCTAGAGGTAGCGGACCACGCACAAGAGTGTTATTGGTGGACGAAATTCGCAGTACCAAACGCGGTATCGTCCAAGTTATCAACTCAGAAGACCAAATGTGCTTAGCCCGTGCCATCGTCGTGGGGCGAACGTATGCCGAGACAATTGAGACCGCAGAATGAAAAAGAGCATGGGAAAGCATTCGACAATCGGACAGACCCAAACAACAGGCATATTTAAAGAGACCGTGTGTGGCATTCCTGAAATGCAGAAACTTCAAGACGTTTTGACCCCTCGCTATACGTTGAAAGTATACCCTCAAGTTGTTCGTGGAGCTCTTGTTTCCTGGACCCGACTTCCCAGGTGAAAATACATTCACGTGTATCATTATCAAGAGCATTTCGATGCTATTACTAGTATTACAGGACGAATTCATTGCTCGACTTGCTACTGAAGCTTTGACAGGCCATCTTGTTACGATCAACAGTGCATGAAACAAGTTAACCAGCAGAAAAGTGCCTGCGAATTATTGAGATTGTGCTCCACTTGTGGACATCTTATTCGAACCAATAATTCAAATGCAAAGTTTTTCCCGGAAAAAACAGATGCTGTTTTTGTGACCAACTCGTGGACTTCAAGCATCAATGCTACATTCAAAAATATGACAATGAATTGGAAAAAATGTTGAAATATTAACGACTGAATATGGGCATTTTACGCCGTATCTGTGGAAAATTTCGACAATTATTTCTAGATCACGGAGATATCGGTCCTTTGACGGAAGCTTCTACCATCGGTAAAGGGTGTGGATAAGTGTACCAAAAGAAGTTCATGCTTGAGAACAAGCTAGCCATCATACCCCCTCAATCCTATCTCTCGGTCTGCCATCGACACTCCGCCAAAACTTTGCGTTGGCTCCATTACATGTGTGAAAATGAAGACAAATGGATACAAAATGCTAGAAACGGTAAAGAAAAGAAACTTGGAAATCTTGCTGTGGATGGCGTGGATGAGGAAACCCCAAGATCGTCTACGAATTCCAGGAACGTTTATTTCACGGATGCCCCGTGTGTTTTCCTCAGAAAAAGCCTAAAAGTCCTTTTTCAGAGTTCACCATCGAAGACTTGTACGAGTAAACGTATCAGCGACACCTGAGTTTATAAAGACAAGGATACCAAGTGGTAGAAACGTAGGAGCACGAGTACGATCGACGTTTCAAAACAGAATTTAGACGCATTGTCGAAAGTTATGACTTGATAGACATCGAACCTTTGAATCCACGCGACAGTTTGTTTGGTGGAAGAACCAATGCAACACGCTTGCTGTAAGACGTAGACGAATCTCAAGGAGCAGAAATCAAATGCATCAATCTGTGTTCTTTGTATCCTTGGTTGTGCAAATACGCTCGATTTTCTACCAATTTTCTACCGGCCAGCCTGAAATATTGACAAACACATTGACGTGGAACACATTCGTCAATACGAAGGGTTGATCAAATGTAAAGTGTTACCTCGAACCTACTTGTACCATCCTGTCTTACCACATAATTGCTAAGGAAAATTGATGTTTCCTTTATGCCTTACGTGTGCTGAAACATGTAATCAACACCAACCTTGTGTCCACAAGGATGAAGAACGCGCTTTGACAGGAACGTGGATAGGTGTCGAATTGTTTCATGCTCTGCGTCGTGGATATCGCTTGTTAAAGGTATACGAAATTTAGCACTTTCCTACCACAGAACAATGCCTAGAAGACGACGACTCAAGTCCAGGAATTTGCTCGAGCTACGTCATCGAATTTCTCAAACTGAAGCAAGAAGCTAGTAGCTATCGATCTTCGTGTCTGACGCTAGAAGACAAGGAGAAATTCAAAGAACGGTACCGATCCTAAAAATGCATTACTTTGGAAGACGTGGAAAAGAACGAAAGAAGACGATTGTTTGCCAAAGTCATGGTAAATTATTTGTGGGGAAAATTGGCACAACGTCCGATATTGTCCAAGACGAAATATTTTAGCAGATCGACGCCACTACTTGGAACTTGTGGACGACAAAGGAAAACTCCTGAAACACGAGGAAATCCTCCTTGACGTTTTGATATTGGTCAATTACGAAGAAGCGGCAGAGTTTGCACACCTTGACGCGTTTGGCAATGTCATCATTGCAGTTTACGTAACAGCCAATGCACTTTTAAAATTGTATGATGCCATAGAACGTTTAGGAGATCGAGTCCTTTACTTTGACACGGACAGTTGTATGTACAGCCATCGTCCTCATGCCCATCACCCAAAACATCGAAGGGGATCGTTTATGTACATGGACGGACGAGCACCTAGAAGACATTAATGTCAGTTTTGCTAGCGGTGGCCCCAAACATTACGGATACCAATACAGAAACCAACAGAGAGATAGTCATACCAAATGCAAAGTCAAAGGACTGACAGTCAACTATCGATCGAGTCAAGTAGCCAACTTTGATGTCTTGAAAGAAGCTTTACAGTCCGGACAAGATTAAGACTTTTGCGTGAAAACATTAGATCCACACAAAACTGTACGTTTACAAAAGCACCAAACCGTCAGTCAACCTTTAGAAAACGTTTATCAAATTGTGTACAAAAAACGAGTGCTACTTCCAGACCACAACACTTTACCATACGGACACGCTGAGAATCAGTATAAAAAAGGGGAAAGTTCCAAGAACAACACTTCATTGTAAATACAAACGCCGATCTAGAAAGATGATGAATAATTCAACACAGCAACCGAGTGAGGGACCCACGATGAACTCCAAGTTCAATTTTGAGGCAAGCACACTTTCACCAATACCGATGAATTCGACACAGAAACCGAGCGAGTGGCCTACTGCTGACTTCAAGTTCTATAATGAACTCGAGTGCGATGCTGTGCCTTGCGACCAGAATGATGCCGTACCCTGAGACATCAACCTTGTCGCTCCGCTACTATTGAATGCGATGCTGTTCGTGTGCCTTACCGTTCTACTAGCAAAAGCGACGCAGCACGATCTTTCTGCTTTACTGCTAAAACGTCATGCTGTGCGTGTACCTACCTACAGATCTCATCCATGCACTTGCAAACCTCTCTGGATACCACTAGCTCATTGAGATGTACAAAGCAAAGCAGAATACACTTTTCCTGTGGCTTTGCTTGGTTTTTGTGACCTTGAAAGTCTATTCCAAACCTTCCAAGGGAAACGGCCAAAATATCTGAAAGGACCTACTCTCAAATCTTTAGCCAGAGCCGGAGTTGTCTACTTTGGAGAAGGAGATACAGTATATTGTTTCAGCTGTGGTGTGACACTTTAGGAATGGAAGTATAAAGATACAGCTTACCTGGAACATGCCAGATGGTCTTCGCGCTGTCGCTGCCTGCCGTTGGTCGGTTAATATATGATCCTCATGTCGGATACTTTAGAAGACATAATTCGTAGTTTGCTCTCTGATCTACGAGAACGCATTTAGAAAGAGCTCGTACAGATTCAAGTGAAACACAAAGAAAAGTTTGCATCCTTTACGGCATAGATATTTTAACCACTGGTATTTGAATACAATAAAAAGCTGATTAGTGTCAAGATGTTCAAATAGTCAGACATTCATCTGTGAGTACCTACCTCCTGTAAGATTTTGGATGTCACGACTTCTACCTACAACGTGGCAGTGCTACACAGAATTCCATGGAACGAAGTCCAGGAAAAGGTTAAAAATCTACAGGAATACAAAAACCTTTTACAAAAAGTATCACCTCAAGACAAAACTCCTTCACAACGTGTCATATGTGATGAGGTAATGACTGATTTTCTTCGATATCCTTTATCACCAGATTCCATTTGGCAAATGTGTGAATATTTCATCAAGAAGAAAGACATTGCTGTCAAGAACTAATATAAAAACTTACCACGGCCACGACTTGTGTCATCAGTGTTGCAGCACGTTCCGCGGAACGAAGTCCATGACAATGTTCAGGACTTAGAGCATTACCAAACCCAAGAAATGTTTCCGCCTCATACAATTCCATTGAATTTTGGACGACGTGTAGGGTGTGTGTTAGGGACTACTTTTCTCGGATTTCGTTTCCCAGGAAATTCTTTGTGGACTATTTATGAACAGTAAATGCAGCAAAGACATGACCACCAAAACTTTATCTGTGCACGAAAGACAGATTGTGTTAAAAGTGTTGAGAAAAGTTGTGTAATTCCGTGTTTAGAAGACATTTGTTGAACTTTTGCCACGCTTCATACTTACCAAGAAGTGTGCATAGCTAGTTGGTTATGCCAACAAATTTACGACTGGAAAAATGCAAAAGTCTTGGCTTCGATACTTGGATAGAAGAGGTGGCTGACTATGCCAAAGACATTGTGTGTCAGTAATCCAAGAAAAGAATTAGACTTAGAGTCAGCGCGAGAAGTGAAAGAGGACTAATTAAAGACAAGTTTAGAAGAACCCAACATAGAGGAAGAAATATTACAAGTGCACTAAAGCAGTGGCATTGTACAAATAGAAAAGAGTGAGGAAAAAATTACATTCTCAGAGAAATTACAGACAATGAATTTCACAGAGACTAGAAGAAGAACACCATGGGACACACACAAATCGGGAATATTGCACACTTTCTTGTTCATATGCAATTTTGTCATTTTAATTTGTGCCTCATAAATGTACGGAGTCATTTATGCCTTATGTATTTTCGTGGTTTAGTTCTTGAAAGGTAAATATATATTTTTTTTGTCGTTACACTTTTGTAAAAAAGTTATACGTGTATCAAATATCTAAAATGTCCACATTTGATACACGTATAACGTTTTTTAAAACGTGTAACGACAAACAAAAGAAAAACAACATATTTACCTTTCAACAACTAAACCACGAAAATACATAAGGCATAAATGACTCCGTACATCAATGAGGCACAAATTAAAATGGTAATCTCAGAATTTTCAACACCACATTCATGCCCGCATCCTCCCTCTCCTCCTCCTCTGTTCTCAAAGTGATTGACGAACAGTTAGATCATCAAAGCTGGAAATCTTGTATCTTTGCCATCCCTTTAACACGTAGATTGCTCAACCTAGTGGTTCAGACAAAACCGTTTTCGTCAAACGTTTGATTGAACACAAATCACACTTGTTGGATCGTCCACCTCATCGTATCGTGTGGTGTTACAAAGAGTGGCAATCGGTTTACACATTACTCAAAGAAAATCAGGGAGAATCATTTGATTTGTGTGTGTGTGTGTGTAGAATGCATTCCTCGGGAAGACGATGCTATGTTGGGAGAAGACGAAGAAGAAATTAAACTTTGGTTTACACGAAAAGGACATCATCGTAATACTAGTATTATTTACATTACTCAAAATGTATTTCCACAAAGTAACGCACTTCGCACCATCAGTCGCAATGCCCATTATGTGGTATCGTTTAAAAATCCAAGATACAAATTTCAAGTGCAAGTGTTAGCCAATCAGTTGGGAACACATTGGCTAAATTTTGTGTACGACAATGCCACTCAAACACCTCATGCGTATTTATTCATAGATATAAAACCGACCACTCCCGATTATCTGAGATTTCGTACCCATGTGTTTTACCATTGGTGCCAAGAAGGAGGTTCTCTCATGTACACGTCCCCTTTGGCGTCTGTCTGATGAAAAAACTATGAAAACATCACACACTTCTTTCTTTTGAAGCAGTATTCAACATGACATCCTTTGAATCTCATCCTTCTGCCAAATTCATTCGTGCACTGAATGACATCAGTCGCGAAAAAATACACAAGTCCATGCACGTTTGTTAAAAGTCACTCTCAAAGAAGTATTACGATGGTTTACTTATAGCACGTCAATTACTACAAGGGATCATTCACATACCCCATCAAACCAAACGCCTTTTTGAAAAACATAAAGTAGCATTATCACAACTGGCAGATCAAAATCGATACGCAAATAAAAAAAACAAGAAAAAAACAAACAAAAAACCACCAAATAATTTTGAAACCTAGTTGAAGTGGTTCTTTAGAAGGTGTCATTATTACTTCCCTTTTAAAATGGAATCCTAATGCCGAGGCTAAAAGAAAGAAAAAAGCCAAATCTAGCAAAAGATGCAAGCAGCCCCAAAAGACGAATAGTGTTGCATTAGGTTAACACAAGAAAAAGAAAAGTCCCGAGAAGAAAAGTCCCAAGAAAATAAACATCTGTCAGAAATAGAGGTACTGCTGCTAGGACGCGCACGTACTCCAGACAACCACGCCACTCGGTGACAGTGCCCCTCCTGTCAATTTTACTTCTTCTTTTTCGCCGTTCATGATGCTGCCAAACCGGATTTAACACCGGTGTTTCCTTATTTTGATGTAAAAATGGAACCCCATTTATAATTGAACCTCTCCTCCTCCACAGCGATTTTGTCTCCTACTGGTCTTGCAACTGCTGCTGCAACTAAAAAAGTGGCCTCACCTAAGACAAAAGTACAAGACAGAACAGGTGTGTTACAAAGTTTACTGGATTTATCCAAACAAGAACTGGCACGATTTAGTCCGTTGAAAACACTTCATCGTCGAGTGGTGCCCATAGGGAAGTTGATACGACGCGCGCGCCGACAATCAGTGGAGACGAATTCCAGTATAAAAAGAAGTGTGAGATAAGATTCACTTCAGTGTTTTTGCTTCTGAAACAAACGATGTCACCAAGAAGTGTATACCATTCTTCTCTTCGTCCAAAGAGACAACCGTCTTCCAAGAAATGGAAAAGAAAAGTCATTCAAAAAGCACCCAAAGAAATCATAGATACTGTGTGTGAATGTTGTTTGAGTGTTTTGAAAGGAACTGTACCTTTGTCCAAGATACAGAAACAACGATTAGGAATACATGGCAACGTTCTTCGCCAAATGGTGAAAAAGAATATACACATCAGTCAAAAGAAAACAATGCTGGTTCATCGAGGAGGATTTCTATCCATGATGATATGACCGTTGTTAATAGTGGCTGCTCCTTTATTAGGATCGATTGCTCGACCACTTTTACGAGGAGTCATGATATAAGGATGGAAAAAAGTAGATCAAAATACACCCTTTTCAGGTAAGACAGCACGCTTGTTCCTTTGGATCTAATGGAAGGACGAAAACTCACTTTAGTTCCATACAACGATGGATGGAACTCCATCGTTGGTACGAACAACCGATACCTCATTTGCTTCCGAACCCTAATCTCACCGAGATGTCACAGTTACAACAAGAATTACAATCGTTGATGGATCGAAGCGATTTGTCCGAAACAGAAAAATCGCAACGGTACGGCCAAGTATTGCAACGTCTTCAACTCTTTCACTAGAAAGCTTTAGACGAAACTTCTAAACCTACTCTAGGAGATTTCAAGACGATCATGTAAAGCGAACCAAAACCACCAAGACAGACACGGCCACGTGGATGGCAGAAGAAGAAGACACACGAGAAGTGTTTCAAACTCCGTTTGCTCCAATACCTAGTAAGATTGCAGCTTCCTTGTTGACACCGTCCCCTACTCCCAAACGAGAAGAAATGCAATCTTGGGTAAAAACGATGATGTCGACACCTTCTTCAGCAGAAGAAAAAAAAAAGAAAAAAAAAGAAAGAAAGAAATACGGGTAGACAGAAGTGAAAAAAGACATCAAGGAAAATGTCACTCCACAACCGACTCCTACTTCTATTGCTCGTCGGACACGTCAAGCCTCGTCCAAACTAATACCACACAAATCTAAGAGCTGTATCTGACAGTCGTTACGTATTGAGGAACAGTATCAGCAACAACCACAGTTAACTCCATCATGAAAACACTTTTAGCCAGTATTTACTATAATCCTGCACATGCTGCTGGTTAAGGAAGAGTTCACAAATTGTATCGTGCTGCTAAAACCAAACTTAAAAGTGTACGTTTGCCAGATGTACGCCAAAGGTTACAAGAACAATCGACGTACAGGTTACACAAACCCATTCGACGAAAAGTTTCCAGAAGTCAAACCAAAGTCGCTTGCATCGATCATCAATAGCAAGCAGATTTAGCTGATGTCTCTCATTTGGCAGCGTACAATCGTCGTTACAAATATTTATTTTGTGTCATTAGTGTGTTTTCAAAATGAGTTTGGGTAGTTCCTTTGACTTCTAATACGAGTTTCGAGTTAGTACGAGCTTTAAAACTGGTTTTGAAACAAAGTGGTCGTCATTCTTTACGATGGCAAACAGACAAAGACACCGAATTTCTGAACCAAGCTTTTCAAAAAGGATTGAAAAAAGACACATTCATTTTTTCACCACTGAAAATCTTGAAACGAAAGCCAGTATCGTGGAGCGTTTTTAAAGAACTTTGAAAGAACGTATGAACAAATATTTTACACATCTACACACTCTCAAGTGCATCGACGTGTTACCACACATTGTCAAAGCTTAAAATCAGTCGTACCATCGAAGCATCGGATGTGCACCCGAAGAAAGAAGTGGTGTTAACGACTGGAGATTGGGTTCGCATTGGAAAAACCACACGCACTTTTGACAACGGTTATTTACCTAACTGGACAACCGAATGGTTACGTGTCACTGGAAATGTACGTGAACGTGATCCTGCTGTCTATAAATTGGAAGACATGAACGGAGAAGTGTTAAAAGGAACTTTTTACTTTTCTGAGCTACAACGAGTAAGCAAAGAAGAAGAAGACGTGTACGATATCGAACGCATTCTCGATCGAAGAACATGTAAAGTGCATAAACGTCGACTTCAAGAAGTGTAAGTATTTGGAAAGAATATCCATATTTTAATATTCAATCCATTCAAAAATCACATTCGGATGGCTGCCTTGCAAAATATAATCGTTTTATTTTATAATCGTTTGATTTATGCCGTTTCGTTTCATAACATAAGTCAAGAGCATACATTTGCTTACTATTTGTTTTACTTTTGATAACTTCTGTCACCTTAATGACATGAATGAAATTACCCCTTATATTTCTGCTGCATGTTTGCTGTGACTGAGATAAGTGGTGATATTTACATATTTTATTCACGATACACCCGTTAGTCAATGTTATAACATTGGTACATTTTGTGGTTAAGTTTGAAGTATCGGTATTTTGTGGTAAAATCTGAAGTATTGGTATTTTTTGGTAAAATTAGAAATATTAGTATTTTATGGTAAAATCTAGAGTATTAGTATTTTATTTTATTTTTTGTAAATCTAGATCATGGTATTTTATGGTAAAATCTGAAGCATTGGTATTGTGTGATAAAAACGGTAGTACTGGTATTGTTACTAAAATCTGCAGTATTGCTATTTTTTAACCTCAAGCCTGAAGTATGGTTATTTCATGGTGAAATTTAAAGTATTTGTATTTTATGCTGAAGTCTGAAGTATTGGTATTTCATGGTGAAATCTGAAGCATTTGTAGTTTTTGGTCAAATCTGAAGTTTTACGGTAACAAATCTCAAGTACAGAAAATTTCACATGAAGTACAAATCTCATCCAAATAGGAACTGTAACTCTCTCCAGCTAAATTCAATATTAGAAGCTTTGATTATTATGTCCCTTTGTACGTTATTGACGAAAGGTAGTATTGATAATGGATGATACAGCCTTCTATACTATTAACATAGATTAGATTCATAAAAAGTATAAAACAAACCAAAAAAACTCTTCAATATGCACTATGTTACTGCAAAAGTTATTCAATTTTTTTTAAAGTGTTTATTATTTATGGTTTGTAATTTAGAATCATACACACAAAATTCAAGTTAATAATTTTGCCAAAAGAAAGGAAAGAAGGCAAAGCCTGGAGGTTCAAATTCCTTTCGGAATATTGACGGCAAACATTTGAACCCAACTATATATGCATGATTATATTTCTGTAATGAGAAATCACCAAATAAAAACAATTCGCAAATTACATATGAAATAGGGCGTTCTACAAACATCGCTTGCATAAATAAAAACAGCGTACACTCGGTACTTGAAATTCCAGTTCTTGTAAGTAGTTCACGGTAACAAAAACATGCGCTTGAAACCTTGATTTTTGCTGGCGACAAACAGCAAGGAAAAAGCAGACCAGAACATTATCATCAACATGCATATGCTGAAGTTATATCCTGTATTCATGGACCCACAAAGTAGAGAGCATCATGGATAATAATAATAATAATAATAATAATAATAATAATAATACTAACAACAATATTAATAATAATAATAATAATCATTATTGTTATTATTATTATTATTATTATTATTATTATTATTATTATTATTATTATTATAACGAAAACTACACAATCTTGCGCCGGAAGAATGAAAACGAGGCAGTGCTTTCTAGAATTACAAGCAAATCAAAAGATCTACCTGAAATACGATTTCGTATAGTGCCAGTTCGTGCAACACCTTAAATAATAAAAGTTCAAATGAAATGAACACACATCAGTAGTCTGTGACTATTGAGAGCCAAACGGGAATTAACATTACGCCCTAACTTTAAGTGCACTTGAGAGCCAAACGGGAAATCCGATGTTAAATGTGTCCATAGGTTAAACATTGGAGTAAATGACAACATTGTTAGAAGTGGTTGACCTCAATTTATAGAGCCGTACGGGAAATGTAATGTTAATTTTGGTTCTGTTGATAGAGACAAAGTTTTTAGAGCCTTACTGAAAATGCAATGTTAATTTGTTTTGATGACTATCCACACTTCACACACACACACACACCTACACTCCAACAAAAAAGGTAGGAGTGTTTATACACACGCTATACCCTCACAAAAACATACTATACAATCACATACAAGTAGGCAAGGATATGAGTGTTTATAAAGACACTACAATACACTCACACGAACATAGTATACAATTATACACATGTACGCACGGGCAGGAGTGTTTATACACATTTTATACTTGCATACATAATATCACATATGGGTATGGGTGTTTATACACACTTTATACTTACATACATACTATCACATATGAGTAGGGGTGTTTATACACACGCTCTACCCTTACATAAACATGCTACACAATCACACACACGTAGGCAAGGGTAGGAGTGTTTATAGGCACACTACTATAACCTCCCACAAAACATACTATGCAATGCCACACAGGTAGGCACGGATAGGAGTGTTTATAGACACACTACTATACCCTAACATGCAAACATCCTATCACAAGAGAAGGAGAAAAGTACTTTTATGTTTTAGTTGACAACAACATACACAAACACATACACAAACACACAAATTGGCAACGATTCGAGGTTGACAACGTTGTTACGTAAGACTAGAGCTCCAATCATTTTGTACAGTATCATTTTGAAATCGATGCACACTACGTTTCTGAGCTAAGGAAAATAGATAACAATAATGTTCACAAAACCACTTTTCTATCGACCTTTATCTTGACTCGTGGAAAATTTTGACTTTCTGATGCGAGCATAGTGCACCGAAAATAGCATCACTTGAACATTCTTTCACAATAATAAAAATAAACATTAATGTCAACACGTTTACGTATTAAAAGCTACTAGTGGCTTAAGTTTACTGCCCTGCAAACACGCCGTTTCGTACTGATTGACCTAGCCACATGAATATCAGCTTTAGCTACTGTGAGCATAATGCACACAATGAAATATTGCCAAATGAACGCAGTAATTTTTTCCCAAACCTATGCTTTGCCTCAGAGAGTTACCCTTTTTATGAGTTTTTTAAGACAAGGTGGCTACAGACCATACAAACATTATTATTATTATTATTATTGGTATTAGTATTATTTCATGATGAGAGAGAGAGAGAGAGAGAGAGAGAGAGAGAGAGAGAGAGAAAGAAAGAGAGAGAGATGGTAGAAGACAGAAAAGTAGGATGCCATTTTGTTCTATTATTTTGCGGCATTACAGGATAAGGAGAAATTAACATTAGGTTACCCTTTTTTATGAGTTTCTGAAGACAACGGTGAATTCTATGTTAGAAATGTTCGTTGGCAAATGTTTTCATTCATCAGTTTCAAAAATGTAGTGTTATATTTATCGTCGAATGACTGCAGTAATATGTGCTGCATGCCCCCTCCCGCGCCCTCCTCCCCCCCCCCCCCTCGCATTTTAGATATGTCATGTTTTGCTGCATACGTCTTGCGGCTACAAACACTGTTACAAAATTCCCTAAACCATAGACGGGAGAACAGTTAAAAAAAAAAAAAAACACGTCTTCTTATCTCGGCAGTCTGAAATCGACTGACTGAAAATAGGGGTTACATTATTACATTTGTACTTAACGTATTTTTGGCACTAGAATGAAAGTGAAGAATATAGGACGGGTCATACTCAAGTTATTCTTACACTGTGAAGATGAGTGCTTGTTTTTTGTTTGGTTTTTTTGTTTGGTGGGGGTGGGGGGGGGGTACGCTAGATCTAATGTTAGAAATTTTTCTCTTGACACATTGCACTGCCACATTAGGACTACCCATACACAAAGCTAAGATATCTGGCATGCACAAGCACAACTAAACTCAAGATTTTATATAATCCATGAAATTTACCCATTGAAAAAAATCGTTCTACAGATTTTAGAGGTGCAAGTTTTGAAAAAGATTAACAAATTAAAGTAACATTTCACATAATCATTGTGACTACTGCGAACAATTTTAGATGCATCTTAAACGGGAACAGATACCATTATGATTTCAATCTAAATCATTTTTTTTTAGAAATTTAAGTGTGTGTGTGTGTGTGTGTGTGTGTGTGTGTGTGTGTGTTTGTGTGAAACGGAGAGAGAATTGACATTACGAGAGAGAGAGAGAGAATATTTTATTCCTACTTTTAAAAATATCAAGGCACTTACGTTTCTATGGTATATTTTCCTATGAAAATAAATTACATCGGTAGGAAAAATGCACCATTTTTTTGTAAAAAAATATTACAAGATTGAATTGGTGATATACTCTACTAAAATCCTTCTTTCAAAAACGTAGATAAAAAGTTCTCACAAAATATTACATCCAAACATTCCGTGATGTATTTTGACCTAAAGCTTACACAATTTCCATTGATCGAAAATTGTACGATTTGGTCGTCCGTTAGTTTCTTTTGTAAAGCAACTAACAGCCAGGCGCTGAAATACACGTCTAATCTTCACAATGTGTCTCTAGCAACTGTAGCCGACTCGAAGCTAGCGCAGTAGATAATTTTTTTAGCTAATCAAATCACTTATAATGTGTGACGAAGTTTTTTGCTCTGAGTAGTGTGGCAAAATTATGCATATGATCTAGCTTTTTACGTTTGCAGTGCATACCGACTATACTGAATTTGAACCATGTTAAGAATTCGTGTACTTTAACATTTTTCTCGCCAAGATAAATATTGAACTGTAACATTATTGACTCACGTCTTTAAACTGACAAAATATTTTGCCACTTAGTTATTTTGACATACACACGCACATAGGTAAAGAGAAAAGGGTTACAATATTTAGTGGCAGTTTTTTCAAACTAGTGTATTTGGGGAGTTGTAATGTATAAAGATTCTTGGTAAAGTTGCAAGCTTGTGTATTTTGCAAAACTGCAAACATCAAATACATATTTTTGTCGTGACAAATGTAAAGTTGAGAGTCTGCGCAAGTTTCAAAACTAAAGTCATATAGATATCTATTGCTCGTAGTCATTTCTACTTTGGTAAATTTTAAGTATAGCAAGCCATTATCACAAACATAGGTAGAGACAGGGGTATATATAGAGAGAACTAACGGAGTTTAATCATATCTGAATCAACAATCAAGATGAAACGATCATACTTTGCTGAGAAGAAACCAGAAGAAGAAGAAACAAAGAGGCAACGACGACGACTTTCGGTGTCGCCAAATACGCAAACTGAAGTGTTAGCCCAAGTGCATGCTAGTGATTTGGAAGATGTTATGAGTGAGCCTGAACCAACACATTCTACCACCTCTGTCACAAGACCAAGGGAGTCTAGATACACTAAAAAAGAAAGTCGTTCAGTACCTCTAGAAAATTATTGTCACATTCCAGAGACGCAAAAGTGACTTCCAGAAACTTTTGAACCACAGTTTACATCTACACGGTGAAAGTTAAAGAGTTCAAGTCCAAAATGCCACCGAGAAAGCAGCAGGTTTCATTACATATTTGTGGGATTCCTTGTTAGAAATATTGAAACGACAATGCCAAGCTAAAGAGGACAATAGTTTCAGACTCTCCATTCATCGCAACCGTTTGAAGTCTCCACTCTGGATTGAGTTTAGTGCACAGGTGTATTAACATTGACAAAATTCAACACGATCAACAATCCAATGACGAGTTTAACATGACCGATGAAAAAACTACTCTTCACATGACCCACGTTTCACCTCCTAGAGGTAGCGGACGACGCAGAAAGGTATCTTCCAAATTGACAACTCACAAAATCAAATGTGCTTAGCCTGCGCCATCGTCGTGGGGCGAAGATATGCCGAGAAAAACGCGACCACAGAATCAAAAAGAGCATGGGTGAACATTCGACGATCGGCTAGACCCCAACAACGAAAAGAATCATAACTCCTGTTACAGCAAGAGGGAATTTCCAAAGAGACCGTGTTCTGCATTCCGGCAATGCAAAAACATTAAAACTCTTGGCTCCTCTTTATACATTGAAAGTATACCCTCAAGTGGATCGTTGAGCTCTGGTGTTTCGAGGACCTAATTTCCCAGACGGATAATACATTCACGTGTATCATCATCAAGAGCATTTCGATGCTATTACTAGTATCGCAGGATTTATTGGATACTCTTACTACTGCGAGAAATGTGACTGAGGATTTACCACTCGTTACCAACACATTCATTGCGTAGCGAGATGTCGGTGATGCTTAGCCTCAAAACCATGCATTTCTGCAGGAAAAGAACGCATTCATTACTCTTATAGCAAGCGAACCTTTGTCAGTCCATCTTGTTACAAACATCAGCACATGAAACAAGTTCAACAACAGAAAAAGTGCTTGTCAATTATTGAGATTGTTCTCCACATGTGGACATCTTATTCGAATCAATAATTCAAAGGCATACGTTTGCCCCGGAAAGAAAAGATGCTTTTTTGTGACCAAATCGTGGACATTGAACATCAATACTATCTACAAAAATATGACAATGAACTGGAGGAAGACTTTCTTTAAGGAAGCACAACACAAGAACATAAATAAACAAGTGGATTTTATCTTTTTCGACTTTTAATGTACGTCCCTAATTTCTGCGTAGCTCATCGGGCTTGTGAGAAGTGCATACAATAACCTCTATTTTTTCACTGTCCCAATCGTAGTAACATTCCAGCATGACGTGAAAAAATCTTTCGAGAACACCGCACTCTTCCTGATTTTGCAGAATGGATTTTAGATCCTACCGACGACACTTGGAGTGAAGAGGACATCTAGCATTACTGGACCTGTCATCAATATGCTACAGTCATGGCTCACAATTTCTCAGGATACGATGGGCAATTTCTATTGAAATGTTATTCAGAAGAAGGTACCGAATGTATCCAAGTCACCATGAACGGAGCCAGACCCATCTACATGAAAGTGGGACAAGTACAGTTTAAAGATTCCATGAGTTATTTAGCCATGCCTTTGAGTAGAATGCCTAGAACGTTTGGAATGACAGAAATGGCCAAAGGCTATTTTCCACACTTTTTCAATATCGAAGATAATCAACACGTTGTGCTCCCGCATTTGCCTGACGTTCACTATTAAGACCCCAACAGTATGCACAGAGAGCAACGAGAAACATTTTACGCTTGGTACAAAACTCACTCGTCAAAGCCGTTTGACTTTCCAGAAGAAATGTTAAAATATTGCTAATCGGATATGGACATTTTACGTCGTTGCTGTAGAAAGATTTGACAATTATTTCTAGATCACGAAGACATCGATAATTTGAAGAAAGCTTGCACCCTTGCTAAATCGTGTGGATTAGTCTACCGAAAGATATTCATGCCCGAGAACAAACTGGCCATCATACCACCTCAATCTTACTTGTAAGTCGTCCATCGATTTTCCGCCAATGCTTTGCACTGGTTGCATTACTTGTGTGAAAGTGAAGACAAATGGATACAACATGCTAGAAACGGTGGACAAAAGAAAATTGGAAGTCTTTCTGTGAATGGTTGGGATTTAGAAAGCTCCCAGATCGTCTACGAATTCCAGGATGTTTATTTCACAGATGCCCCTCCTGTTTCCTTCAACGAAATATCAAAAGTCCTTTCTCGGAGTTCACCATGGAAGTGTTGTACGAGCAAACATACGAACGACGTTTGAGATTAGAAAGACAAGGATACTAAGCGATAGATATGTGGGAGCACGAGCACTATAGTCGTTTCAAAACCGATCTAGAATTTAGACGAATGTCGAAAATTATGACGTGGTAGACATCGAACCTTTTAATCCACGTGGCAGTTTGTTTAGAGGAAAAACCAATAAGACACGCTTGCTGTGCGATGTAGACGAAGCTCAAGAAGAAGAAATCAAATACAACGATCTGTGTTCGTTTTATCATTAGGTGTACGAATATCAGCTATTCCCTACTGGACACCCTGAAATGTTAACAGAACACATTGACGAGGAACACATTCGTCAATACAAAGGATTGATCAAATGCAAAGTCTTACCTCCAATCCACTTGTACCATCAAGTCTTTTATGCCATACGTGTGCTGAAACATGTAATCGAGACCAACCTTGCAACTACAAAGATGAAGAACGCGCTTTTGCAGGAACGTTGGTAAGTGTCGAAATGTTTCATGCTTTGGATCGTGGATATCGCTTGTTAAAAGTATACGAAATTTGGCGCTTTCCTACCACAGAACAATACCGCAAGAAGGACGACTTGAGTCCTTGAATTTTCTCAGGCTACGTCAACGAATTTATTAAATTGAAACCAGAAGCTAGTGGCTATCCATACTCGTGTCTGACGCCAGAAGACAAAGTGACATTCAAAGAACGGTACCGATCCTTAGAAGGCATTACTTTGGAAGACGTGGAAAAGAACGAAAGAAGACGACCGTTTGCCAAAGTCATGGCAAATTGTTTGTGGGGAAAATTGACATAACATCCGATATTACCCAAGACGGAATACTTGGTAGGTCGACGTTGCTACTTTCAACTGGTGGACGAGAAAGGAAAACTGAACAAACACACAGAGGCCGAGAGGGAGAAATTCATACCAAATACAAAGTCAAAGGACTGACACTCAACTATCCATCAAGTCACGTACTGAATTTTGATGTCTTGAAAGAAGCTTTACAGTCCGGAGAAGATCAAGACTTTCGCGTGAAAACATTGGATCTACATAAAAGTTTACGTTTACAAAACCACCAAATCATCTGTCGACCTTTATAAAAAGTCTATCAAATTGTGTACAAAAAACGAGTGCGACTTCCAGACCACAACACTTTACCGTACAGACACACTGAACTCAATTATAAAAAGGGAAAATTTCCAAGACCAGCACTTCATTGTAAATACAAACGCCGACCTAGAAAGATGAATTTTACACAGAAAATAGACCCATATCCAACACTATCTACCTCTTCCTCCACAATACCGTCAGAGCATAGTTCGTCCAAGAAGGAAAATGATTCAGTAGTCCCAAAATATTATTTTCACATCCAAATCACTCACAAAGTGACTTCCAGAAATTGTTTAACCACCGCTTATACGTTCACAGTGAAATTTAAAGACTTCGTGTCTGAGGTTCCAGCAGATAAAGCAGCAGGTTTCATTACGGACTTATTGGACTCATTGAGATTAAAAACGATAAAACTAAAGTATGACAGTCTTCATTAGACATTAAACAGGATGGAAAGAAAGGAAGTTATGTATCGTACACGGAGTGTTTGTACTTATTAAGAAAACAATTTTCTGTTTATCTGTTAAAATGCGAAGGGTAGTAGTTCTTACACACTATACCTACAAAGATACTTATGTTTTAAGGTTAAGTATTTTGTGAAAGACACAGACACATACATCCCTTTCCACAGCCGCTTTGATTACTTGGAAAAGAGATACTACTCATATGATTGCCAAATGAAGCAGAAACAAAATCCCTCCATTGTAAGTACCCCTCTAGTGTGATAGTGTATAAACATGTTTTTTAGTATATTGTGTGTAACCAATGCGATTGTTTTGATTTAATTGGCTAAAAAATATATATCTACCGCGTTAGCTTCGAATCGGGTACAGTTGCTATTGACACAGTGTAAATATTAGACGTGTGTTTGTGCGCCTGACCGTTAGTTGCTTTACAAAAAAAGTTAACGGACAACCCAATCGTACAATTTTTCATCAATGGAAATTGTGTCATCTTTAGGTCAAAATACATTACGGAATGTTTGGATGTATTATGTTGTGAGAACTTTTGATCTACTTTTATGAAAGAAGGATTTTAGTATATTATATCTCAAATTCAATCTTGTAATACTTTACAAAAACAAAACAAAACAAAACAAAAAAAAAAGTGGATTTTTCTTATCGGTGTGATTTTTAAATGGGATGTGTTTTTGAAATTTCATAAGGAAAATATACCATAACAAGCGTAAGTTCCTTGATATTTTTAACAGTGGGAATAAAATACTCTCTCTCTCTCTCTCTCTCTCTCTCAATACTCTCTCTCTCTCTCTCTCTCTCTCTCTCTCCGTCGTAAACTCAATTCTATCTCTGTTGCACAAACACACACACACACTTACATTTCTAATTAAATTATTGGTAGTATTTTCCTCATCGCAATGGAAAGCAATGCCAATACTTTTATACAAATGAAGCAATGACTGGATTTGATAAAGAACTTTTTAATAAGTATATTGTGTTTATCTCTAATGCTAATCTGTTTTTCTGTTACCTTCGTGTGTGTTGCTAACCGTTTAAAGTTTAGTAATGCTAATCATTTAATAAATTTTCTGAAATTTATTTTTATTTCGCTGCAGCAGGAAATCTTCGAAGCTCCTTTGCAACTGTGCCAAATGTGTTCACTTAAATGGTAATCCCACTGTTATAATGTGTAGAAAAACGAATGCTGAAAATAAATTATGACCCGACGATATATCAAGTTAATTTTCCTGGATTCACCATATATGCATTTATTTACACATGATCATTTGTAAATTTATGTTATTTCTCACCTAGAATTACTGTTACTTTCCATTTTTTCGTATCATTTATATTATTGATTATGCTCTTCCTAATATACGGAGGAATTAAAGATATCAATCAATCAACCAATCTCACTCTACGTCGTAATGTCAATTCTCTTTCTGTTTCACACACACACACACACACACACACACACACACACACACACACACACACACACACAAACACACACACACACACAAGCTTCTAATAAAATGGTTTAGATTGAAATCATAATGGTATCTGTTCCCGGTTTAGGATACATCTCAAAAAATGTTGGCAGTAGTCACAATGATTACGTGAAACGTTACTTTAATTTGTTAATTTTTTTAACAGCTTGGACCCCTAAAAACTGTAGAACGATTTTTATTCAATGGGTAAATTTCATGGATTTTATAAAATCTTGAGTTTAGATGTGCTTGTGCATGTCAGATTTCTTAGCTTTGCCTATCGGTAGTCCTATTTTGGCACTGCAACATGTCACGTGAAAAATTTCTAACATTAAATCTAGTTTCTCAGTAAATGCTGTATAAATATGAGTAACTCATAATGGAATTTTACTGGTGTACCTGATTTTCTTCATCTCAGGATATGGAAAATTCCAATCTAAGTACTAAATGCTAGGTAAACAAGTCTAACCTTGAACTCAAATGCAGTAAACATGTTGTTTACAAAAGTAGCACTAAAGTACAACTGTCCTCATGGGCACATATTATATATTCAATACACACTTTATTATTGTGAAAGAATGTTCAAGTGATGATACTTTCGGTGGACCATACACGCAGCAGAAAGCCAAAATGGTCGACGAGTCAAGTGAATAGAAAAGTGGCTTTGTGAACATTATGGTTATCTATTTTCTTTAGCTCAGAAACGTAGTGTGCATCAATGGCAAAATTTACACTGTACTAAATGGTTATAGTTCTAGTCTTATGTTACAACGATGTCAATCTTCAATAATTGCAAAGCTTTGTATGTTTGTGTGTGTTGTTGACAATTTAAACTTAAAACCCCTTCCCTTGTGATAGTATGTTTGTATGTAAGGGTATAGTAGTGTGTCTATAAACACTCCTATCCGTGCGTACCTGTGTGGCATTGCATAGTATGTTTGTGTGAGGTTATAGTAGTGTGCCTATAAACACTCCTACCCTTTTCCTACGTGTGTGTGATTGTATAGCATGTTTGCGTAAGCGTATAGCGTATATATAAACACCCCTACCCATATGTGATATTATGTATGAAAGCATAAAGTGTGTATAAACACTCCTACGCGTGCCTACCTGTGTGTAATTGTATAGTATGTTTGTGTGAGGGTATAGCATGTGTATAAACGCTCCTACCATTTTTGTTTTAGTGTGGGGGGTTGTGGGTTGGATAGTCATCAAAACAAAATAACATTACATTTCCCGTGCGGCTCTATAAATTGAGGTCAACCACTTCTAACAATGTTGTCATTTACTCCAATATGAAACCTATGGACACATTTAACATCGGATTTCCCGTTTGGCTCTAAAGTGCTATATAAATGTAAACCTACGGCGTAATGTTAATTCCCGTTTGGCTCTCAATAGCCACTTACAACTACTCATACCACTCACACAGATGCTATCGTCATTCCCGTACAGTGTACATATATGATGACTTTTAATTTCCCTATGCACGAATTTGGTCCACCACTACACAGGCGCAAACGTTTTTCCTCAGTAGATTATATCTGCCTAGCGGATTGATACCGAGTATCAACTTTGCAGCTGAAGTTGAAGATTTACGCATTCATTTAGTTAAACTTCGCTGCTTGGTCGGTATCTATTGTGGACTGAAAGACAAAACTCTTTGAATCTACTTATTCCTAAGGTGTTGCTTGGAAACGGGTGTCTTTCTTTTTACGGATATTACCTTAACTGTTAATTTCTAACAAATGAGTTACCGCACTTCATTATAGGTGATTTATGACTGTATATAACACGTACAGTATATAAAAAAGCTGATACCAACTGCAAACTGCATAGACCCAGATCTGCCGTCGCATAATGCACCGGCAGATCTGGGTCTATGCAGTTTGTAAGGACTAATCAGTAGAACAAACAACATGGACCCTGATCTGCAGGCGCATTATGCGACGGCAGATAAGGGTCTATGTTGTTTGCATTTGGACCCTGATTGTACGAGAGTATATACAGTATGTGTCATACAAATGAGTTTCTTTTGGCATGCTTTGAAACTTGGAAACTGTTTTTAAAATCTGTTATTATGGGCTGTTTGACTCAAATAAAATACAATGACGTAACACTAGTTGTAAATAGAGGCAACAAACAACAAGTTACAAGTTTTATGCAGACAAAGTAACAAAGAAGCAAACTAAAGAAAAGTAAACAAAATTTAGCTAGACTGTGGAAAGTTCTAGCATCATCTGTGTTAAATAAATTATGAATTTTAGCAATATTTGATGTGTAGTGCCTTAATATCAGTTTATTTATATATTGTACATAGAATATGGATTAAAATAAATGATGTTATTTCACGCAAATTATTCTGAATTCCAAATGGCTGAGCAGGTCACACGTGATCAGCAGTAATACAAGTTATTGATTTCCTGACAGTGATTTCAGCTCCGCAAAACAACGTAGTATGCTCGTGCGTGGATATGTTGAGAACACGGTATGAAAGTAATAAACCAACTACGGGCTTTTGTTTTATTCAATAAAATGCATTATTAAACTGTGAAATATAGATATTGGCGACACAAATTCAGTAAAATAATATATGGAACTCCAATGTTTTTAATTTGTATTACCTATTGGATTTACAGCACATAAATAGCATATTTGATCATTGAAACAACCATGTTCCTTGTGAATCTTGTTGTCAAGCCATTTAAAATGACTAAGAATTATACATATGTCATTTGGAAGTATACAAAAGTATTTCTCGAAAACATGTTCAAATTTAATGGGGATATAGTCAAGTAATGTTGGGGGAAGAATAGAAACACACATGTCATGCTTGCATAAAGTGGTAAGCAAATCTTTGTTCAACATACTTATCTAGCAGGTAATAATTTGGTACAGTTTGAAATATCCAAAATTCACAAAAAACACATGTTGATTGAATAAGACATTGTTTCTAATCTGAGGTAACAATGTATTCATAAATGACAAAGATTTGTTCCTGTTTAGCACATATTAGTCTCTTACAGAAACCAGCCATCCTATATTTAATAAACATGAAGATGTGAATAAATAAGGAATTCATAACCAGTCTCTCTGCATTCACTTCGGTTACAATAACGATCAATTCTTTCAACAATATAAAAGATCCAGCTTTAACAGGAAGTGCGGACGGTATAGAAACTTGAGGAACTCATCATTTTCAATCAAACAATTGCTCACTGGAACCATTTCCTGAAAAGACTGGATACCTTTAAATCTTCCAACCAGCAAATAACAACCAAACAGATGCTATCGTCTATAAATTAAACATCTGAAATGGTATCATGCACGTGCAGTTGGTACAAAATTCAGATACTCTTTATAACAATGTAGAAATTTAAACATTCTATAGTTAGTACATTTATGGAAAATGAAGACCTCAACTACCCATCTTTGCTTCAATGCATAAGTCAGTTGTTCCTTAACAGCTTTTGAAAGATCATACAACTTGGATGATATTATGTGATGTCCAACAATTTAAACAACTACAATCTTTTAAAATTTCCTTTATACTCTTAAGCAAATTTGAGTGCAAAATATGACCATAATAGCCTTGGTATCATTTATCATACAAAATGGAATAAATTGTATTACCTTTTCTACAAATAATTTGTTTTCATAATTTAGCCATCGTAGCTTTAGTATGCAAGCATACAGGTATATGTCCCAGTTTACCAGATGGGTGTTCACACCTTCACATTCAAAACCAGTTTATAAGATTTCAAGTACAATTATTCAATAACATGAACATTTTCAAAGTCTCAAACTGCAGGGTACACTATAATATAGGTAATACAATAGAAACAAACAAATCTAATTGAATATATCAGTAGGATGATATTGCTTCCTGGCCTTTTTAAGCAAACTAAACATACACTTTCTAACTTGTTCAAAATGTTTTGTCATAGGTTTTTTCAACTTACCAATTGAGGAAATGAGATACAAAAGTATTTCAAATATGTAACAACTGCATTTTTTGTTCTACCCAAAACGTGTTGCACTTGAAAATATAACTACATTTTCTTGGAAGCATTGACTTCAAGTTTGCAAGTTTGATTATTGAGTTAAACAACATTCACAACAGCTTGCAATTCAGTTGGTGACTCTGCAAAATATAAAAGTATTATTAACATACAACAACATACATATATTTATAAATACTTCAGTATCCTTACTGTCAAACAAAATTTGTAATTTTTCACCCATCATTTAGACCACTATAAGATTTAGAAATAAAGTCAGCAATGTCACTTAAAAACATGGAGAATAACACGGGTGAATAATTTTCACTATGTGAAGCACCAATATTACTGAATAAACAGAGCATTGTGAGCCGAGTCTAACATATGATTTACAAATCATATATGAACTCTGTAAAAAAAATTTTGTTCAATAATAGAGTGTTGCAAAACATATATAAACTTTGTATAACCGTTGCGTGCAACAATAAAGTCTTGCAAAGTTTAGTCCATAATGCATTTATATTTACAACTGCCTTTTTATTAGCTATAAAGACACAATATAATGTTCAACTTATACTCAAATACACATCAGTACGACATTTTAAATTGAAAATATGTTCAACTATACTATACACCTTTCTGAACTCTGCTTGTTTATTACAGAGCAGAATCACGTTTTCAAGATAGACCGCGATTAAATCGGTTATTTAAAGCAGCTGTGAACAATTTACCAAACAACTAAATATTATTATTCCACAGTAATTATCACGTTTATATGTCTCCTTTACTCTTATATATATATATATATATATATATATATATATATATATATATATATATATATATATATATATATATATATATATATATGACAAACATTTTTTTTCACTCGCACTATTCTGAATCTTACCACTATCAAAATACAATGATACATAGTTTTCTTTTTAAAGACAATAAACAAAGAACAAAAGAAATGACATATTGATTCCATTAAATACTAAAGAAACACATTCAAAATGTGCTTACTTCCACAGCAATGGCGCAACAACATTCAACTTAAAAGTATAACAATGGACTAATGATAGACATTACGAATGGCATAGATAATATTTTGGTATTAAATTCTTCATAATAATATCCCGGCCATTTTTATTTAATTTTTTTTCAAAACATGTTCTGACCAAAGTACATATGGTACGTACTTTAGAGGTATGATTTGGTGTAAAACGTGTCTGAAAGACTTCCGACTACTTATATTGCAGTTTTTTGTTGTTCAAAACACTGGCCGAAAATATATATGCTACGTACAAAACACGTGCCATTGTTATAGCCCATTTACTACAATAAGTTATCCCATATTACAAGAATCCAGATTAAACAAATACATTCGTAAACTACAACATATGCAACATTTATAAGCAATTAACACAGATGGGAAAGGTATTGTGCAAACAAACAGAAGAAATACTTTGGTGTATCGCTGTATTACTATTAAGTCTTCAAAGAGATTGACCAAGTGTTTTGTGCAAGCATCATCAAATACAATTTCTTCTTATGCTGAACTCAAGATAACACTTAAACGTAGGAAAGACAATCACAAAATTAAGTGGAAAATGGAAGAAAGATACAAATCATTACATGAAAAGCTTTTAGAATGGGATAAAAAGAACGAAAAGAAAAGGCAAATTGAACAAACACTGCAACAAAATTACCGATCAGGCTGATTCATCTCTGCCAATTGTGTATGATCCTATTGAGCTAAAATGATTTTTTTTAAAAAAAAGAGTGAATTTCATATTGAACTGCAGATAATTCTTGTTGTTTCAAATCGAAAAAGAAAAAGAAGGCATACTTCATATTGTATATACGTATCACTTGAAAGGTAGACAATTCTTGTTTTGTTAAATGACTAAACACAAATTGGACGATTTTCATATCATACATAAGCTACACTTATATGTTCTCATCGGTTAAACATGTAAAAAAAAAACTAAAATCAAATTTTATATCGTAGGAACTTATGAATGTTTTTTTTTTTAAAAAGATTTAAATGGAAGTTCCATGGAAGTCTTTTCAAAGAATTGCACAACAGATCATATCTATTTACGAACCGTACTTTTGACAAACAGTTCTTGATGTGTTAAATCTGTAAACAATAATTAAGGACGAAATTCATATCGTATGTACTTAAGACATGAAAATATAAAGATTGTCAGGGAAGTTGCCGGAAGTATTTTGGAAGAATGTCATACCCAATCCATATCTAATACATCCTGTAGGACATGGGTATCAAACTTATTAAAAAAGAAATGGTACAAAAGGTAGTTCAATGTAAATTTAAAGATAATTTGATAGCTTGAAAATTTTGCATTAAACTGTTTCCATGAAAGACTGGAATATCTAAAATAACTAACGTTAGAGACTTGACAAAAATCAAAATCTATCACCGATTAGTTGATATTGAAAGGCCATCAATTTGAAAATGGTCTGCCAAATTGCAGTCACGCAAGGAAGAACAAGAAGTATAAAATTTTCTAGCCATTCCAATACAATGGAATTACGAAGAAAGCAAAACCTGTGAATATGCACAACGGCAATGGGTGGACAAAATCCAAATACAACCGTGTTCAAAAGAAACAGCTCAATACTGTCGAAACTGTACTTATTTGTATCGTAGTCAAGGAAGTTGTTCCTGCGGAACACCTTAACTACGGTATGAAATCAACAATGGATAGTGCGACTTGAAGAGTTAAAGAAAAGGCTCAACCGAAATCTATTACAACAACAGAAATAGGTTGTGGACCAAACAATGTTGAAGAAATGATCAATGAAGTTGAAACGATGACTTAGCTGAGCTTGTTATGAAAAAGAACAAATGTTTACAACACTTTAGACCGTATTTCCGGATTCTGGGGATAGTGAATTCTCAATGTGATCATTCGTTTATCGCTCGTGGGAGAAGCCCACTTACACAAAATGGTACACGTGTAGAAAATTGAATATGTGCCAGAATGCGCATATACAGTCTACTCATATATGCATCTGTATTCATATATTGTCTGTCACTGTTTATCTTTGTTGACTTTTTAACTGGTGTCATACCGGCACCAGAGACTGCATGTTACTACTACATTCATTAACTAAAGAATCCGTCATAAAAATGTTAGTATTTTTAATATCAATCTTATTAAATTTCTCAGTCAAAGCAGCAACTGTACTTTCGTTTACCTACTTAACATTTTCATCATACTTTTGGTTTTTCCACCTGGTTTTTATAATGGTGTTACCTTCTTCAGACTTAGTTTATGACCGAAATTTGTTTCCTTTGCACATGTCGTTTGCATGTGCATAGGGTTACGTACATACCTTTGGAAAGGGACAAAGGTAATGTTTTAGCTTCAAAAACAGGTGAAAAAAGGCGACACAATTGCATTGTTTACTCCAGGGGAGTTATTACAGGTTATAGAACCTCCGCATTTATCTGTAATATGCAAGTCTGAGCTTTAACAATGTTCAGTCGATCTCTAAACAAAATTATCTACTGGGGATCTGTCTTGATTAATTCTAGACAAGTAAATATTTTGTTGTTTATGCACTGCGCTAGACTGATTTAATTTGATTGGTCAATATTCGCTGAGCCAAAAACAGAATCATAAATATCAATAAAATATTTATTTATAACCGATTGTGCGCTGGAACTGCCTATTAGATATATATGATAGTCCTTTCTTGACACGAGACTGGTTAAATCACTTTCAATTTTATCAGATGCATCAATAGAACTTTATGACCTATTGTGGGTGGAGGGGGAGAGGAGTTGTACACTACCAATAAAAGTATCAACATAATAAGACCACTATAAATGGTAACCATGGTAACATAAAATATATTCATTTGAGGACTTTTGTACACGTTTTTTGCTTGGATATATTATGCTTAGCAAACACGGCTATTCCTCCATTTTTTCCAAGACATTTTTTTTCTATTTAAGGTGTGTGTGTGTGGGGGGGGGGGGGAGTTTAAAATTGTATAAAAGTTATAATTTCTATGAAACACAAATATCATAAATTTGAATCAAGCCTTCCGATTCAGAAAACTAGCAATTTAGGCAAACTCCTGCGTTCCACTAGTTTATTACTCCATCTTGCTGATAAAAACGTGATTCAATAGTATTACCAGTCATCGCAACAGGAAGGCCGGTAGAAAAAGATGCATGTAAAACATGGCCGTGTGGTCGGCAGTAAAACAGTTTTCAACAAAAGTTAATACGTGCTAGTGGTGAGCTTCATTAGCAATACTTCTGCATCGCTTGGCGACCCACTAAAAAAAAACGCTGATCATTAAAATATTTTGATCATGTTTAAGCTTCAATTTATGAAAGTTTAACATACTAGGTTATTATACAAATGCATAAGAAGGTATTTTTGTATAATTCTAAACAAAGATTACCTTAATAATAGCCAACATCACTGTATGTAAATTCCACCACCACCCCACTTGATTAAAGCAATCATTTAAGGAGAATGAAAGATTGTTTATAAAAGACTTGATTCTTCTAATTTGTTTTCATAAACATTTGATTGAAGCAATCATTTAAGGAGAATGAAAGATTGCTTATAAAAGACTTGATTCTTCTAATTTGTTTTCATACAATTTACTTATTCACGGTCTATGAAAAATACAATTGTGGTTTTCTTCTTCTTCACATATGTATGTTGTTATTCCACATAAACATGACTGCCACATAACTGCCCCTTTCCCCCCCCCCCTCCCTCGATTTTTTAAAAATCCATTGTGCAGTATATATAGTTCCTTTGATTTTGGCTTTACCACTCCACCCCCCACCCCCCCAACTCCGGAAAAAATTCATGCGGACGCCCATGGACCTTTGATTCCCATCACCTCCTACCCCGGGAGCTGCATCTAAATTCGAAGCATTTATTAAAATATTATCATCTTCTTAAAACATTATAACCAGTGTGATCATCCTCTCTGAAACAGTGCAGATGAAGTTAAGGTTACTATGAGAACAAACTGACTGACTGACGGGTGGACTAGAGAATACACAGACAGACGGCCATGACCAGTCACGATATATCTATATAATTGAGGACATGAAAGATCTTCACTAATGTACAGCTATACTTAAGTCTTTACGTATCACAATGCATCATCATGCTCTACAGACATATGTGACCACTGTATTAAAGTATGTTTTACAAGAACGTCTAAATTTATTGTACAAGCAAGCATAAATGATTGGATTTGCCATATTATTGATAAAATACAATCGTTCAAATAATGAAAACACAGCAAATCTTTCTGCACTAATTGGCATTATGTTCTTCCTCTCTATAAGTAATCCACAATATACAATATACGTTAAAATGAAAACGAACGTAACTAGGAACCAGATTAGGGTCTTCCGATATTTGAAACAACATGTCCTCTTCCTTGTGAGCGCTGATATCATAGATATCGCTCCTTTTGATGCGTTTCGCGTTGAAAATTTCACACTATTGATTTCATCTGTACTACTCGACGCAATAGAGGCCATTCTTGACCTATATTTCTGTGATGAAGTTTCTTTGGGGTGACTTCTGTCCTCTTCTTCTAGAAAACCATTGTTTATATCATAGCCTGGATCGAGTTGTATTTGGGTCGGGAGTATATCAGAATAGGATCGACTATGGGACATGCAAGTACTGTGCGAAAAGTTTAAATTTTTCCAAATTTCCCTTCCGATCAAGAAATAAACAACAGTACAAAATAAAGATAAGATGACTAACAAACATATGGAAAACATAATATATATTTTCTGCCATATATTTGATTGATATATCCTCTCGGTTGAACACAAAAATACTGTGGTGTTACCACCTGAAAGATTTTCCATTGTGTCTGATCTTATACCACAAAATACAACGGCGGGAATTGAAACAACCACGGCTATAATGCATAGAATGGTACACAGTTTAAAAGCTAATCTGATTCCGATTTGTTTTCTCAATGGCTGGCAGACCCGTCGAAAGCGGTCAACGGTAATTAATATTAGAATAAAAGTGGACACAGTACATCCTAAAACATTAAAGAAGCACTTTGATTTACATGCGATAACGTTCTCAAAGGAAAAATAATGTGCATGCTTAATCATCTCTGCCGGAACCAGAAACACACAACCCACTATATCAATTACTGCGAGAAACAACACAAATACTCTGAAGTTGTCTCGCCTATATTCTCGACTGCTTGAGAAAATAACAATGACGATAAGGTTCCCCAGTATTCCTATCACTGAAATGAAGCCATGGAATATCGTTACTGGAAGCAGAGCTCTTGCGTATCTATCATTCAATTCCATCAAGCGCTCATCTTCTGTGGAGTTCATGGTCATCTTTTGAGTAGCAAAATCAATACAGAATGGATCGTATGTCAATAAGCACTGATGAAAGTTAGTATTCAACTTCACAAGAAGCTAAACAATAAATCATCCAGGCGATTCTTGGATATTTTAACCATACGTTCAATTATGGATCACCTGGTGAAAATCTTGCTAACTACTTATCGCATGTTCTGCAGTGGACTTGATATCCACCGATGACTTGTAAGGGTGGAATTCTTACACAGTTTAAGTGTTATGCCCATTTGTTCCAACTGTTTTATCCTCTGAGCTCGCTCGTTGAAGTATCCAATAATTTACCAGAAAACTAAAGATCATTCCAAAGATCCTCCCACACATTCATGTTTCAGCCTATCCCGGTTTCATACAGATATATATATGGTGTCTGAATATGTCATGCATATATTGCGATGTACAGACCTGCGTAGCTGCTATTGCACAGAGAACATAGAAAAAGCCAGTTAATCCATTTGGAACACTTCGGGGTTTTCTTTATTTTTACAATAAAACATTTCTAAACCGGACACTGTGGATACCAAAAATGTTGGATGCATTGTACAGGTGCCTGTTACAGAGAGGCTTGATTAGTCTTAGAACGGGCTTATTGGGACCAAAATATATATCCAGCCTGCAGTGAAATCTGGATTACAAATGAACCTGTTTAGGAAAGGGTCGCTGCATTTTCTTCATCGTGTCTTTGATGTAGCGAATCAATGCAAAATTGCAAAATTATCCGTGTTCGCTGATTGCCAGATGCTAATTCTGATAGTATTGCTTTCCACCATATACATGTAAACGATATATATACATATGGGAGGTGACGGTTTTTCTTATAATACTTATATCTTGTAGCTTGGTCACATTCAATCTGCTCAGGTTCCGTTAATACTTGATGCTGGATATCTACACCTGCAATATAGTAATTATTCTGAGGAAGGGGATACAAGTTTCATATCACTGTCAAGTACGCAGTAAATTATTTATGAGAACAAATAGGCTGGTTGAGCACTAATCAAAGTTATATGTATGGTTTTATCATGTAAATATGCATGATTATATATATATATATATATATATATATATATATATATATATATATAGAGAGAGAGAGAGAGAGAGAGAGAGAGAGAGAGAGAGAGAGAGAGAGAGAGGATAATTTAGTTCCATTGAACCCAAAACCTGAACTCCGCTTTTTTAAGGTGAATGTGTCATGCAACATACAACATATATATCATACATGAATATAATTTAAAAGGACTACTTTACTTTCTGCCATTACTTATTCAACAAAGTCACATTATAGTACAGATGAACGTATATTAACAAAGCACTGTTGACAACATAGTTTGACTTGACATTAAACGTTAACTTTTATTTACATGGAAACAAACCCAAACTGTGGTCATATGACATAAAAATTTGATACAAACATTTATGTTGTTGTTATACCCAAGAGTTCATACTCATTTCACTAATATTAGAGAGCATGTGTATGTGTGTTGACAATAGTACATAATTTATGGACCGCAGTAAAATAAAGTGACAAAAGTGAATCATAGGGGCAAAACAAAGATTTTTTCCATTTAAAATGTTGCCAAAATTGCATATGAGGTTTTGGGTTGAAAACCATTCCTGTAAAACCGATATAACATCTTTCTACATAGATCTTAAATAAAACCCTTTAGAAACATATTTATTACAACACATATATAGCATGTTTTTTAAATTACATCAATCATACCTCTTTAACAAAGTTCTTCAATTGTCACTGGATGTCCCAAGTGGCTTTACGCATAGCTGATTTATCCCACCTAGTTTGCGCACGTAGGTCAATGCTGTCCTGTTATGTAGAAACTGAAAAAATAAGAAATAAAATTCATTTTATCCACCTGGCACCCGTATGAAGTTTTATGTATTATTTTTTCGTCTCTTGTATCTTAATGAAGCATGTTCGGTATTTAGTTAAATTCAAAAAATTATTTTGGGCATACTGACCATCATTTTGTGATCTTTATTATTTTACTATTCACTTCTGTCTTACATACTGGTAAACCAACTTTTACCACCACATAAGTTCATGTTCCCAAATTTCTTATTTCTAAACCTAGTTATACTCTCCACGAGGGCAAGTGCACAAGGCAAAGTAATAATGACAAACATTAGGTTTTCAAATTGTGTGCCAACTCCGTAGCACATAACGCGGAGTGCAATACAACCATATACTGTTAAATGCAAGGACAGAACTGCTAAGATGATAATTGCCGTTCCAGCTGTCTGAATGAATACCTGACCTGATAATAACAGAGATTTGGTGCAGTGATAGTCTGAATCTGTGAGTCAGCCGTTTAGCCTTGTCTGTGTTCGCATTTTAGATCCGCGTTGACATATTAGAACTTACCGAAAAATAATCTTAATCACTGAAACGCTTTTTCTAAATCAAAATACTATGATTCTGCATCTTTAAAGTCATGTTCATCCGCTCTTCAATAAGGAAAAATAAACACTCTAAAGTGAACAGGAAATAGACGCAAAAATTAATTGCCTACCCTAATCGCAACTTCGAGGTAAATCATATGGATCGTTCCTCGAATGTATGCCAATAACTGCCATTCGGACCACCTCAGCTTTTTACGAAACACAGATAGACTGAGAAGTTGAGAATGCAGCGAAGAATTTTTTTCATTTGTAATTTCTCGGTCAATCCAACAGTCAAAATCCAATTGTAGAAATAGCCGAGGCGATCCAAATAGATTGCGGTTTCATTTTATACAAAGAAATTTCCGGCGAACAAAATGTATGATTTTTACGTAAATTACTACGCCGACATACATCAGAGGCATACTTTTTGTCTCGTAGAAGCAGAAATAGCCATAGTATTCCGAATGTACCTACCTCTCACCGCCCATAGCCAACAACCCCAGGTAGGCACTAAGCGGGTTCTACCGTGTGTACCAATATATTACATGTTGTGTTTTTTTATTTGTAAATGACACATATTCTATTTCGTAAAGCAATGCTAATAGGCGTTGGCCTTTTTGACAAAACAGAAATTGGGCCGAAAAAATCCGTACATATATTATTTTGGACACCAAATATACAGATTGTATACATCCAAAGTTATCAGTTATATATATATATATATATATATATATATATATATATATATATATATAGAGAGAGAGAGAGAGAGAGAGAGAGAGAGAGAGAGAGAGAGAGAGAGAGAGAGAGGATTTACAACCAAGTAACAGACAGTCTTAAGTTCAGTATACACAGACTTTACTTTTATTAAGGAGTAACGATCCTTTCGATGGCATTGGTGGTCTCTGCTATCTGATCAGAAATGCTGCAGAGTTACTTGAGGAGGAATCTTTAATTTAATTTCCAATAATTCAGTTGCGTTGCCCAAGATCATCAGCAGCTGCATCAAAACCGTCAATATTAAGTAAAACATATATCTATAGTTATATTCTATGAAGTTAATCTCAAGTTCGATCAGATAAAACAGGACATTTTCCATATATACTTTCATTTCCCAACTGTGATCAAATTCATCTATTGTCTACCATTACAGAAGATCGATGATTTAAAAAAAGGAACACAAATATTGTGTACGGTATGGACCAGCCATGAATGGATTCAATGTCATCAATCTACGTCAGGTGCATTGGATTATTTTGGTCTTTTCTGCATTAGCTTTAAATCTCAGCACGTCTCAGCCGGTTCAAAACAATTGTTAGAAGTTTTTGAAAAAATAAGAGCCGCTAAAATATAAAACAAAGCAAAACAAAAACAAGAAAATGAAAGAAAGAAAAAAAAACCAGTTAAGATAAATTAGCTACTATTTTAAAGTCTTTAGTGCGCTAAATATTTCTCACAAAATATTGCTTATAGTAAATTTAAGGCAAAATACGTACCTCGAATCAGGAAAAATGGCAGATTCCGAATCGAGGCAAGTTTGTGCGCGTAATTTTACTATAAGCATTGTTTCGGGAAAATGATTTAGCGCACCAAAGACACAGATGTAGTAGCTATTTATCTCTGCTGGTTTTCTTGTCCGAAGGAGCTGCGGTGGCTTCGTGGTTTGTATGCAGGACTTGCAATATAAAAGGTGCAGGTTCTAATCCTGCCATCGGATCAAGCCAGGTCTGAGAGTGTGGAATGTCCTTAGTTAAGACACTTTTGCTCCAATAACCTAAGCACTAAATAACCTACTTGTGTTGCTGCGCCGTAAAACACCGAACCAAAACGAAACCAATTTCGTGTGCGAGAGTCTCTAATTTCTTCACGCACTTGAACCAACTGCAGCAGTTGACAATCACATTAAGCAACTGCCGAAAAATGAGAAACATTCCACATGCTTGTGACGGAGGATGGTGAGTTTGGGGATCATCCAAGCAATAACAGATTTGCTGTTTACGACATCGTACGCATGGTGCAAATAGGTACAATTTAGAGCATGGCCTTACACGAAGAAATAAGGTTTCATTTCAACAATGTTACAACCAGAATACAGCAAATGGACAGTAGCAATAGACTCTGACTGAAAGTTATACAACTTACTGAGAGTCATTTTCCTTATATTATAGTTTAGATAAATACACCAGGTGACATAAGGCATGTTAAACTACATCAGTAAAGGTTCATAGTTAGATCAGCTATCGTGATTACAGAAAATGATTAGAAAATGATGACAAAGTATTTTGAAAACAGAGAATAATTAAGGAGAATAAGAAAGCAGAAATAAGTAATGAAATAAATATTATGAGAAAAAAGGAAAAAGAAATGAAAACTGACATTTGAAGAGGAGAGATATAAATCGCAGTAATTGCGAGAATATATTGCTTTCCCTGATACCAGTCTGGGCTTGCTTGAAGATTGATTCATTATCAAATCATGAATATACGTTCAATCAGTTTAAAAGCTTGAAAACAGTTATAGGAAAATATGGCTTAATAGATGGGAAAAGTTAAATTCTTTGTTGCTGGCAATTTGGGCATTCAAAGAAAACTTTTAATTTGTATTTTCATACTCGAAACCACAAGAGCAGGACTGGTGATTTGTAGGTTTACTGTAACTGTATCTCAGATTGCTTTGGATAATATTCAGCTTCTATCACATGTGCAACAATAATGGGGCAATTTGTCAACCTTCCATATTTCATACAACTTCTGAAAATACACAAACTTTAAATCGAAGACTGTCGCTTATTAGATGGAGGGGATTTTCAGCAACTAATTGTGCTCGGATAAAACGATCAAGAACAAACTTCAATCCTGCAAGGCATTGGTGTCAACAAATCTCTATCTCTAAGGGAATAATCAGATACATTACCAACTAGGGGAGGAAGAATTTCATATAAGTATCAAGGGACCCTATTGTTCATTATTTTGTAGAATAGAAAAGTCTTGAAAAAAAATCCACTTTAGATCAGTAGGTCTCAACCTGTCTGATAGTAAGGGATATTTATGTCTGCATAGCCTTGCGAACCAGTAACACACACTTCTTGCTGCTTGTAACTGAATCTTTTATAGTTTTGCAGAGCTATATTCGGATAAATTGACACATTCTTCGCATGCATACTCGGTGAAAAGGGTAATCTATAGTGTATTCAGTTTGGTTATCCGAAGCCTCAAGCTCCGTCATTATATATTCTGCTTTATATTATACTACAGCGGTCTTGTGTTTTTACTCGGTTGATGTCTGCCAGATTGACTCAAAATATTGACTCAAAATATTTAGAATAAAAAATGACTACAATTATATAAAGGCACGCCCCTTTCATCACAGTGTGTTTAAGAGTCTGATATTTTAAACGGGTCTTTCTTGGCAATGTCGCCAGTCTCGACGGAGTTTACAACGACAGCACCGAAACAACGAAAATGCAGTGTAGCTTTTGACACGGTCTAAAAAAGATCGTAAACCAATCAAAACTTCCCGTCAAACTTAAGGCAATCTCATTTTTATCCACAATAAACAGTTCGGTCTAAATTTATAAGATTGTTTTCAAAAAACCATTTACTTGACCTCTTTTTAAAAGACACTATTCGCAATAGTCTGTACAAATTTTCCTGTCATAAAGTGCAAAAGCTCAACAGTGTTCTCGGTATTATTTTACTTGCTCTTTTGTTTAAGAATCCGGTTCTTTGTTTAACTAACTTTGCACAAATACCAAGTCCATAAGCAGACAAGGACGGCGCAGTATTTTCGCCTAGAAAACATATTCATTCCACAAAAGATACAGGCTGTAGACCCTTCCCTTCGGACCGGGTCGCAGTTGTGTTTTACAGTTATGATATCGCTATGTCCATGGAAATGAAAATTTCGACGAAATTTCAATGAAATTGAAATCTCTATTTCTAATAGTATGGGAGGAGTTACTCAGCATGAGTTACACAGCTACTTGCATATGCATGGGCGATTCCGTCTCTTCTGCAGCAATAATAATAATAATAATAATAATAATAATAATAATAATAATAATAATATTATTATTATTATTATTATTATTATTATTATTATTATTATTGCCGTTATTATTATTATTATTATTATTATTATTGTTGTTGTTGTTGTTGGTGGTGGTGGTGCTGTTATTATCATTTATAGAAATAGCAGAATAGTATTAATTACACCCAGCAGAGAGAGAGAGAGAGAGAGAGAGAGAGAGAGAGAGAGAGAGAGAGAGAGAGAGAGAGATACAAAACCAAGATAAAAGTGCAATTTATTTTATTTATGTGTAGATACATTTTATTTATGTGTAGATACATTTTATTTATGTGTAGATACATTTTAGTTATGTGTAGATACATTTTATTTATGTGTAGATACATTTTAGTTAATATTTGCACAGTAATTGAAAACAATAAAGTTAATGATGCTATTTGCCAGTTTGACGCCCAATATACAGATATTGCAAGTTATGATGTGCTACGTATTAAATTTGAAGAAGTGAAAGACTGGGCAGCCCCGAAGGAGTTCAGAATGTTTGTTTGTGTGGATGAAAGAAAACATTATGAAAAAAGTCAAATGGTCAGTACTTATTACAGTAAGTAAAGTTGACATATTTGCAGTAGTAATTCACTTCTTTAACCCACTTTGTCTTTGACCCACTTTGTCCCTAAAATGCAAACATTTACAACCTATTTTGCAGCATTGTGTCCTATTTAACACAAGTTTGACAGTGTGTCCTTTTTAACACAAGTTTGACATTGTGTCCTTTTTCACACAAGCTTGACATTGTGTCCTGTTTCACACAAGCTTGACATTGTGTCCTATTTCACACAAGTTTGGCATTGTGTCCTATTTCACACAAGTTTGGCATTGTGTCCTATTTCACACAAGCTTGACAGTGTCCTATTTCAGTCAAGTTTAACATTGCTTCCTATCTCACACAAGCTTGACATTGTGTCCTATTTCACACCAGTTTGACATTGTTTCCTATCTCACACAAGCTTGACATTGTGTCCTGTATCACACAAGCTTGATATTGTGTCCTATTTCACATAAGCTTGACATCTGACCCTGTGAAATGCACACCGTCAATATGTGAGCAGTAATAGTATGCACACCCATCTATGTATCGGGGCAATTTAGATTATTTTACTTGTTTGCTGTCATATCCTCATGTCCCAAGATAAAGACGGAACAAATAAGGAAAAAAACATCTAATAAAACTGTATAGTGTTATCACCTTTTTTCTATAGTGTGCAATGTAATGTACTAGGTCTTATTTGCGCTCTTAGCTTCTTGGCTTGACAGGTACTTTTTTGCTTTGGGGGAGGGGCGCTTTAAAACTCACAAATTGCCCTTTTACTTTGGCTTAGCATCTCTCTATCTCTCTCTCTCTCTCTCTCTGTCTGTCTCTCTGTCTCTCTCTCTCTCTCTCTCTCTCTCTCTCTCTCTCTCTACGTGTTTGATCAATATACATATGATTCTGTTTGTCCTTATCTGAATATGAAATCTATATTATCATAAATATTTGGTTTTATATATGTATTTCAAATGAAAACAATCTTTATACTGGCATAAAATGTCCTTTACCGTCTTTTAAATTAAAAGAAAATGACTTACACAAACATAATATCACATACGTATCATAAAACTCTTATATTGCACGAGTTGCTTACTAAATTGATTAAAGTCAGTGACATTTTATATATTTGAAATTTAAATATACTCTGAAATAAACAGTTTCAATTTCTTTTCTGCATTTTGTGATATGATGTATACCTGCCACAGTGTACCTCCCTCCCTCTCTCTCTTTCAGATTTAAGAGGCAGTTCACGGTACCATTTACCAAACAAAATTATTTAGTTCAGACACTGACATTGAAAACAAGATTTGTTATTAAAAAGAATGCAATTTAATATATATGAATAATATCTCACCTATCTGTATCGTATAACTTGGTTCGTATAAAATGAATCATACAAATCCATAAGTGTCATTATTCACCGGTGGATAGTCTCTTACAACACCGTAACCGTCTCCCGCTGAACCGAACGGCACTTACATGTCTACGATAAATTTTTTATTTTTACCCTTCTCGAATAAAAACTGAATCTATGTGATATTTTTCGATACCTAATATCATAAAAAATACAAGATAGCATCTAATCAGGGGCGGATCCATAAGGAATCTCGTTTTTACTTTTTTTTCTGTTGGGGGGGGGGGGGGTTCCTAAGTTAGTAGGCAAGGGGTCTGTAGGATGGAAGCCATGGGGCGAAGCCACCGGAATCGTCTGTATTCTAAGTGTTTCCAGGGCATATTTTTAACCATCTAACGGTAAAAGAGAAACTTAATCTAGGAAACGTTCCGGTTGTTTCGCACTCATTTTCTAAAGGAGGTGCGGGCACAAGCCGGCTCCACTCTCTCCTTGATCCACCCCTGCTAATGCACATTTTAAAAATACGACTGTCAATGTTTAGCTGTGTCTTGGTGAATGTAGCTCACATAACGATTTTATGATAGTTTTGTATGTTATACAGTGCACACGACCATCCTGAATTGGTCATCAATAATGATCAAAGCCGTGACCGTTGTATGTTGTTTTAGAAAGAACAAAGAGTATGAGTATTTTATGTATACATGGAAGCTTATTCAATGGTTTCTTTGTATTCATTAAGGGACATATAAAAAATAAGAGTGATACAAAAAGTAGTTGCTTGTGTGCTTTATTTGAAATTTTCAAGTAAATAAATAAACTGTTCATTCATTTTGTATCATCTACCATTTAATTACGTGACCTAGATTGATAAGAAATAAGCATACATGGTGTAAGGATAAAGTTATTTAGGGATATGATTGTATATGTACACTGTTTTCATAAGAAAGCATTCGTGATGTAAGGATACAGTTCTGTAGTGATATGGTTTTATATGCACACCGTTTTCACTTGAAAAAGAAAAAGTTTATGGTTTGTCGTGATAAGAAAAACACGTCATTATTGTTTAAACTGAGTGATGAAAGAAGATATTTATGTTTGGAAAACATGTCATTGTGATTCTTACAGCAACACGCTGCATTGCTTCGGTTTATCTATCCGTATAAATGACACTTTTTGAGTAAGGAAGGAAGCGCTATGGGATATCGTGGTATTTTTTCTCATGAAAAGTTCGATCATTTGCAATAACAAAAAAAAAACAAAAAAAAAAAGCCCGAGTTAAAGAAGCTGGTATGTTGACCCAAAAACGTACCTACATGTTTGACATCCTATAAATATGCGTAAACTTACGTGGGATTAGAAATAAACAACACTTAGGCTGCTAAAGGCAACACGTTCTGTATCTGGTACTGTTCGGTATCTGGTTCAAGGTGGGGTGGTGGGTGGTGGTTAATAAAAGAGGTAATAACCTAATAATGTGACACACACACACACGAATCATCAAATATCTCTGCTATATTCAATAATTAAATATCTATTTCTGCCTTTCTTGTTGGAGGTGATATTTACAATGCGAAGTACTTTCCAGACATGCGTTGGCCTGCAATGCTTACAGTAAGACACAGCGGAAATTAGGATACTATTTGAGCTTTTAAAAGCTAATTGAATTAAATTTTTTTTAAAATATATGAACAAAATTAATACTTACATTCTCGCAGTTATACTTGATTCCATTTGTTATCGCCAGTACATCTGTTTATCAATAATTCTTTCAAAAGTCACAAGCAAGAAGATAATTACTAGGGCCTACTTACACAACTCTGAGTATAAGAAGATTGTTAATACAAACGTCCTGTTTGAATTCACCGTGTCACATCAGATAGTAAAAATAAGTCAAGTGTATCCTGTACCTGTCTTTTTTTCATTTTTTTTGGGCCTACACGCTATTGAATTAAATAAATTGCGCTTAAATCGTAGCCTCTCTCTTTCTCTCTCTCTCTCTCTCTCTCTCTCTCTCTCTCTCTCTCTCTCTCTCTCTCTCTCTCTCTCTCTCGACCAGATATGATGACAGTGAAATATGAAATTACGAGGATAATTAATTCGGTAAGATTTAAATTTATGCACGAAAGAGAGTAATATATACCTGAAATTTTTTGTTTCGAAAGTGTTCTGCATGCGTACATTGTTTTTATTTTCTCCTCCATAATTCTCTCTCTCTCTCTCTCTCTCTCTCTCTCTCTCTCTCTCTCTCTCTCTCTCTCTCTCTCTCTCTCTCTCTCTCTCTCTCTCTCTCATTTACAAGAAGGAAATAGTTAAATCGTCAAACATTATTGTCACCTCATCAGCCATATCTGTAATATTTATTAAAATGCATTCCTACTATCTCCCTAATGGGAATTAGTCCACTCTCTCGTTCGGAGAACAAATTTGAATCATTGTTTTACCAGAAATTTGAACACGAGTTATTATAAGCTTAAGTCCTATTTTGCACGCGACAGTATGAAATCCATACCTCTTAAAGGCGACAGTATGAAATCCATACCTCTTAAAGGCGACAGTATGAAATCCATACCTCTTAAAGGCGACAGTATGAAATCCATACCTCTTAAAGGCGACAGTATGAAATCCATACCTCTTAAAGGTGACAGTATGAAATCCATACCTGTTAAAGGTGACAGTATGAAAACCATACCTCTTAAAGGTGGGTGTGAATAAGGTGTTTGTCCTCGTTTGCATTGTGGCAATAAGAATAGTACCGTCTATACTCGCTTATTAGTCAAGTCCAACTGCAAACCACTTAGACCCTGGTCAGCCGTCGCATAATGATCCGGCAAATCAAGGTCTATGTCGTTTGTTCTACTGATTATTCCTAATAAACTGCATAGGCCCAGACCTGCCGACATATTATGCGACGGCAGATTTGGATCTGTGCAGTTGGACTCAACTTATAACCGAGTATAGACGGTATTTCAACATTTAAATCTAAGGGTGCAAGGGACAGTTTTTATGCACAAATTTAATGCCGCATCCACTAGCCTAATATAAAAAAATCATAAAAAATAAAATACACAAGTGAGGTCAGAAAGGTCCATATTTTTGGATAGCTATATTAAAACAAAGCATAAAAATAGTATTCACTTGACCTGACAAGTCAATGGCAGTTCATAGCAAAAGAAGTTTATGCACCCCAACCCCAAATTTATACCTGCATTTTTCACGTCCGAAGGTCATTTTTGACACCAAGTGATGCTCACAGTGCAAACACAAGCCCTTTTCCTAGGTGATTTTTCCCCAAAACATTGTGTACTAAACAGCTTGATGCAATTCAAAATAGTTGCCATCCAAGCCGTTTTTGAGATATTCTTCTTGCCTTGAATCCACATGTTTACTATTATGGGTAGCTAGCTCTGCTTCCTAGCCGACTATTGGTATTTCACTGCCTACATACTGTGAACTGACTATGGGAGGTGTACATGCCTCACATCAATTTGAAGAACAACACAAGCCCGAAACAACTAATTCACAAATATATCCATATCTTTAATTATTAAACAATAATAGCTCAAAAAGTCACATCATAGCTTTAAGTTAAGAAATTTGACAGATGCCAATTTACGAAACTGTCCCCTGCCACCTAATTAAATGACTGGAATTTTCTAGGCACTTGACACTCTTGCAGTGCTGTTTTGAATCTTGTTTTTTTGGGACACATGCTTGCAGAGCTATCCACCAGGACCTAACTACAGTTTCCGTGGTTGTGGGTAGGACATTGCATGTTTTGACTCGATCATTTCCAGCTATCAGAGACCAGAAACTAAAACAAGATCATCTCTGTGTATTTATGTTTTTAAAGTTCGTTCTATTACTTGTAAGTTTGTGATTGATGTTTATTTATTTATTCTTTATTAAGCACATTTTAAAAAGTTAAAAGCAGTCTAATCGATTTGGTTTGACAAGTTGTCTGTATAAAACACTCTGTATCCATGTGTGTGTTTGCGTGCGTGCGTGCGTGCGTGCGCGCGCGCGTGTGTGTGTGTGTGTGTGTGTGTGTGTGTGTGTGTGTGTGTAAATATGAACCGGTAGGACCTCGTGCTTCTGTATCTGAATAAGGTAAAGAAAAGGACAAGGTCAACTTTTTGTCCCCAAAAAGGCCTATTCTCAAATGGAAAAAATAAGTTTCAAAAAGACAACATGTTTTGACCTATTGTGCATAAATCAAATCCGAACTTCTTTAAAATCCCCCCCCCCACCACCATGAATTACTGATTTATTTACAACTTATACAACGAATTAAATAAGACATTCTTTTTGCAATTTTGCACTTTTATAGGTGTTCTTCCCTCCTATAAAACAATATTTACCATAATCATTGTAGCTCAGCTGGCCGAGTGGACGATTTATGTGCCAAAGGTCTCAAGTTCGAATATTATTTTCTCTTTCACTGCAATATCGATCTGTCAGAATCAAGTTAAGTTGCTTTGCTTTTTTCTCTTGATAAATAAATCATCTCTAGTTTTATGTATATTGCTTATTTATGGATTTTTTTTTAAAAAGAAAGTTTATACAAATATAGTTGCAATATAGCAAAATTGTGTTATTGTCGTCTGGTAATACAATAAGAGCAGCTTTATGACATGTTCACCGGATATCACGTGCTCAGCAAGCTATTTATATAGTTAATACATGCTTGTAAGCAGTGTTTTACCGAGGACGATTTCTTGTCGAAGTGTATTATGTCCTTCAAACTGAGGGCTCTATTACATCAATTTAAGATAATTACGATGATATCAAAATGAACTCACTGCCTTAATACATGTAATTATTGTGTCTGTCAACGAAACATCCAAACAAAAGAAAACACATAACGACACGCTACTACTCAATTTTTTTTTTTTTTTTTTTTTTGATATTTATGTTCTATACTTTCCCTTTATTATTTAGACTTGATAACACATTTTAATACAGAAATTTTTTTAAGGTTTAAATATGTTTTAATATCTACATAAATACCCAAATTGAACTGATTCGTTTCGTTTTCTGTATTTGAAATATTTCTTGTCAGCGATATCATCTCTGTCTGTCTCACATATACACGCCTTTATTTTTGTAAACTTTACTTCCTGAAAGGCCAGTTTCGAGCATCCTTGGAACTGAAAGTTATGCGTTTTAGAGGTTTTATAGCGTGCTGCACAGTTTTCACGACTAACATAGAGAAATGCAATACAAGTAGGAGTGGACTTGAATAATGCGTCTAACTCTTCTATGCAATAAAGCAATCATTATCACATTTCAACTTTTATCTGATTGAGTTATGTATGACAACTTCAGAATGTATACAGCACCACACTAACACAAAGGCTGGATTATATTCCTACGCTTTTAAATTTTTTTTTAACTGAGAATATTCTTTCCTGAACAATACCTTTAAACACGCACATAGTCAAGGGCGTTATTTGACACCTTTAGACACGCACTTAGTTGTGGCGTTGTCTGATTCATTAAATGTTTTTTCCCTTCCCTTTTTTATCCAAAGTAAAAAGCCATCTAACCAAAATTAATCCAGGCAAATTTGCTTTGTCGACATTAGTAATTCGCAAATTCACATACACCAAGTCCTTTTGCATAATGCACATCTATTCGCCCTTGTGAGCTTTTTACGCAAACATAAATTTTGATTGCACTAATTCTGTCTTTTCTATGCACCCTCTCTCTCCTTGCACTTATATGTATATATATATATATATATATATATATATATATATATATATATATATATATATATATGAAATAAAATGGACTGTGCCTTCCTATCTGCATGTAAAATTTGTAGTATCTAGAAACTTTATTATATTTTTTAAGGTAATACCAAGGTAAATGTTTTACATTGACGTTAAATTACCTTAACTTTCCGCGTAAATCAAGTAATAACTTCAGTGCATAACACGGTTATTTTTGGTTGGTTTCTGACAGAGCTTTTGCCATATTCTCGTCGATATCATGCCGAGGAAATGAGAGCTGCGTGCCGTTCTCAAGGTCTTATTGAGGCAGCCGACCCGGGATGGCCTGGGCGGGTATCGAAGCCGCGACCCTTGGATTACGAGTCTGATCCTCTACCAACAGCGTTACCGCCCACTAATTAGCATATTTATTTCTTTAAAAACTGGAGTTATTTCTGAGAAAATATCATTCTGATTGAATATATTTAAGTGAGTTAATAAAGTTTAATGAAAATCGGACGAAAAATGTCGAATTAAGGAAGATTTGAAATTGTACTTGTTATACCAATACATATGCCTCGGTGACCTACTCTGTTAGACAAAATCGTGTGCGACTATCAATCGCTACCTAAAACGAATGCAATTAGATGAACATTTACATATAGCTGGGTGATCAGATTGGGCGGAAATCCGTTGGAATGTTTGTGATATGATAGTTGACTTACATAGATAGATAGATAGATAGATAGATAGATAGATAGATAGATAGATAGATAGATAGATAGATAGATAGATAGATAGATAGATAGACAGACAGACAGATAGATAGATAGATAGATAGATAGATAGATAGATAGATAGATAGACAGACAGACAGACAGACAGACAGACAGATAGATAGATAGATAGATAGATAGATAGATAGATAGATAGATAGATAGATAGATATATAGGGAGGTGCCTTTAGTCAATTCAGGATTCCTAGAACCAAGATATTAGAACTCTGTGCTGAGCAGTTAACTTATGTACACACATTGTTCCAGTATTTATAGTAATTCTCACTAAAATCATTCGATTCATCAGATCTGGGAGGGATCAATTCAATTAAATCAGAAGACATCTTTTTTATGGTAAATGATGATAAAATCAATAGAACGTCGGGACCTAGCATATGTGGCTAATGTTCTTTTTGCAATAAAAGTGAAATTTTACTATTATCATCAGAGTTTCATCGCTTATGTATCATTACTAAATGAAGTACTATGATACTGAAGATTAAGTGCACATATTTATAAAGAACACTCAAGAAATATAATATTTCACTCGTTCTAACTCCTCAAGAAGTGCACAGTTTATTCAGTTTTTTGTATAGAGCAAATAATCAGTAGGAGTACATTGTACCAGGGGTATTTGAAAAGCTCAGAATATGTTGTTATAACTTTCTGGTTTCAGATATATGCCTGTGACGCAACATAGGTAATAACAGTGACGTAAAAATATCGGAGAAGGAGAAACAATTCTGCTATTGAACTAACAGTATACTGTAAAATCCGGGCGCTCTTAGGGTACACTATGACTGATATCATGGTCAACTTTAATAAAGGTTACGGATGAAATTCTTTACCATATCCTACAATTTTCAGGTGGTTTCATCGTTTTAAAGATGATCTCGAATCCATGGAAGAAGACCCACGTTGTCTGCGATTGGTGAGCGGGAAATGGCTGCTTTGAAAGGGGCAATTGATAAAGATATACGATACACAATGAAAGATATTTATATTATTATAGGCATTAATTTGTCGGATATTTTGAATATATCGAAGAATCAATTGAAACTCAGAAAGGTTTGTGCAATATGGATCCAGCATTTGTAGACGGCTGATCAAAAACAGACTCGGGTTGAAATCCCCAAACAGCTACTCGCCTAATATGAAAAAAGTGACCAGCAACGTTTGAATTAGATTGTCACAGGTGATGAAACATGGATTTACTTTTTTTGAAGCTAACTCAAGAGGAACTAAACAAGTTTGGATCAGATAAACAAGTAGAGACCACAAATTACTCTACGTAATCGGACTGTTAAGTCAGTTTTATACGCATTTATTTTCGGTGCAAAAAGGCACAGTTATACAGGCACTTGTGCCTGACTCTGCCAGCGTCGTTGGACATTTTTATGCCTCCAAAGTGTTGCCAAAAACTGTGTAGCTCTAATGAACCACCCGTCCGCGCACCGGTACTCGATGTATCCATATACTCCTTGACAATACACGGATGCATAAATCAGCCATCAGGGGCACAACATCCAAACTTTGCCACATACTGCATACAGCTTTGATTTATGCTTCAAATGATTTTTGGCTGCGCAATACTGTTTATAACTTGTTAAATACCGCTCATATGTAACCACTACAATTTAGAATTCTAGTCTGTGGCATAAACTACACAGTTTTGGTGATGGTGCCATATATTTCTTCATTAGAACTGAAGACTGGTCACTTGCGTGCACAATTTACGCTGTCATTTACCTATGTTACGTCACAGTCATATATTTGCAGGTGTCTGCGTGCTGCATGGGCAGTTGGAAATCATTTTATATAGCTTCTTTTTGTTTATCGATCGGCATTACATTTATTGACAGGTTCAAGGAAACAAGAAAGTTATCACAAAATATTCAGAACTTCTCAAATACCCCTCATACGGTTTCAAATAGTCGTAATTTTGAGACTCTTATGTCAACAACAGAAAACATGGACAAATTTTGAAAGGAAACCTTAAAACAATTATAACTGCCATGAATCACAAAGGAAAATTAGATTATCCAGGTAAACGAAGTGCACTAAGTATCAATGAAGTAAAAAATACTACTATACCAGAGATAGGGGTGTGTTTTATTAGCCGACTTTGTGTCAACTCGACACATTCTGACCTGTCCCTCTATCTGTCGATCTATCTGATTACTTATGTTAAAAAAAACAATAAAGTCACTCTGATTATTGGAACAAATGAGTTACCATTTCTTTACATTTTTCTGCATCGATGAGTATTTATTTATATACTGATAAAAGTTTTTAATTGACCTTTTCGCAATTTTTGCTGCTTTTTACATTCCATACTCTACGTGTCGTAATATGTCGACTGTTCGAGATACCAAGCAATAAACACTGCGTATATTTATGACCTGATTAAGAATCGCATTTGAAAGGATAAACTCGAATGTGATTTCCTCATAAAAAAAATTCTTGTCGGTTAGGGAGTGCCATGAAATCAAGCTGATACAACGGGAAAGGCGAGGCGGCATCAACGGAAGAGGCGATCAAGATAGCAACCAAACAATGCAACGAATTATCTATCATACAGTTTATCGATCTCACTTCCAGTCAACGCTACTCGGATACCAACATGGATGCCACTCTCCAGCCGCGTGTTTGATGTTCTTAAGTATGTATGCGGAGTTTTCAGTTCACATCTTTTGCCAAATATGACGAACTTGCTGATTTATACAATATTTGAAGTCAGAATACAGTTTTATTATAATTTTGAACTCATTTGGAGCTGTTTAGTTTATATTTACTGTGTTTAATGGATCCATTCATGTGTGGCTACTGTCCATAGAAGTCAACACATTTAGAGGCCGCAGAGGACGATGGTGCATAATTCCATCATGGGAAATGGACACTTTAATATTGGCTACTGACTCTGCATATTAATATTAGTAAATCTGGTTGCAAGTACAAACTGCACGAAGAAATAATTTATGCTAAACTGAAGCAAAGAAAAAAATAAAAGTAATAACGAGTATCAGATTTCAAAAAAGCTCACAGGCTCCGCTGTATTCAATACACTGATTGGTTTGGAAAAAATAAAACAACCCCCTCCCCTACCTCCTTACCCCCTCCCCCCCCCCCCCCGAAAACATTTGCCTAGAATAAATGTCAGTAGCTATGGGCACACGAAGTAGATACGGTAGTCTATTTGAAGCAGGAATTGTATTTTCATGTTGAGCAAGCATGGGTATAACATTAAAGTGGGATTTAAAAAAAAAACATTAATTGCTTTATTTTAATTTGTTCTTATGATTGTTGAACGTAATTGAATTTCTTGAGCCTAGGAATCCCTGTATCGTGAAATATTGCACGGATTTGATTACCTCTCGAATATAAAATTTCGCAAATTTCAAGTAGTTTAACTTTTGTCGTATACGTGCACTTTTGGTATGACTCAATTACGACGTCTCATTTTACATCCGTGCATTGCCACTTAACACATTGATGTCAGTCATTCAGTATTAGCTAAATAAACAACCTGGTGAAAAGGTCAGATTATGTTTTTGCATGCATGGTGTCAAAATCTGTTGCTTCAATTATTTACAAATAATGCCTATCTTAACCTTACTTGTAACACAAAGAAAGAACATTAGGGTCAAAGGTATAACATTTAAATATATATATATATATATATATATATATATATATATATATATATATATATATATATGCACATACCAGTATATATATTAGTATCTACTACTTTAAGCACATAATCAATAATAATAATTATACGTGTGGCAACTGTTGCAGACCGTCTAAGAGCTATGTATTTTGGAGTTGTAAGCAAGTAAAATTTAAGCTACATTACCAAAAAAAAAAAAAAAAGTGCATGTACAGAAAACCAACATTTCTGTTCTGTGATAGACAGATGCGTTGTAAATAATTTGCTCAAGTATATTTACATTTTTATTTTTTTCCATTACGATTTCCAGTGATCTGATTGTTCAGGCCCTTTTGAGTTTTTTTTTTTTTTTTTTTTTTTTTTTTTTTTTGGGGGGGGGGGGGGGGAGGTTACACATGTAAGTGTACCAAACATTGCAAATCATGCGTACAGTGTTAAAAAAATGCTGTGAATGATGGTACTTAATTTAACATAAAAAACTCTAAACTCTGAAAATGCTATACAGATAAAGTACGACCAATCAAACTTTAAATGATATGCAGAGAGAGAGAGACAGATGTGTGAGTCCTGACATTCCACAATTCTCCTCCAGATGTCATTTCAACACGTAGACATACCATTTAAAAAAAACAAAAACATCTGGCATGGTCATAGGGAGTCGATTATTAAAGCTGTACCGAATAGGTGGGCATCGTTTCGCTTGTAAACAAGTCGCATTTTCATGTTTTGTATAAAATTGTGCTCTAAAGAAAACTTGATAAAAGTAAAAGTACACATTCTTTTCAGTTCCAATTGTAATTGAAATAAAAAAATTTTTTTATAGACTTTAAGTTTAATCATTTTAGCTGCTCCCCCTCGCCCCCTCCCCCCCCCCCCCCCATTCAAATTGCAATCAGTCCTTGCTGATCGAAAAGTTGTTGGGCGAAAAGTTCAGCTTAAGCTTTGTTATGATTCATGGGGAAGTACTCAACGTGTTTTGGTAAGAAAGTACTCAACGTGTTTTGGTAATAAAGTCAAGGCCAATGAACCCGGATAAAGCGTAGGAGTGAAATCGTAACGGGATAGATCAAAATTCGGAAGTCTAGCCTGATTATTTCTTTCAAAAGTGGGTCTAGCCACGTTTATTTATCGAGATTTGCAGCATGGCGATCTCCGTCTGTCTGTCTATCTGTCTCTCATTTTCATAGATGTTATTAATTAGAAATATATTTATTTCATCTGTCTGAATTCTATGCGGCATTTCTATATGCCATTCCATCGGGTCATTCGTGTTTGTTTCCTCCTAGTTCTTTTGCAAAGAAAACATTCTTTGTTGATAGTAATCTCAGACAGTCCCTGTTCCCTGTTGGTTTTTTTTTTTTTTTTTTTTTTTTTTTCTTCTTTAACAGAGTTCTTATCAACTGTTATCAACACAAATCGGTGTTTCTATACTGAGCATGTATATCAGTTCGTTCACTGTCTCAGGTCCATTCACGATGGCGACACCACAACTCCTCTGTGTCTGTGTGTCTGTGTGTGTATTTGTGTGTGTAAAAAGTCTTCGTATTAGGAATATATCTATATAATTTTCATTATACTGAAGAATTGCGGAAAGAAAATAACTCGTTTTTAAGGAGCGAACGTTTTACGCTAATTGCTCCCTAATTTAGAGATTGGTTATCATGAGTAAAGAAAATTAGGCAAATAAGAAATGATTTTGCATTTTCATCATTTGCGGATTTATCCACCATAGTTTAATTTTGTTTACAAAAACTTAAATGTCGGATAGAGGCGGAAGGTATGATGATTTTACCTACAAGAGGTCAATTTGTGCCCGTTTGCCAGGAAAGTACTAGTAACTTTCTGATTCGCAGTATGTGCATGACGATATTAATTGCTAGTTTTAATGTATTTATTCACTGGGAAAAACGGCAGTTAGAATGAAATATTTTATAGATTTGTTGACATAATTCCAGTTATTCTGTCGTTTACAGGTGCAATATTTAATTATAAGGACTGACCATGAACCAAAACAACAATAAAAAAGCAACCTCTCTGCAAGCTTTAGTATCAACAGCAGATCATAATAAAGTTTGCACATCGCGTTTTAGAGTAATGCTTCGATGAACTTAAAAAATAAAATGTGAATCCTTAAATGAATAGCACATGCATCTGCTGCCAATACTTAAAGGACTGGCGGAGGCATTAATGGATGGACGGAAAGACAAACGGAGTGAATGATCCTGTATACAGTCTGTTTCTTGAAGTGGGGGTTAATAAAAAAAATAATAATAATAATAATAATAATAATAATAATAATAATAATAATAATAATAATAATAATATTAATAATAATAATAATAGTAATAATGCCACTTTGTGTGTCAGCCACCTCTGCTTGTCATTGCAAAAGCCACTTAACTCATATTTTCTTCGACATGATCTAAATTATAAATACAATGAATTCGTTGTAAAAAGGCCGTTGCCTGTAGTATGATGATGAGACGAGTGTAATTTACTTGAATATTTCAATTTGTCCAGGTCTGTGAACAAGTTTTCGTGAGATTTTACAAACTAACAAAAACTAGTTTGTTCTATTGGCAGTTTATTAAATATATTTACCTATTAATTATTTCAGTCTAATTTCAATTAGAATTAATTAGAATATATAACTTTTGCTGTGCTCATTTTAAGTCATCAAAGCGGGTACACAAACCTTGAATGAAGTGGTTTATTTACCGCTAATGCTAGGAGCCCCTTTGCATTTTCTAAGCTCTTTATAAAGACGGAGAAAAGTTTATGTGTATCTTAAGATAAACAATTAAATTAGTTCATAATTATTACGTAATAAAAGTGTTTTAAATTGTAATCCCATTTTTGTTCTTCCGGTCTACCGTCTAGTATCGATTAGAACCTTTAAAAGTGCGGCATTAAATTGATTGAGAAATAATAACATTTTTCAGGATATTGAAAAGCATATTAACCGCAGAGCGGGTAATTGTTACTTCAAAATTATTCCAAGAAAAGTTGTTTGTAGTTCAATAATCTGATTCATTAGGATATAAAAAATCTTTCTAATAATAGAATGATCTGGATTCAACAGATACAAATGGACCCCAGTTTCCTTGAACACAGGCTATTTAAGGCAATTATTAGTTGGCTTGTATTTGATGCAAAGTTTTCTTTATTTTTTTGAGAACTCAAATGTATATTTTACATGCATGTTACATATTTTTTTGTCCTGACATTCTAGTCCTACATGTCGCATGTATAGTTACCACAAATGTTCTAGAAAAAGCCCTCGCGAATAACATTATCTATAGAAAATAAAAATTGCTCGTGTATCAAGAAACTCTCAGAGAGAGAGAGAGAGAGAGAGAGAGAGAGAGAGAGAGAGAGAGAGAGAGAGAGAGAGAGAGAGAGAGAGAGAGTAATATCACATTGGAAGGAGAAAGTAAAGGATACAAAATGCCATTCATGAAACATGTTATGGCAAGGCCCGTTTTCAATTTTCATCTCTGCTTTGGCTGGTCTTTGATCGAATTTATTGATGTCATTTTGCGTCAAGAACGTAGCTTGTTTTTGTTCCAAAAATATGCGTTTCGATATCTAATATATGCAGAAAAGCCATTGGATAAATGTATGATGGGCCACTGAAGTTATAATCAAGCTAACTGTCGATAGATAAAACAGCTCAACTTTGAGCACAAAGGTTCACCCCTCTATTATATTGTTAGAGCTTAACTTTCAATATACAGTATACAGTCAGTATTGTGCTGACGTGCCTTGAAACCCTATACATACATTTAACTCTTTCGATAATGAGATAATGAATAAAAACGAAGGAAAATATGCAGACAAAGATATATAGATATTGAACAGTCGGATTGAAAAATATATGAAGAGACATATTTGTTAAATACTAACTAAAAATAACGTATAGTCGAGAGGGTAACTTACATGAAAATTCGAATCCATCTAAGTATTCAATTACATATATCTCAGCACACTGATGTACTCTCCCTCTTATCTCGTCTTTGTGCCCTAGATTATCAGTCCTTCTGCGCTATGTAAAACAACACTATGAACACTGTAGATGTACGGATACCACATGATGTCACTGAATCTCTGTGTATACAATATATACATTCCTGTTTAATTAGGTGTGAGGACAAATGTATCCCAGAGGAGACTCCTAAATGCATCGAGACGTAAAAAGATACATTTTCTGTCAAAAACGTGAAGACAAAAAAATAATTGGAGTGCAACTGTGTGAGTAGTTCAATGTTTTCTCCTAATTGAGTTATCTCCCATTTTTCTAAGACAAAATACAGTTGGTGGGTCATTGAGAAGCAAGGAAACTGCTTCATTGTAAACACATTCAGTGAGAGAAAGATGCAGACAGACAGACGGACTGAGAGTGAATGATATACGGTTTAAGATTAGGGATATGAATCTTACTTGATATTTCAAAATTGAAGACAGTGGTATTTCCGTATGATTAAGATTCCGAGAGAACAAATCCAAATGTCATGTCATATACCTAATCCATTTCATTACTTTTATTAAAACTATTGTTAGTTTTCTCGTGAATGACCTCTCTCTTCTTACGCATTGCCAATATTATATTGATATTTGTCCCTCGAATTACATTGAATTCGTTTATTTCCGTGATATTGTACAAAAAATAAATTGTATTCTCATTGGTACTTAAATTAGTGGATTGCTGAGGAATCCTATTCTTTCACTGGGTCTTTCAATTCTTGGTTTGTTGTAGCCACGAAATCCACGGAAACTGATACTTTACTAAAATAGTCAATTCCCAGTAGAACCATATCAGCTACATTGTCAAAAGGCTGGCTTAAGTGGACGATAAAATTATGGGAGTGAGGATAGTTGGTAAAGACTGTGACTAACATAAGGATAGACCATTTGACAGACTGAAAGGCACGTGCACGGCTAGCTATATATATATATATATATATATATATGGGTAGATAGGCAAATAGATAAGATAAGCAAGTAAGTAGAACAGACGATAACTATAAAATTAAGAGATCTTATCATGGTGTAGGCTGTACAAATTCAATTATTATATCACACGCATTTGCAGTGTCAATATTGATTTCTCCTTAATACAAGTAATACAATATTAATTTCAGGTTGTGTGGCATTTTGCTATATTCATTCCACAAATATTATTTATTTGAGATGTCTTGCTGATTCAGCACATTTAAGAAACTGTATGTATATATATATATATATATATATATATATATATATATATATATATATATATATATATCCGATCTACGTCATTTTACACAATGCAATGCAAATTAATTAGGGATTATGTCATACACATACACTCTGGCTGGTTTAGATTTGTATATAAAATTATGAATTGTTACACACCTAAAACAGCAAGATGCCAATCACGAAAGAGAAAAAGCAATAATTTGCGAATATTCCAAAGGAAGTTTAAATCTATCAATCTATCTCTTTGTTTGGACCCAATTATGTATATCTCATGGTTTACAGGTGATCATGGACAACTAAGAACCCGGGGGCAAAAGAACCCCAAAAGGATAGACCATGTTTTGGTGCCGTGGATTGAACCCTGGACCATAGATATGCAAAGCAGCGGTTTAAACAGAGAGCTAGCCAAACCGACTGCCCACCTCTTTTTATTGTTTTAACTTTCTTTTTTCAAATGAGGCAGATATAAAAATGTGTATGTTCACGGAAGAACTCAGTAAAACTGATGGGTTTAAAAAAATTGCAAACTTAATCTCTGCTACACTTCCTTTATCACATCTAATATTGATTGGAAAACTATAACTGTGCAACATTATTGTTATTGTAAATATCTGCAGTGAACAGGATCAGTAAAAGTGAATCGACCGCTCAACATGAAATGCAACGAAGAACCTTGACTCCAACAACGTGATTCAATAGATTCAAAGAAACATACAATCAATTAAAAGAAAAACGTGTTCAAGTTCAATAGCCTGATCCGTGAGTATAATGGGAATTACTGTAATACAAGAAAGATCTAACATCGGCTGAAAGTACCTTAAAATACACACTTTTCCTGGAATACAGATGGTTCAATGTATTCTATTAATTAAATTTGCATTTGATGATGATTTTACACGGTTTCATGAAAAATTTAAATCCATTTCAAGTGGATATTACATTTAAGTCTGTCGACCTATTACAGTCGTACAGGTCGCATGTTAAATTTTGCGAAATATGTTAAAAACATTACAATTATATATCGTAGTAAATATTCATTGCTAGTGTTGTAGGACGAATAGTGATAAAGGCCACCACCCCTACCCTCACACCATTTACGTTTTAAGAAACGTTATATTGTTAATATGGCTCATCTCGCATTTTATCATCTATTTCTTTGTATCCTATTTCATTTATTTATTTCATTCTAAATTAAGATCGAATATTGTTTGTATCCAGGAATGTGCATATTCATTATATTTCCATCTGGTTTCTTAATGCATGAGATTTTAAAATTTGAATGTGGCGTTAATGTTGCGATGTTTCTGGACAGCAAGGAAAAAGATACTGTCGTCACAAAAGACAAATACGACATCCCTACAACTGCCTTAACCTCTCTGCTTTTTGTGATAAGGTGCCTAATCAAGACAAGTTTAAACAGATAGACAGACAGACGATCGACGGACACATGCACAAACAGATAGATACATAGATTGATTGCTCGATTGATTGATTTATAGATAGTCAGGTAGATAAATAATGATACATGCGCTATAATATTAGTTTATTAATACTACCCATGAAGTGAATACATCTGGAAAACTGCGTTTTCCAAGACTTAAGGTTTCGCGGGAAAATTACGTCCCAACCCTATTCCACTTGAGTACACAGTTATATCTGCATCCATGCTGTCGTGAATGTTCTGTCTAGTTTTGCTTTTGAATCATTAATGTTTCCATTATCAGAAGAGACCCAAAGAGTATCTGTTTCCCGAACAGTATTGAAGCTTAGGACATGAAATGTTAACGGATGCAATATTTTCTTCTAGAAGCAGTGTGAATAGAATGTCCATTCGTACACACAGATAGATAGATAGATATATAAATAGATATATAGATAGATAGATAGAGAGATAGATTATTTGATGGAGAAGTAAATAAGGAATGATAGATCCGCCGCAAAAATAACGCAGGAAGACTACACATGAATTTAATACATATACCAAACTGCGCTTTCCATGATTAACGGCCAGGAGAGTAAGTCACGTGGTAATCCTATTCCGTTTGTTTATTTAAGATTTTGAACTACATATTTTACAAGATTCCTGAAGTCGTGAAATCTATTAAACACTACACGAACGACCGTTGTGAAGGAAAGGCTGTCCATGTATTTTGGAGATCTTGAAACCAATCGTATACATAAGCTGACTCGCAAAATTTAGCTGCGCGTTGAAGGAACGTTATGTGGTTATCTGGCACATTTTGAAAACTGTAAAGCCTGTATTGAAAGTAATCCCTTTCTGGGAGTTATGAACATTATATATAATACATTCCAGTTTTCTGCGTTACAAAAATTCGACTGAAACAAATCCAAAATCCTTGTTACAAAGTCGTGGTAAAAGAATTGTAATAATACCATTGTGTATTCACACACGCAATCGTGAATGGTCTATCTTTTCATGCGTTTGAATTATTACCATTTCCAATATCAGAAGATACCCCAAGAGTATCCGTTCAATGCACCATAGTTTTGCTTAGGATATAAAACGTTAACGGATGCTATGATTTCTGATTAAAGCAGTGTGAATAGAATGCCCAGAGATATCACGTTTGTGTGTGTGAGAACAGAAATATCCCAGAGACAACAAGCATTCCTTTTAGACGTCAATATTGAATTATGTTCAATTTGCCTCAGGCGGGTGAAAACATATCTAATTTTGGCTTTATAATGTGTCGGTACTTGACTAAGTAATAATTAGTTTAAGCAGATTATCGACAATGCAAGGAAACAAATAGTATTTGGTGAAAGATTACAGAAAGCTCTCTCTCTCTCTCTCTCTCTCTCTCTCTCTCTCTCGCTATATATATATATATATATATATATATATATATATATATATATATATATATATATATATATATATATATATAACAAAGAAATTGAATATTAGAATGAATCTTCACAGATCAGATCGGTTAACTAAAACAACGGAAAGAAATACAATGGCATACCATTTCACTTCACCCAGCCACACCTTAAATGATGTAATCCTGACTGTGATCACCCATAACTCAAAATGGAGCACAAAAATGGGACATCCAAATAAACCTTTTCGATTCGCCGGCTGCGAACTCTCAAACCTAGCGGCTTAAATAAAAAAAAATCCAAACAGGCAAATACAAATTGACAATTAATAATTGGATAATCCAACTGAGAAAGTGTGTAGTGGTACATGGGAATACTTTGCGGGGTGCACTGACGTACTGTTTACTAATAAAGAGAGACGTATACGTCTTTACTTGGATATACAATAATATATACATCCACACACTCTAAAAACTTTGCTGGAAGCGTGAAAATTTAGCCCTATACCCATGGAGTAAATCTATCCGATTTGTCTTTGTCTCAAAGAGAGAGAAAGAGAGAGAGAGAGACAGAGACAGAGACAGAGACAGCGGGATGAAGATTCTCTTAAAAGGTGGGTGCAACATGCATACACTATGAGACAGAGAGAAAGAGTAGTGGCTGAAGATATTCATGGAGTGTGAATACAACAGGCGGATAGAGAGAAAAAGAAGGTGGATGAGATCCTCTTACAGTGTTGAAGCAACAGACATACAGACATAAGGTGAGAAAGAGAGCAAAGGGTGATGAATAAAAATATGGAAGACAAAGATCTCACCTTATTAGGCAATGTTGGGAGTGGTGACTGTATGTTACTGTCCTGAAGTTCCATCATCCATTTGATCAATATGAGGCATTGTTCTTACAGAAAAAAAAACACAAATTAGAGCAGCAATGCCTACGCTTACAACCGCTAACTTATTGGTCGGTAACCTAATGTCACAGATAAGAAATTATAAAGGCCTATCATGCGTTACTATTGGCCTTTCAAATCATATTCCCTGCTTGACTCACGAGATCGTATCACTACTCCATGTTCGAAAGGCCAGTCGACTAACTTCCTTATGAGTTGCGACCTTTTTAGCAAATACTGTTATTAGTTGTGGTAAATTATCATTTGAATAGGAAATAAGCACAATACTTAGTATGTGGAAAGGTCATCTAATTTTAAATGACATATTTCAGTACAGTGGATAGTACACGAGTTGAGATTGATTGACTGATAACTGTATTTCCTTCGTGTTACGAATTGTACAATCAGTCAAACAGGTACACACAGAATGAACATCTGCCAACCTAGCAGTAATTTGAGAAAAGAAAATAACAAATGTTAAACACAAAATACGATTGTTGACAAAGTTGAGTTGCCCATCTAGCATGGAAGTAAGGGAGAACGTTTATACGGTTGGGTAAATATGAACAATCGCTTCATTAATCTACATCTTGAAGATGTATAATGAACTAGAGGGACAAAAAAGTATACAATCTGACATCAGTACGCTCCGATCATAAATTTTCAATAAATAACAGGAGTATCAAAACACATTAGATATCAGCATAATGCACGGTCAAACGAATCTTTTCCACATGGAAGCAAAAGCTGATGCACAAAAGATGGAAATACATAATTTGATCATTCCTAATAAGAACTAGTAACTCTCTGAATATCATTCCCAAAAGAGTATTAACAAAATCAATATCGGTCAATAAATCTAAATACATGTAAACATGCACACCGAATTTATCAATAATATTGTACAAAAACCTATCACGATATGGTGTAAGAAAACTACATGCACCTATGAAATAATCAACGACAGATGTACAAACAGTTTGACAGCGAATGCAAACAGCTTCATCCGCAGATGAAAACAGATTAGACACTATATTGGCAACATCTTGACATGATTCAAAAGAGGCAGAACATTTTCTAGCTACTTCCCATATAACAGACGGAATCAAGCTGTCATCTTGCAATAACTTCTGAAATATAATAAGCGATTAGTGTACATTTCAAAGGATTTTCATATGATATATGGACTTTGTATTTAGCAATTCGTTTCCAATCAGGTTTTTTGACCGGAAATCGACATTGAAATATGAACGATTCAATAAACTCATTTAGATAAAAATGTTCCCAGTAGTCAATAAATGTTAGGAATAGAACCAGTTTGTTCTATTTTGACTCTTGGGTTTCGATAGGTGAAACGACGGAGTAAGAAAACTTGTTTTGCAAAATAGGCTGCAGGCAATCTGCAAAGTTGCTCCAGGAAAAACAATTTATTCGTATCTATGAAGGCTTCAGTGGGTAAAACACACAATAAACTCAGTGCAATGTCAATCTAGGTAATCCTTGCACACGCTTAATGCAGAAACGATGATCTCTCTCTAATGCGAGTATGTTCTGAGGGTAGGGGCTCCACCAGGATTTACAACCATACAATGCCCAGGGTAAGGCAATAGTTTCATACAAGATCTTTGCTGTGACTGGATTAAAACCGTACTCATTAACTCCAATATAAATAAAACTTAATAGAGAACGTTCAAGTATATCTTTAGCCTTTTTTTTTATCCTAGTATCAATTTTGCTGTATTTAGATGCATTAACTCCTAAATGTCTACAAGATTCTGTTTCATGAACAGCCTCAGCTCTCAAAAACCAATGTCGATGTCTTCATTTGTAGTCTTATGAACTTTCATTAAAAACAATAATAATACTTTTTGGTGAATTGTATCTAAATTCCCACTTTATAGAGTACTAAGAACATATCTTCAGTAAGTCATCCATGCCTAATTTTCAAAGACTCAGAAGGAGCATATAATCTGCTAAAGTCGGACAAGGGCACGGATTGTTGAGAAATAGAAAGCCCAAATTGCATGTTGTTAAACATCAATCAACTCATTGACAAATACAAGGTAGAGCCAAGGGGATAATATCCCTCCTTGCCATGTGACTTCAACACAGGAAATCTGTTAGAAATTCTTTTTGACAGGATAACTCTGCTGTACATATTTGTGTATAGACTGACAATCAGCATCCATATTCTGTGATTAATACCGATCTGAAACAATTTTTAAAATAATCCATCATGCCATACATTGTCAAAAGCTTTCTCAGTATCACGAAAAGCTGCGTATAATTTGATTTGGTTTTCATTAGCATAACCAATTAGTTCATGGACCAAAAAGAAGCCATATTGCAACCTGGATCCTTATGAAAGCCCGAATGGAGTAAGTCAATCGAAAACTTATTGGATTTTAAATAAGTATCATGCCTTTTTATTAAAATCTTTTAGAAAACTTTACCAATAACTGGAAGAAACGTTATCGCCCTATAATTGTTGGGATCTCTTTTATTATTATTTCCACCCTTAAGAACGGTAATTATCAGACCTTCATTTAATTTGTCCGGGATGTGACCAAATGTCAACATTGTGTTGTAGAAAGTAACCAAGACTAACCTGATCGTGGTACCACCACACCTAAGGTGTTCATAATTTATGTTGTCAAACTCACCGGCCTTCCAGACTGAATATCTGAAGCCACAGATGCTAATTCTTCAAGTGTGATTGGATCGAACTCTCCACGTACAGTGGTTTCATTCCGCATTTTAACAGATTTACTAACTTCTCATGAAACGTCTGATATCTATTATCAAAATTTGGTGGGGAATGCAAGCTCTCAAAATATGTTGCCCACAGAGTAACTATATATGTTGGATCCCGAAAAATACTATCATTAAATTTCATTTCAAGCGGTTTTCTACTTTTCTGTTGGCGTGCAATTAAAGTTTTCCAAACTAGGTTTTGATCAACCTCTGCGTACTTATCAATGTTTTCATTTTCATGCTTTTGATAATCTGAAACATATTTTCTGTGACGTCTTCGAAAAGCTGACTCGACATCTTTATAACAAATGAAGAATATATTGTTTTGACAGCTAGATTTCCCTTCTGTATCCACGCCTGCCTTCTTTTGACCATTGTTTTGTGCAAAATATTTAACTTAGAATTCCGGAATGGTTTTAAAAAGGGTTTGAATTTTGAAACATGAATGTTTTTTTTTTTCTTTTTTTTTTTTTTTTTTTTTTTTTTGTTGCTTGCCATAGATAGAACATTAACAATTTTGCTAGGCAGTAAGTCTGTCTCCCCGTTTGCCGGGATAAAGGACTTACGAGGCTTTAAGTTACTGTCTAATACACACGCATATTCTTTTCGTATCCGAGAGTCAACTTTCCCCCAACTGAACTTTAAACAATTGAAGTTCGAATCACTTATATTATAAAATTAAAATTCAAAAGATCCAAGTATAGGTCTTTGGTTAGAAACATTTAGAGCATCATCATCAACGATTATAGCCTCTTTGACCAAATTCACTTTTGACTTGTCAACAACGATATGAACAATTAGAGACATACTCACACCAGAATAGGAAACATATGAATAGTGGGGACCTTTACAAAAGTCAGCATTGCTCAAAGAGATTAAATCGTTGCGAACGAACAGGGAATACAGCAAATTATTTCTTGTGTCAGATAAATGCATACTGCGATTGGAGTTAAAATTATCCATACGAATAACGGAGCCATACTCTGCGTACATATTGTAAATACCGTGCAGTTTTTCAATGTGCTCGGAGTATAAATAAAGAGGATGGCCATGACATGGTAAATAAACTTGTATTGTAATTGTAACGTATTGTAATCTAGTCTTAACCTAATACCAACAATGCAATCATCTTCAATCTCCAAAAAGTGCGATGTCATTATTATACTTGATATGCCAAATAATAACCACGCCCCCTTTTCCACGAATCCTACGAAATACCGTATCCTGGTCAACAGTGGCAGCGGAACAATAGTTGGCGTCTATAGAGTCCAAGAACCTGAGTCGCTCTTGAAATAGCCGATGTTCAGAGATGCCACATATATCTATTTATTGCATTGATAGTAACTGACTAAGATAAAGGGCGCTCGACATAATACCTGTGTCATTCCATGCGAGAATATTAAGATTCAACCCAACCATCTTTAAGCTGGACAGAAGCCACCAAATGACTAGACAAAAGAAGATCTGCATTATTTCGTACTCAGCTGATTCTTCCCGGTAACCAACATCATTGTTCCATTGCTTGTTTGCTTACCAACGTCTACAATAAACCGCTTTGGGCCAAAATGACTTATCCGAGAATTTGCTCAGATCCGAAGAGCTATTCACATTTATTCTTGCAGATAAGGAACCCGGTCTTTTGCTTTTCATAATTTTTATGAAAGTGGGTTCCAAGCCACGTTTCACAAGAAACTTGTGAATTGTTTTCTCATCTACTGATGGATCAATGTTTCCTGCATAAAACCTTTTAGATCGTATTCTAGAAACTACAATGCAACCATCAGTATTATCATCTTCTTCATCATCAACATCACCCACAAGATCAACATCATTAATATGGTTCTTACCATTGCTATTAACGTACATGTATAGCTGTTGTTTGATCTTTTCACCTTTTGAATTCGTGATTCATACGGGAATACCAGCTGAACCAGCAACACCGTTTCTACCTGAACTCAGGACAGGAATGTTTGGTCTATTACCACCTGAGCTCTGGACACTGTCTAACACTGCTATTGGAGTAATAAGTCATTTTACATCTACATTATCATATGTTCGAATGTTATCTTGGTCAGTGACTGCATTGCAGTTAGTCTTTGGCAAGTATGATACAAGACCATTAATATCACTCGGCAATTTGGTCGCTACCGAAACTCCACTACGAGTATGCAGGCGTCGCTTCAACTCGGCATTCTCACCAAGAGGGAAATCCTTTGTACCCTTAACTGTCTCAAAAATGAACTGCCTAAGCTCCTCAGTTTTGATCTCATCATAATGAAGATCAAGTATTATCTTATTAATGAATTCATCCTTAGGACGACTCATGTAAACCTCCGCGTACAAGCTTACTTCTTCTGGACACCAAACAAAGCTGGCGGGCTCTGTATCAATATTCTGATAAGTGCTTACACATGCACTTTTACAATCACTCTTTGCTAACTGTTGCCCCTTGAAATCATTTGAGCTACCATCTTGACCTGCGGACACAGACATAGGGCAAGAACAACAAAAGTTCATGTTGACATTCAACGTTTGTTATCGGCTGTTATGAAAAGTTTGTTATCGATTGTTAATTAAAATATATCACAAGGGAAGATATACATAGGTGCTTACGGTATGATTACGGTGTGCACCACATCGACATAATCCATGACTCAGGTGTTGCTCATATAAATTTGCACGAGCAAAAACACAATCATGTATTATGATCTATACAAACGAGAACATCGTATTCCAAGTCCAGTATGAATGAAAATTATATCAATTTAACATTCCGTTCATAAAATGTGATAATCATAGTATGAGAAAAAACAAGTCATTATCAGAATACGCAAATAATGTATACACACATACATGCATACATGATATTGCTGTCCAAGACCGACACCGAAATTTTCACACACCTGCCTGAGCCGCCAACTTTCTCCATATTAGCTAAGGGTTGTCAAGAATCATATTTCGTACTGGAATTATTCCCTTAAAGCTGAATATCCACTTAATATATTCACATTATATTAAACAAGGTCAATTCAGAATATATATCCATATACAATTCGTTATTAGCTACATGATGCAGCGGAAATGGAGCTAACATCGTGAGAATCGCATTGTTGAATACCTGATGGATAGCTTGCACAAATCAACTCCCGGTGTTACTTATGCCAATTATTTTATACTATGTCATGTCTACGGCCTCGAATATTTTACAATATCCAGTTGCTCTCTTTTACGTCAACCGCTACCATTAATCTGTTGGTGGGCGTCTATCTATCTATTTGTCTGTGTCTGTCTGAATGTTTGTCAGGCAAACAAACATTCAGTCAGACACAGACAAATAGATAGATAGATAGATAAATAATTATATATATATGTAGATAGATAAAAAGATAGATAGACAAATATATAGATGGTTAGATAAATCGAGAATGATTGATTAATAGATAAGTACGTAAAGAATGATAGGTCCACTCGAATATTAGCCCAAGGATCCTACAATGAAATTAATACACCTGCAAAATAGTGCTTTGCGTGATTAATGGTCACGACAGTAAATAAAGTGGCAGTCAGATTCCACTTGGTTATTTAGGAATTGAACATCATAGTTTACAGGATTCAATGAACCGGATCAATGACGATGCACGCTGTTATTAAGGTAGCTTTACAAGTAATGCGTTAAATAACAAACAAACTGTGCACACATTTGTGAGTCTTCAAGGCTCGTCTTAGACGAATACGTAACTATACAAATTTACATGAGTGGGTATAGTAAATGAAAAAGATTTCTGTTCAATATTTTGTGCTTATTCCCAAACGGCAAGAAGTTCATGCACCACCAGATTTCAATATAGAGATGCCGCACTAACTCTTTGCCCTACATGCAATATTGAATCAGCGCCATCTGCAAGCAGTAATAACGACTGCATATGACATCTTACTGAGATCAATTTGGTTGCCCTATTACATCTATATTCGTCTTTTCGTCATCGAGCTCTCTCCATTTTCACTGTAGGAATATTATATCCATATCAGACACATATTTGGAATAAAACTTAAAATGTATTGACTGGATGGTCAAACGTAGAATCATAATGGGCTTATTTGGCCCATGATATGTCTGAGACGTCGTAGTTGATTTGTAGTGGAAAACCTGAGGCAAACAGACAGGCAAAATGATAAAATAAACGAAGCGCGCATGTATACTCAGAAGAAAGACGGACAGTTAGGCATGTGAACATTCAGATAGATCGATAGATAGATTGATAGATAGTTCGAGAGTGAATGAGAGGTATGTGCGTTAGTTGGCTGAAAAGACCATGTTCTATATTCTGTTGCTTTTCTTTCTACAATCAACAGGCAAGTTGTTTTATAATTCCTAACAACGTGAGTCAGAGAGACGTATACGTCTCTACTTGGTTATACAATAATATCTACATCCACACCACACTCTACAAACTTTGCTAGAAGCGTGCAAAACCAGCCCTATATCCATGGAGTAAATTTATGCAATTTTTCTCCCGGATGAGTCACCACTACATTTCCGAAATAGGACAATGTTTTTGTGTGATATCGAAGAACATCTACAGATATTGCCGTGCAAAATTTATTTGTCTGAGAGAGAGAGAGAGAGAGAGAGAGAGAGAGAGAGAGAGAGAGAGAGCAAGAGATGAAGATTCTCTTAAAATTTGGGTGCAATAGGCATACACTATGAGACAGAGAGAAAGAGTAGTGGCTGAAGATCTTCATGGAGTGTGAGTACAACAGGCGGATAGAGAGAGAAAAGAAGGTGGATGAGATCTTCTTACAGTGTTGATGCAACAGATATACAACATAAAGTGAGAAAGAGCGCAAAGGGTGATGAATACAAGTATGGAAGAAAAAGATCTTACCTTATTAGGCAATGTTGGGAGTGGTGACACTTTCTAAATAAGGCATCCATATCACAGCATTGTACTTTTCGACTCGTTTACAGAGTTACTCTATTATGCCAAATTCTAGAGCAAATGTGTTGCTGTCCTGCAGTTCCATCATCCATTTAAGCAATATAAGGCCTTATTTCTTACAGAAAAACAAATTAAAGCAGCAATGCCTACGCTTACAACCGCTAACTTATTGGTCGGTAACCTAATGTCACAGAGAAGAAATTATAACGGCCTATCATGCGTTACTATTGGCCTTTCAAATCATATTCCCTGATTGACTCACAAGATCGTATCACTACTCCATGTTCCAAAGGCCAGTCAATGAAATTCCTTATGAGGTGCGAACTTTTAGCGAATACTGTTATTAGTTGTTGTAAATTCTCATTTGAATGTAGTCTAGGATAAAGCACAATACTTGGTATGTGGAAAGGTCATTTAATGTGAAATGACACATTTCGGTAAAGTGTATAGTACACGAGTTGAGAGAGAGAGAGAGAGAGAGAGAGAGAGAGAGAGAGAGAGAGAGAGAGAGAGAGAGAGAGAGAGAGAGAGAGAGAGGAGGCAGTAGACGATTATGAAATGTTTTATTTTTTGTTTTAGTTTAGCAGCACCTCAGAGGACGTCAAGAATCTTAAAGAGCCAGAGTTGCACCATAGATCTCCGTGCAAACTCCACTATCTCCCCTGTTGTTTGATGCTATAACGATATTACATTTAAAATGCACAGCCAAACACAACAGAGAATCTAATATCTTACTGATTCAATTTAATGTTACATCTGCATTTGCATCAACTTTCACTCTCAAATAACATTTTTTGTCTCACGCTTTCATGATTATATTATCAATATCGGACTGTATGCATGAATAATGTAAGTTTGTGCATTTTAGATTTTATTTACTGATATTCGTCAGCGCCTTTTATACCAACCTCGATGGCTATTGATATTTGTATCGCGATCGTCACACGCTAGCACATGCGAGGTTGGGTGTGCAAAATATAATCACACATGTGCACGCGCGTGTGTGTGTACGGGCTGTTACGCAAACGTGTTTATATATATATATATATATATATATATATATATATATATATATATATATTATATATATACACGTCTTTGAAATTGTGACGTAATAAATACGATTATGATTTGCATCAACATTTTCGTGGTGCTAATGAAAATGTACTACAGACTTATGCACATGAGTATAGTTTCCAGTTATTAAGCAGACCGATCAATATTAGACCTGGAATAATAACTGTCTGCTACGTAGCAGACCTATCAATATTAGACCTGAAATAATAACTGTCCTCTACTCAGCAGTCATCTTAGGCCGGCCCTTGTGTCAATATGAAGTCAATATTTTGCGTGCGTATCTCAAAGAAATATTTGACTTGTAGTAATTTCTGGCGTAGTTAAATCTCAAAGACGGAATTCTACTTTTCTCAAACAAGGGCCGACTAAATTGATATTTGCCTATGTGAAAATTGCACAAATAATTGATGGCGGACGTGCTATCGATATTTGAGAGACCTGCAATTATTATTTTTAGACTATGTATGCTTACCTGCACGGGGGCATATTATAATCTATGGAATAAATAATTGATGGCATAATTTTTACATTGGCTCGACCGGAGAAGGTGCGCGCGCATGTTTTCTCACCAGCCTGTTAACTTGAAATATGAATTGTTTTGGTATACTTGGCAAGTGAGCTATGTGGCAAAACTAGTTGACGCGCTATAATTACGATCAGAACATTGCATGTTCGAGTCACAGTCAAGAAAATATTGTTTTTCTTAATAATTGAGGAGACGTCGATGCTTCGGTTGGTTGTAGATGAAAATGAAAGTCAACCGATGATGCAAGGTAGATGTTAATTACAAGTACGAAGCACGCATACATTCTTTGAGACCTACTTTGGTTTGAAACAACCTCTGATTCTTCTAGTCTGTTGTTTGGCAAGCTAGGGGCTCATCTGCGGCTGCACATTTAAGCCGCCGTAATTAATATGGACTGCGCACGTTGGTTGATTGTAAGAACTTCATGTATGACAGCTTAAATCACGCAGCGTGGTTATAATTGCAAAGAATACCTATTGACACGCAGATCCCGAGCGGAGATATCTGCTTTTATATTAAGCAATTACCGGTCTGTGTGTGTGTGTGTATATATATATATATATATATATATATATATATATATATATATATATATATATATATATATATATATAATGGCGCAAATCGACACGTTAGTATTTTCAAAGAATGTAGGGATATAAACAATTGTGGCATCCTTTTACCAGACTAATGGAGTTTTTAAACGTTACGAAAAAGGTTAAGTCGTTGTTGCACTTAAAAACATCAATCAGATTTATCAAAGAGGCTCAAAAGATGTTGTATGATTTTTCAAATACGTATCCGAAGCATCTTGGTAAATTAATCGACTTGGGAATTATCATAGAATTGCAACGATGCAGACTATGAGAGTAATACAACAAAAAACTTGAAATGTCATTATACGATATTGTGCAAGAAACGTTTAAGACGCTAACGTTGACTAGACAACCTAGTATAGATAGAAAAACGAGCAAATGCTATAATGGCGATGACGATGACATTGAAACATCGAGAGAATATTCTAGTAGTAGCGAGGATCACCAAGAACAAATCAATCAGAGAAAGTCTTGTGGTATAACATATGGAATCACAAACGGCACGCTTTCTTAATTCTGTGAGAAGTTTAGAAAGGGAAGAGCGTGAACGGGGTATGCATTGTTCGAAGGTTTATAAGACATTCTCATGCAAAGACACAGCAAATATGGCATCAATATACATAAAACAGTACACGTTATTTTATGTTATCGGATGCCATTGGACAAGCGGTCATTTACGAGTTGGTGTAGTATATCCGTGTACTGATGAGAATGCAGTGACGTGACCAAATGCCGAATTGAAGAAAATTATATTCGAGTACAAAGATATATTTGGCTTTGACCCCCAGTTGCTGCCGCCTGGTGAACGAGTTTGTTTACTTTGCACTGCCAATAATTTGGAAATTATAATGACAGACGAAAAGTCTTTATAGCAAAGTGTCGTACAATCAAATACTATCCATTGAGAGCAACTGTACAATATATTGTACCTGGTGCAGGGTAAACATGCCTGAAGCCACGTACACCATCAATTGAATACACAGATGATTATATCTATGAAAACACAGATGATTATGCCTGTTAGAGAATAGCATTTGTAAATATATATGAAGTTCAATGGCATTGGAAAATATGAACTCTGCGGCAGAACACGCCATTACGAATACTGTAAATCACATTGGATCGCGTTACATGTTGGCCCGGGTGCCCGACTATGTGTTCGATGCGGTATCTGAGTAAAGTCTCGTAATCAACTTTGCCGACCATGCGGATCTGTTAGCGAGTATTATCGCACACGCTGTCAAAGATCCTCCTGCGCAACAGCAGCTGAACCTATTGCGGAAATACCCAACGTTAACACCCCCGAAGACATTGATGAAAACGATACATAAGTAAATTAAATAATAGCCACAATTGAGGCGATTACCGTTTCCAAGCCCGGTAAAGTAAAAATTCGTAAAAATATTATTGATGGAATTTACGATTAGACAAAGGTGTTTCCTTATATAACAGTATGCCAGCAGTGAATCAACTAAGGCAATCCGCGCAACAGCGTGGGATGCGAATACCAAGCCGTATGCCAAAAGCTGACATACTTGCGTTATTAGGACCCGTAACTGAACCATAACCGCAGCCGATTACACCGGCAACAGCAGCATATGTTCGCGAACATGAAGCCCCCGAGTTTGAGTTACACAAGCGTAAGGACAATTATGTAGTTTACCGTGCGATTATTTAAAACACGTAGCGCCAAGCAGATACATTATAAAACGGAAATCGTACCGACGTTACAACGCTCTGACACCCCCAGTTTTAAAGCGGATATTCGTGTCCATGCGCATTATACTATACCGCTTAATCGCAAGTCATCAGACAAGGATGGTTTTAAAACCACAACCGTGTGGCTTCAGGGTGGTCCACTTATAATCACAAACCACATCGACGCCAAGCATAACAATGGAGCAATCGATGAAGGTACTGAAAATAATCTCCACACTTTGGAAAAATGGACCAATACAGGTTCGGGATGGACTCTTGACAGATGTACAAAGTTCAACTGCATATTTCCCCAAACATATATTTCCGGGTCAAAGTATATACAAATGTAAAAACAAACCATGACAATCGATGTTTTAAATGGGCGCTCTTATCCAAATTACATCCCCCGAGCGATAATACAGATCAGCCGCGACGATATAAACAATACTTGGGTGAACTTAATTTTGCTGACATTGAACTTCCGGTGCAGTTCACCAAAGCGGTACTGTACAAGTTTGAAGAACTTAACCCGGGCATCTCAGACAAAGGCAAAGTACCTGATAATAAAAGACTTCGAGAAGCTCATGTGTCCCTTAATATTGTAATAGCGATAGGTTTGACAGAATCACCAATAAGTGATATAGAACCTTCTGATATGAATGGTTCATAATCTCCAAAATAGAATAAGACTAGAGTTTGATGGACCCAACACATGTATTGCTTTCAATACAAGGCAGTGACCCTGACCTCTTTGAAATAAGAGCATTTGGAATAGCACTGTCTTTATTCTGTTGCTTATTTTTCAACCTGAAGCAATCAGAAATAATATGAGCTGTTTGAGGGTATTGTAATCTTGATCAATCTTCTTGGCTGAGCACCACCTATCAAATAATTCTTCTTTTTCCTTTGCAACTTCGAGATATGTTTGTCCAGTTTCTTTTCTACAATTCCTAAACTTTTGTCGATATGCATCGGGTACCAACTCATAACCCTTCAAGATGTACTCCTTAACAACATCATAATCAGTGCTTTGTTGTACTGACAGTGAAGTGTAGACTTTACGTGCTTTGCCGATAAATACACTTCGTAATAACAAAGTCCAATGCTCTCTTGGCCATTTCAAGTTTTCAGCAATTGTTTCAAAGCCAGGAAAGTATTTATCTACTTCTTTTTCTTGAAAAGGGGATACTAACCTAATATATCTGGCAACATCGAATCCTGAACTTTTGTGTAAAGGGGAGGGGTGGGGAGTATGCTCTGCTTGCCAGTTCTAACTCTTTTAATATATATTGCTTTTCCCTCACCTCTTTTCTCTCTCTGCATCTGCATCTGCTTGTCATTATTCTTCTCTTAGCAACTGCATCTGCACCTGCCTTTTTATTGCCCTTTCTTCTCTCAGCAATTCCTCTTTCTGAAGCTGAAACTTTGCTAATTCCACTTCCATCTGTTTTTTTTAACTGCAAATCCTTTAATATCATATCAAAACCAGATACGGATTTCCCAATTAAACCCAAAGCGCTTTCATCCAAAATTTTCTTTTCCACCAAATGTTGAATTAAAATATTCTTTATCTCTTGCTGTGTCAACGATGCCTTCGCTTAAGAAAGATTATAATCTCTGGCAAGCTCAAGCAACTCATCCTTTTTCATATACTCAGACCAAACCTGGGTAGGACTTGAAACAAAATTAGATGACCATTGTGAATACTTGCTGTTTTCACTAAAGATTTCTCAAACGTGTGAAATAAAAATCTTTACGAGGGACAATGAAAATTCCAAAACAAAATCAATTAATCAATATAAGTAAAATCAACGAGCAATTTATTTCTAGACAATTAAAGTGAAAATTCAAAAGACACTTACAGTAACGTGAATTAAACTCCAAATAATCCAATAATCCTAAGTGTCCTAATCACAAGTCCTAAATATAGAATGTTCAGAATGAATTCCAGTAGCCTTGAATGTTCTGGTTTGCTAGTAGTCTTGAATGTTCTGATGTGTCAGTAATCTTGAATGTCCTGAATGAAAAAATCCAAAATATTTTTGAATAAATTCACGTAAATCCCAAAGTCAAGTAATACTCTAATAAGAGAATGAGCACTTTTGGTGATTCCAATGAATATTTCAAATAAATAATTCCTGTATTTGCTCTGATTTTCAAAACTGTAACATCTGATTACTAAAATAAATTCCTGAACAGACTGATCTTAATGACATGAAGTTTTGAATAGGAATGGAATCTTGTTTACCAAATGCTGTATAAAAATATAAGACAAGTCACATGACATAATATTCTAGAATATGAGTAACTCTAAATCGAATTTGACTGGTGTACCTGATTTTTATCATCTCAAGATATGGAAAATTCCAATCTAAGTATTAAATGCATGATAAACAAGTCTGACCTTGAACTTAAATGCAGCAAATATGCTGTTTACAAAATGACTAAAGTACAACTTACCTCATGGACACATATTATAAATTCAATATACATAACACATGATGTTCTTGTCGTGTAACATGAAATATTAATTCCTTCTTGGGCGTCTCTTAACATATAATCGAAGATGACGCGATGCATTTGACTTGAGTCAGACAATATCCCATCGTCTTCACGAGGAATCCCTTCTACAAACGAAATAGATTCTCCTTAACTTTCTTTCAGTAACGTGTAACACGATTGCATACATTTGTTTCATGGCACAGCAAAGATATCTGCATGTTCAAAAAGTTAATGATTTGTTTCTTTCGTCAGTGACACATGTCTTTGGCATAGTCAGTCACCTCTTTGTCCAAGCGTCGACTCCAAGACTTTTCCAGTCATTTACATCGTTCCGGTCATAAATCTTTTGATGTATCCAACCAGACACACACACACACACTTCGTGGTAAGTATGAATGGTAGATAAATTCCTTCTTCACATCGGGTTAGCGCGTGGATGGCATCCATAGATGGGCACACGTACGGCAGCCCTTTCGATAGTGGAACGGCAAAGTCGTGCTGCATCACTAATGTCGCAGGGTAGAGCATCACTCTTGTCGCAGGGCACGGCATCGCTCTGGCCGCAGGGCGCAGCATCGAACTCGGCTTTATTGAAATTGGTGTCAGTGGGTCCATTCCATGGTTTCGGTGCGGAATTCATCATTCTTGTTGGAAGCCTCCGACCACAACGATCTTTCTGTCTTGGAACTCTTTCCTTTGTTATACCGAAGGACGGCACTAGTACGGTACCGTGTTGTGATCGGGAAGTCACACTCGTTTCTCATTGACAATTTGATACACTTTTCCCCAATGGTCGACAGACAATTTGTTGATTAGACAAACTTAAAATCTTGTGAGGGTGGACCATGGTGACACGAAAGTCTTGATCTTGAGTTTTTGTAAGGCTTCTTTTACCACATCAAAGTTTACCACTTGACTCGAACAATAGTTGAGGATTAGTCCTGTCACTTTACATTTGGTATGAAGTTGAACCTTTCCTATATCAGTACTGTTAGCAGTAATGTTTGGGCACTCCACTGGAAAAGCTCTGTAAGAGTGATGAACATAGAACTATCGGTGTCAAAGTAAAAGGACGCGGTCTATTAAAGGTTCCAACACCGAATACAGTTTTAAAGGAGCATTATTGTTCACGTAAATGGCAATGATGACATTGCTAAACTCATCGAGTGGAAGAAACTGACATTTTCGTAATTCACCAAGATCAAAATCTTCACGCATGATTTCCCCGTGTTGAATGAGTTTTACTTTATCATTGATGAGCTCAAAGTATTGACTTGGATTCACCAAGTATTCGGAGTGACGCAATATCGGACGTTGAGCCAGTTTTCTCCACAAAAAATTCAGCATGACTTTAGCAAACTATCGTCTTTCTTCATTCTGTTTGGCGTGTTCCAAGGTGATGCCTTCTATGGATCAGTACCATTGTTTTAATTGTTTGAATTAATCCTTTTCTTCTGGAGTATGACACCAGGAAGGATAGCCAATAGCTTCTTGTTTCAGTTTCAAAACTCATTGACGTAGCCTGAACAAATTCCTGGACTCGCGTCGTTGTCCTGATAGTAATGTTCTGTGGAAGGAAACTGCCAATTATTTTACACTTTTAACAATTGGTATCCCCAATCGAGAGCATGAAACAATTCGACACTCACCCACGTTTCTGTCAAGACATGTTCTTGATCATCGTGACGACAAAGTTGGTGGTGATTACACGTTTCAGCACTCGTAAGACATAAAGGAAAAAGCAGCTTTCCGTGACAATGGTGACAGCACGGGATGGTACAAGTTTGTTGGTGGAAGAACTTTTCATTTGATAGAACCTTCGTACTGTCAGATATGTTAGATGTCAATGCGTTCTGTCAAAATTTCAGAGTAACCGGTAGGAAATGGAACATACTTACATACACAAAGGAACAACGAACGCACGTCGAATTTTTTTTATTTTTTCTCCTTGCGATTCGGTGGTTTTGTACAACAAGCGTGTTGCATTAGTCCGTCCTCCAAACGAACTGTCGCGAGTATCGAAAGGTTCAGTGTCCATCACATCTTAGTCTTCGTCGATGCGTCGAAATTCTGGATCTGTTTTGAAACGTCAAGTGTAGTCGTGTTCCCAAATTTTTACCATTTGGTATCCTTGACTTTCCAAACTCTAGCATCGTCGGTAAGTTTTCTCGTACAATTATTCCATAGTGAACCATGTCAAAGGATTTGCCAGGTTTCGGCAAGAATAACAAGTTGGGCACCCATGAAATCAACATACTTGAAATTTGTACACCATATGTGGAGTTTCTAAATCCCAACCATCCAGATAAATAAGATCCAATCTTCTATTATAGACCGTTTCTAGCATGTTGTATCCACTTGTCTTAAATTTCACATACGTAATGTAACCAAGGCAAAGCTTTGTTTGAACATCGACGGCGGAGAGATAGAGAGGATTTGGTTGTTATGGCATGTTGTATCCACTTGTCTTAAATTTCACATAAGTAATGTAACTAAGGCAAAGCTATTGTTGAATATCAACGGGTGAGAGATAGAGAGGAGTGGTTGGTTGTTATGGGTTTAACGCCATTTTTCAGTACATGATAGGCTATACATGGCGGCCAGTATATTTGGTGGAGGAAGAACCCGAGAAAACCCCGGGTAGAACCACCGACCCACGGGAAGCTACTGGCAAGCTTTCTCACATAAGCCCGAGATTCGAACCCACGCGGACAGAGTTGAGATGTAAGTGATCTGTAAAGGCGAGCGCCTTATACCACTCGGCCTGATCGGGGGCCCCAGATAGAGAGGATCTAGGTGGTGTTATGGCTAGTTTGCTCTCGGGCATGAAACATGTTATCAGTGTCAAAGAAAAGGACACTAGTCTTCAGAGTGTCCCAAGCGAGAGAAAAAAGAGAAATCGAAGGATATTTCAGAAGCAAAAAGAGGAAATAGAAGAAAAACCCATTCCAGCAAAGAAGATCAAAGCAAGAGTAGAAGAAGAAAGGGCAGAAGAAGCCATTACAGTGAAGAAATTCACAAAAGCAAGACAGTAGAAAGAAAAGAATAAACTGGACTTGTGTGATGTGCTTTGAAATTTTACTGTGATCATTATTCACGAGAATATAGAAAAACGTGGGTGTACCTATGTCTTGATTTTTAATAGTATTGATAAGATATTAAAACACACACACATTTTATAATGGAGAGATTTGTTTTGTTTGATTTGGCAATGGTATCGCTTGTTTAAGAGATCTGGATGGTCAGGAAAAGGAGCGTTGGGTTTTGAAAACATTATGGACTTTTCAACTCCATGTATGATAGCATGTAAGTATTTTTGTGTGTAAAGTGTGTGAGCACTCTTACCATTTTCTCTCCTTATGCTCCATGGGTGATAGTATATAAGTGTGTTTGTGCGTATAGTGTGTGTATTTCTATCACTTTCTCTCCTTTCACTTCACTGCTTGGGCTGTGGGGATTATAAGAGTGGTAGTTTTGCTTATAAGGCAATATTTGGAAAGTTACAGGGGACAAGGCTAGAAGGGGATTTAGTTTTGTTTATAAGGGGTTTACCTTCTATTTTATCCTCCTTCTTGAATATCCTACCTTGTGTTGGTAAGTAGATGAGTAATTTGTTTTTGTTCTCTGTACTTTCCTTGAAAACATTCTCAGCTCTAGTTGTTGTATATCTTATTTTTTTACTTTATTCTTCTTCAGATATAGACTGTGTTATTTTTTAAGAATTAAAATCATTTGTTGCATTAGAATGTTTGCTTTTAAGATGTTGTAAAGTATTCGACGTGTCTTTTTATGAGTCACGGCAAAAAGTGCGTTGTTTGGGCATCCTGCCTATTTCAGTAGGGAAAAAGTTAATCACATAGGTAGTCACTCGATGTTACTTAGGCAGGCACAAACATTTACTAATAGGATTTGAAAGTCACTAATAACACTTTTAAGTAGTCACTTTCAGTAGTCACTTTTCGTTCCATATTGTTAAATACTGAAGAAATATTTGGTAAATAAATCAGTCAAAATGGTTAATGAAACAAATAGAATTGTTCCTGATAGTGATCGCAAACCCTTGTGTAAAAAGGTCAAAGTGTAAATAGCATAAACTTTCACACGAATTTGAGAAAAGAAAGGATGGATGGAAGAGCTTTACAGACTGTGCAAATAAATAGAAAGCTAAATGGCACAAAAATATTAGGATGCAAATAAGAAAAGAGAACGGTTCAGTGTATGTGGGAGAAAGGTAACATTTCAAACCATTTAAAATTTTTGTGCACCAAGATTGAAACTTTGACAAATTCTTAGGCACGAAATTAAGATCTCTACTTAAATCCGACGATTTAAAAGCTACTAATAATGAGGTTCAAAGTTTCACGAATTCTACAGCAAAAAAAAAAAAAAAAAAAAAAAAAAATTACAACAATTTTCGCTATTTAAATCAGACGATTTAAAAACTATGGATATCAAGGATGGAAGTTTAACAAATTCTAAAACAAATATATTGCAACACTTTTCTATTCTTAAATAGGACAATTTGAAAGCTATGGATAAGAAGGTTGAACATTGGACAAATTGTAACGCAAATAACTGAGAAAAAAAGCACCAAAGACATCGAAAGCAGAGGAATTCCAACGATGGCTAGATAATTATGAACTGAAAAAGTCAAGACAAAACCTGGATGATCAAAAACACATAATTTTGGGAAAATAGGATTACTGATGAGCTGAAACTCAACGGATCAAAGCACAATGAAGCAAATCAGATCGCATTATATTACAAAGCAGATTTATATGCAAAGAACAGAACGGCAGCAAAAGTCCAAGGTCACAAAACAGGATAAAACAGAAAAGACAACAAAGGAAAAAGCAATTCCAACTTCAAAAACAAGAAAAACTGGAGAAACAAAAATACAAAAGCAAACGACATAGGCAACTATGTAGGAAAGTAAAGTAGGAAATATGCCGTTTTGTAACATAATTAACGAATACAAAATTTTGGCGGTAGTGAGCAATGACCAATATGTGTTCTTTAACCAGGTTGAGCAATGCGTAAAGAAAATTATCAACATGAAGCTCAAAAAGTTTGAATTGGTACTCGTTCTAATGGTACTGGCAGTAATATTATGACGATGGAAGCATTCAACCCCCCCCCACCCCACCCCCTCCCCCATTTTACTATGTTATTCCTTTAAATGCTACCAGGAACAAACTTTACATTAATCTTATCATTGTATCTCTATTGGATGAAATTTGCATGAAATTTTACCCAAAATCACTGGTAACACAAAACGGGTATTTGACAGGATCGAATACCTAATTATAAACATAGACAAATATGAACCACTAAAGGGAACATAGTACATAGATTTACCAGATTCCGTAAAATAAAAATAGAAAAGCATGTGTTCACGTTAAAAATGATGATAATAAATGCCTCTATCGTACTATTAATTTGATTTTAGATGCCACAATACAGGATCTGTAAAGGATATTAAAATACCAGTGGGACAGATACAGACATTGATTCGACATCTGTCCTGTAAAAATTGAAGATATATACAAAATTTAAAATGAATTCGGTATATATGTTAATGTTTACAAGACAGTTAAAGAGAAAAATATCAGGCTGGTTAGAGAGATTAAAATATAAATAATGATATGTTGACAGGTCAATAATATTTGGAAAGAGGAAGGAAAGTATCAATACCTTGAGGAGAAAAAAAGATCTCTAAAAATTGGTGTTTTGTCAGATAGATAGACAACACAGCCTAAAGTTCATTTGAAAAAAGTGCTTGATTTTGTATCTTGCATATTGTTTATTAGCTGTGAAAAATAACCGACCATATAAGACGATGTTACAGTGTAGGTAACATGATAGACATCATGCCTCAAAAGCGTTATATCCTTAAATTAAAAACTATCAACATCAACTAATGGTTCTTTTTGTTATTTTCAACGATGGTGACAGTATCGTGGTGAAACTAATGTAATGGAACACATATATGCATCACAAATCATGGAAAGAAACGATTAATCACATTCAGTCTGTCTTCTGTTTATACGTCAGATCCGAAGTTATAAACCAGTTGTTTATAGAGGTATTGAGTGCATTCGGCTGCTTTACTGTGCAATGGGTGACATAGCAAAATGTGTGAATTATGACTTAAATCAAAGGAATGCAAAATCCATGGCATTAATACAGGAAAATGAAAAATTAAAAATAGCCAAGGTTTCTGTGAAAAAGAAGTTGTGAGGTACATATTAAGGGAATAATCACTCGGCGAGCATGTAAAGTGGTCCTGTTGATGAAAAATGCAATTTAAATCTTAAATATTAAAAATTAATTCCACATTTCATTCGTGACTTGTTAGGTTATGATAGTCATTTGTTCATCATGGAGTTAATTAGACCAGATTCCAATCAAGAGGTAAAATTCATATTCAACAATGACGATAAATATATTTCATTCAGCAATGATTTCATAGTAGATATGTTCTTGACAAATGGAAATGAAATATCTGTCAAAACAACTGTATTGGTCTATGATTCTTTTAGATTCATGAGGCTAAATTAAGAACAGTTATCGAAGGAATCTCATTGACGAAAAGTATAACAAAAACGATTAAATGTCTTCAACATATGCAGCCAACATATCCGAAGAAAGGCGTTTACGAATACATATGATAGCTTTGAAAGATTCAACGGAACATCTATTTCTCTGGTAGAACGTTTTACTTTTAACTATTCAACTCGAACATCCCAAATAACGATCCTAAATATGTTCAGGATGTAATGGAATACTTTAACCTAAGGACATTGGGTGATATTCACAACTACTATGTCAAGAAGACACTATATTGTTGTGTGACCTGTTTGAAGTGTTCAGGAATGTATGCATGAAACACTACAAACTTGACCCTCCTCCCAATTTCTGTGCTCCCGGTCTAGTTCATGACACTAGTTTCAAGATCACCGCTGCTGTACTCATATTGTCAACAGACAATGACATGTTCCTGATCACTGACAGTGGGACACGTGGAGAAATTAATATGATACCACATATATATGCTGAAGTAAACCATAAATATTACATAGAGGATGAAACTATTAAAAATAATAGTGACTAGGATACGTCTAAACTGAAGTCCTGCAGTATTTTCTTAGATACTATCAACTCTTCATGACTGGCTATGTGCCAACACATGACTCTTAAGAACCTTAGAAGGGTAACAAATTGGCATACTAAATATGCTGAAAAAACCAACAAATATACCTGACAATGATGAAAATGGGTACGTTTCAGAAGTCAATCTACAATTACTAACTCGATTACACGACTTTATCAAGGAATATCCTCTTGCATCTATAAAGATGGTATCGTCTGATGAGAAAATGTCAAAAGTTCATATGAAATTAACTAAAGCTTGCAAAGGAATAAAACTAACTGTACCAAAATATAAAGTTGTACATGTAATTAGGACTAAAGCTGAAAACGTACTCTTTTTTTAACAGCAACCGTGAGGACAATCCTACATTCAACTAAATGTCATTTTAAGACAAAAAACCACTACTGATTGTGAGGGAACTTCTACAGATTGACAACAACAGTGGGTGTGGTAAACAAATGAAACATTTGAGCAAAAATGACAATTGTAAAATATGTCAGAATGAAAAGAAAATATCGAACAGCCAGAAAGATCTATTTTTTGAAGAGGGAATAATTGTTAATGCATATTTGGTCTTAGTGTGCATGAAACACAAACTGATAAAACGAGGTTAACTTTTTATACACTGTGCTTACTATGTTACGGCCATCGAAGTGGCTAATGTACGACTTTTACTACAACAAGCAAAAAAATGTGTTCGACGCAAAAGACTATTAATGGCCGACATAGATTCAAAGTGTAGTCATATCGAAACTGAACACATTCACAGCTACATGAAAGAGAACATAAAGTTCTATGACTCAAGTGATCACAAGAAGGATAACGTGTTCAATATACTACACGTTAACAACGATACCGAACATTTTAAACTGAAGTCCAGTTATAGACCAAGGTCCAAACTATATTCTTTTAGTACATGAATAAACAAAAGTATGCATCGAATCAAAAATATGTGTGATGAAAACGAATCTGAGGTTAATATGCACATATATTGTTTATTCGATCACGATGAAAATTACAAGAAACTGAATCTGCACAGAGTTTATTGCCGTGAGACGTATAACATAACTTTGACCAAACTAGCATTGTCAGCTATGGAGTTCACATATTTTTGGTTGACAGCTTAAACATATTACCTTGCGGCTATTTAAAATAACGCATTTTAGCAGTCAATTAAATTTCAAAGCAATAATCTAAAAAATGTCAAAAGATATACGTTTCTTTTGTCAATGCTTTGCGTTGGAATGGTGCAATTTCTATTATAAACATCAAAGATATTACTAAACTGTACAGTCCATTTGTTCATTTTAAACGTATTCTCGGAACTAGAGAAGGACAGGAACACATATGAAGATCTTGAAAGAATTCAGGAAGTTCTAGAAATACTTAGTAAAATATCAAGAAGGAGTTAGGTATACCACACCCATGTAGGTGCCTCAGAAAACTTACAAAAATAACATTTTTGTCGATCAGGAGGGAACTCTCAGTAGGCGAAAAACCCTCAACAGAAAGGAAAAGAAATAAATGAGAAATAAAAACAACTATTTATGGAGTAGGTGGGGGTCCAATCAAAATTAAAAATGTGACAACGGGTTATCTACGACCTTACCCGAAAAAAAAGAAAAAAAAAAACTAATCTTGAACAAAATATGTAATAAGATTGAAGAAAATGATTTGAGAAATACTTTAATACTTGCATTATATTGATGTGGATATATTGAATGTTATGTGTTGGGATAAGCACTGTTAAACTCATTCAAGTGGAATATCTCAAAGGCGAATTAAAGCTAAGCATGTAACAACTAGAAATTTTCAAATCAGTGGACCACAACATTGCTGAAAAGGCAAATTAATTATTTAACACAATAACTAAGCTAAAAGAGCCCTTGAATAAGAGATTGAAATTGTTTAGATGATCATGCATGTCTTGATCATTTAATTCATGAATGTTATTATTTATGTAGTAAAAAAGAATTGATTATCTGGTTATTGGAGGCTTAGTTTTAAGATCAAATTTTAAATGCAGAAACTGATATGTGTAATTTTTTTATGACAAAATACCATCTTTTTCTCACATTTTGTTGAGTTTAAATAACCGACATGAGATCGTTGATAGATAGACAGACAGACAAATACAACATCAGTTGTGTGAATAATTGCCAACCAAGAGAATAACCGACATGTATTGATTGCCTGCTCTACTTCCTTTTGAAGTGTGACATTTATCAATAAATAATGATATATGACGACTCAGTGAGAAAGGAGTACATCAAATCATATCCCTCCAGACAACTGAATGTGTGTTAACTGCACAGCATGAAATACCATTTATATATAGCATAATTCAAAGATAACTATCAACATTATCGGTTTAGGACATGATCAATGAAATGAAAATTATTTTGATAACATAGCAGAACAGTGACTAGCTGCTTCAACGAAACTTCAAAGGAACTCAAAGAGAGTTTTACATCGATTAGTAGTGATAGTACTTTTCTCTATGTTAGTTTATCACAGTATAATAGAATTATTATTTTAAGATTCTCAATTTTCATATGATTATTGTGTAAGAAAGTAAAAGGGGCTTCGAAAACAGGAACCTGACTGTAGTTTCTTCAGAAAAGACCGATTATATTTTTGTATGGGAATTCCGATATTTGGACCCAATATAGCTTACATCAGGTCGTATTTTAGCAATGCTTTAAATGTAACATTTTATGAACAAAATTACTGCTATAAATGATCGTGGCTAGTCTTGAAAGTTGTTTGTGATGTAATTTCCAGTTTGTGTGAGTTTCGAAAATTTGTAGTTGCTCTTATCCCTAATCTTGCAATCATTTCTGATAGAAGGGCCAGCAATGAAACAGATCCCATTCATTAGCAAACACTATGACATGAAATGTAAATAAATATATACTTGCCTACCTTTTAGGTTCTGAGGGAACAATGATAATTAAATTATACACAAGAGTTTATCTCTGGAGATGATGGTGCAGTGGAGGGAGGCAATAGGAAAATAAAAAAGCAAAACCGAATAAAGTGTTTAATCCATAGTTTGAGCATACGGGCTAGGCTAGGCTACATCTCAATTTCCGGTAGGTAAAAACGCTTGATTTATTCTGGTCTTATCCGATATATTGCCTTAAAATCATCCACTGTTATCTAAGAATTTTTTGAAAATTAATCCCGAGAAGTTTCGGTTATAAATGACATCAGGTTATTTGAAATTAATATTTACTCCTAAAAGAAACGATATAAATTTGAGAAGGGTGAGTACTGAACAATAAATTTGCTTTTCGTGACTTTTCTCTTATTTCAGAAAATCTACTTACTGCTAGTGATACAGTAGATATTACATTTGACTGATCCTTCACGTACGACTTTAATAAACAATATTTGGAAATTCAAGAAGGAAACATCTTTTGGGGAATTTAATAATTCGTTACCCAAAGATACGGTATACAATAGCAGCATAGTACAAACAATTAAATATCTAAAAATACAATAGTTGCCTAATACTTATGTTAAAAATCAGATTAATTATATTCCAATTTACGAAGTATTGGTTAAGATAAATGACCAGTTATTTTCTTGTAGTTGTTTTAATGGAGATCAGGTCAGTACAATATCCTCTTCTCCTTATAAAAATTCTCCAAAACAAATAGATAATAGAGAAAAAGTCCTAATTCAGGAGATACAAACCTTTCTAAATCATAGTGAAAGGAATAATTCTCCTTCGATAGAAGAAAAACAAAATGAATTAAAAGAAATTCGTAAGCAAATTCTTCAAAGTCACATGAATATGTCTAGGGCTCCACTGATTGAACAAAATGAAGAAATTACCAAATAATTGTGCAATTAGAAAATACAAAAATAAAATAAAATTATATTAGCAAAATTATGAGAACGATAATAAAATGTGAACCTACTAATCTTATAGAATATAACAAATATTTTTTTAGAGACAAATGCATATGCATTTATGCTTCTAGATGTGTAGAACATCTTGATCTTATGTTAATAATTGTCGATTATAATATTGCAAAGTCTAATTAAAAAAAGATACAAATTTAAAAGGAAAAATATCTTATACAGAAGCTTTACTTCCTCCCAGAACGACGAAAATAATAAAACCCTAATTTTGATTTTTTTTTGCTATTGAATTCTTCATTTTCTTAATGATGTAGGACATGTTCTAGTAATTCAATAATTTATGGCTTTCAAATAAACAATCTTTCAGCAACCCCAACAAGAAGGAGTTATTACTTGCATTCCTAAGGGTGATACAGGTAACAACTATTTAAAGAATTGGAGGCCAATCTCTCTTGTCAACGCTATGTATAAAGTGCATTTAATTTCACTAAGGTTTAGTTCTTTCAATATATCCACTACTCAAACATTTGATTCTCTGGAATGGAGTTTTCTATTTATATTTTTTATTTTTGTTTATAATTGTGATAATTGTATTATTCCATGAATAAAACATTTTATCTCGATGTAAAATGTGCGAAACCGTGAATAGAGTTGCTATATCATCTGGTTTCAAGTATCCCGAGGATGCATAAAAGGAAACACCCCACCCCTTTTACCGGACCTTTTCTTAGAGATATTTCAATAATGGTTCAAAGGAATAAATACATCAATTATATCAATATTGATGGAAATTAATTTTTTAATATCATAATATTGTGATGATATGAAATCGGTATTAAACAGATTTGAACAATCTCTTAAAAATAGAAGTATTACATGAATATTCTATGGAAAAATTTCCAGCCATAATGTAAATACAGAGAAAACCAAATGCAATATGGATGGGAACTATCAAAAAAGTAATCATTGTTTGTGTCCATAACATAATTTATCAAGGGTAGAACATTTTTATGATATTATGTAGTATCCTTTCGGCATGTTTCAATCAGATGTTAAATTTAAATTATGATAGTAAATTAAAATGACAACATAATGTTATTGACCAACTAAATGGTATATATTCAGACATATTATTTAATAGACTAAATGGATTGATTTGCATGTACTTATGGAATGGATCGTGAGATAAGGTAAAATGAAAAATAATTATCATAAGTTACAAATAAAATGATTGCTTTTTTCAACAAAATCTTACACTTATCTAAAATATCATTAGTAAAATATATCACAAATGTTTTTGTCATGATACCAATATTACCATATATATCTTTGTTCAATTCCAAAAATATATTTAGTAATGAAGCAAATATGAGTCAAGAAGGATTTTATTCACCATCAATGTCATTGGCTTAAATTGATAAAATCTGAGTCATTCATATCTTCGAATGAGCCTAATAGCGGTTTATGTTAGTGATTATGTAAAACTAAAGTTATGGATAACAAGAGAAACTGCTAATTGGGCAACCTGGCCAACTTTGGTCTTAGTACTGCTGACTAACAGCGAAAGGTCAAGGCAACAAGGCTAGAATAATAGCATTGTTGCAATTTTTTGCATTTTGAACAAGGTTTTGTACTCCAGAATTTAGTATTAGAAACTCTCGTTATTATATATGAATCATTTTTGTTCAATCATAACATTATATGAGATCATTTCATTTGTTGTAAACATTGATAAACAGAACGGAAGAAAAGAACGACGTAACAATAAAAATACAGTAAAAAAACATAGACCTAGATCAAAGAAAAAAGGATAACTTGTGTAAAACTCTATGAATTGACGCTATAAGTACTTTTGTATACTGTCAACACTTAAACACGGTTAGCATATATAACATTTTCAGTCATTAGAGGTAAAATCGAAGTAAATCATTATCTATCGATACTATCTTAAAGACAGAATTTTGAAAACGGATGGTTTCACCTCAACAGTAAGATGTCATGGCTGGCTATCAAAACATTGAGCCACATTATTGACCAATCCAGTACCTTTTCAGTCGTCTTGTCACGTCCACAGTCAAGAATAACATAATGCAGCTTATTTTATCAACACTTTACACCCCAGTCATTCCTTTCAGGTGAATATAAGGGTAAGCACTTAAATGACTACAGGTGAGTACAAGTGTAAGCACTTAAATGACTACAGGCGAGTACAAGTGACTACAGGTGAGTACAAGTGTAGGCACTTAAATGACTACAGGTGAGTACAAGTGTAAGCACTTAAAAGACACCAAATGAGTACAAGTGTAAGCACTTAAATGACTGCAAATGAGTACAAGTGTAATCAATTAAACGACTGCAGGTGAGTACAAGCGTAAGCACTTAAATGACTACAGGTGAGTACAAGTGTAAGCACTTAAATGACTACAGGTGAGTACAAATGTAAGCACTTACATGACTACAGGTGAGTACAAGTGTAAGCGCTTAAAAGACTACAGGTGAGTACAAGTGTAAGCTCTTAGACGACTGCAGATGAGTACAAGTGTAAACAATTAAATGACTACAGGTGAGTATAAGTGTAAGCAATTAAATGACTACAGGTGTGAAACGTTTAAAGGTCAATAAAGTAATGGAGATAGACGGATACATTAATTAAAAAGAACACAAAGTCGGAATGAGATAGATAGATAGATAGATAGATAGATAGATAGATAGATAGATAGATAGATAGATAGATAGATAGATAGATAGATAGATAGATAGATAAAACAAGACATAGGAGAATGCGGGGAAATATAAGAGAGAATATCAGGGCTTTTTGAGTACTTGTATTATAAACCTTCCACACTATCCACAATTTACTATGACGTCATCAATGGCAATACAAACACTGCCTCATTTGAAAAAGGAATCCGACTCGATTTGCATCTGTTTAAGCCTTAGATTTTGGTTATAAACAAAGTCCTTCTGGCCTGCAATATTTGTTTTAAAACTAAATATTTGTTGCTCATAACATGTTGAAATGTATTCCCAAGATTTTTAAGATTCATTTGAGAAATTATGTGATGCAGGCATGTTGGACATTGAAAACAAGATAAAAGAGAAGACTCCAGTAAACCAACTGTTTTGCCACCAGGAAACAAGAGTTTATCCAACCTAAGCGCGTATGTTAACATTATGGATTTGATACTATAGTAATGTATTAACATTGGTATGGTGCAAACCCAACTGCGAATAAAATTAACTCAGATCTACTGTCGCATTATGAACTGACAGATCAGGGTCAGCGTTGTTCGCTTAAATAAAATGTATAGTGAACAATGTAATCTTAAATTAAGGTTCATAATTTGACTTAAGAGCTAGGTCAGCGGGATTCACAGTTGAGTGAGTGTTATACACAAACACATACGGTATGGCGGTATACATAGGAGTATTTATAGGGAGCTGTAAGGCCCTCTATGGAGCACTGTGGTGTCATATATAGTTTTTAACATTACAGAAATAACACTATAGCCCCCTATGGAAATTAACATTATGGATGGCACTATAGCCCCCTATGGAAATTAACATTATGGATGGCACTATAGCCCCCTATGGAAATTAACATTATGGATGGCACTATAGCCCCCTATGGAAATTAACATTATGGATGGCACTATAGCCCCCTATGGAAATGTAACAAGAGGATGGCAATTTACGTTATTGGGCAATATCGCTCCCTATGAAACTTGAACATAGAAAATATTTTTTGAAAAAGATGGGTCGGTATTTGATTAGAATGATAACAGGAAATAAAACAGTGGAAAACCTCTCTCTCTCACACACACACACACTTTTACATGCAAACATGTTACAGAGAAACGTTTTTTTTAAGGTGGGAACAGAAGCAGACAAGACTCATGTGGCGGGAAAGCATATAGACATGGTGACACACACACATGTTCGTCTTTACAGACCCACTTAATTAAAAACAATAACTTACTCTTTAAAAAATACATTCATTCTAACAATCAAACACACGTACAAACAAATAAACGTATTGGAAGGGAAAAGGTATGCTAGGATAGGATCAATAACATAATTATACTTGCAATCCAACACACATACAAACAAACACACGCATATAGGAAGCGAATAGTTTGTGTTAGGATAGTATAACTGTCACATTTATACTTAAAGTTCAACATACAATCACAGATACGAACAGTATTTAAAAGGGTCTGAATATTAGTGCGCCGTACAATAAAGTTATTTATTAGTGAACAGTAGGCCAGTGCATCCATTCGCATCCATTAAAAATACTCCCCGTGTACCTCTACACACTTTGTCCAATTATTAAATGCGATTTTGTATTCAGTTCTTGGTATGTTGTTCATACACTGGAAAACTGAACTACCAACCGCATGGCGACTTTTAAATCATCTGCATCTCCGCGAATCTTTGATAACGGGATACAGCCAAAATCACTTCGAGCAAAATCAGAACTGCATGGAGGATGAAGCAGAGTTTGGATGCCGTACTCTTGCAGGAAATCTGTCACAATGGCGGATTCATGTGCCGGTGTGTTGTCATGGAGTAGATAGATACCTCGTGTACCGGTGCGCAGATGGATGGTTTGGTAGTGTTCCGCAACTTTTGGAAACACTTTGCAAGGCACAGAAATATCTAGTGACACTAACAGAGCCAGGCAGAGGTACCTTGATGACCGTTTTGTCTTTTTTATCAAAAAATACTGCGTAGAAAACTCTGTTGACAGTCCGACTACTTCCAGCGATTTGTGTCTCTGCTCGTTTTCTCCGATGCAAATTTTTCTTGTTGGGTATAGTTATAAAAAAGTAAATCCATGTTTTGTCATCTGTAACAATCTCAGTCAAACGTCTCTGGTCACTCTTTTAATATTTGGCAAGTAGCTGTTTGGCGATTTGAACCCTAGTCTGTTTTTGATCAGCTTTCAACAAATGCGGGACCCATCTTGCACAAAAGCTTCCTCACCAACGATTCTTTAATATATTAACAACAAATGAGCAATTAATGCCCGTGATAATAGAAATATCTTTTACTCTGTATCAAGTATCTTAATAAATTGCCCTCTTCACTTGTCCCCTTCACATCAACCACTTTCCGCTCACTAATTGCAGACAACGGTCTTGTAGAACGGGAGTCATCTTCCATGGCTTCGCGACCATCTTTACAATGATGAAAATAATTACAATTGGTATGATATGACAGCGAATTACCTCCGTTAACCTTATCCAAGTCGGCCATGATATGAGTCTGGGAGTACCCTAAGAACGCCCTGATTTTACAATATGCTCCTTGCTCAATAACAGATTTGTTCTCTTTCTCCGACATTTGTAGGTTACTACATTTTACTTATGTTACGTCACATGCATATATTTGCAAGTGTTCGGCGTGCTGCACGTGCAGCTGCAGATAATTGTATAGAACGTTATTTTGCCTATTGATCGGCGTTTAATATATTGACAGATTCAAAGAAACAAAACAGTTATAACAAAATATTCAAAAGTTTTCAAATATCCCTCTAAAAAGGGTAGCATAGTATATATTCTCGTTTCCCGACTAGCCAAACCAACATTCTTACAGAGCACATCGACGTTCAACACATTCGTCAATACATAAGACAGATGATATGCAAAGTTCTTCCACCTACGGACCTTGTTCTATCCCATGTTACCTCATCATTGCAACGGAAAGCAGCCAACTGAAAACTAAATGTGTATGAAATAAATTTACTGAGGGATATTAGTATAATGATCGATATCTCGTCGATACGATTTGGAATATATTCAACGATCAGTTTCACGACGCACTCGACAAACACAACACACGCGTTTGTATTGACTACCATGCACACTCTCGTCGCCTCAAAATGGATTTTTTCTGACAGCAAAACACAGTTTATCAATTTTCTCCAAGTTTGTTTTATAATTTTGGTGAAAACACAGCCCTAGCTCCTTTGTTAAAAGACATTAACAGTAGCAAGATATTCGTCACTGTTTTCCACATCCAATGGTACTAAACAGAGGACTCAATTTGATGGTTGTGAACTCAGGTGAGGTGGGGAAAGACATCCGCTCCGTTGTTTAGAGTCATTCCATTTAGAGTGGATTCTGCAATTTCCAGCAGCGATGACAATGAAAGAGGAAACACGTATGATATACACGGAGAATTTGTTCATCCTCGTCATATTCCCGTCAGCAAACGGTAGTTTTACAGTGCGCATATTGGTATGCAAGAAGGTCTTGGAAAATATATTGTATTCGCCAAAGGAAAAGTCACAGTGGTGAAACTTCGCTTTCGCAATCGATTTTCGCGTGACTTAGAACTCATGTATCCCGTTTACCGAGGTGTAGCTCCACAACGAGGGCATGGTTTGGGTGTATGTTCAAATTTGTGTTTGATCATATCGCGCCTGTTTAGAAACCTTTCATCCACCAAGGACAGCGTGCTTTGAAACGTCATTCCGTGTCACAAGGAAAAAGCTCGTCCTAAACGTGATGGTCGATCGACAGAATCCCAAACAAGCGTTATTCAGTAATGGGATTGCTGATCCAGACAGGAAAAGAGCACTTCGGACCGTATATGAAACCATACCACACGTCGATAAAGTAGTTGCTCCGACACACATGCAGCAGCAAGGACACAGCATTAAAGACGTAAGAAAACATTACGACAACATATATCCCGGGTCAGGTACCTAAACGTTGTTGATTGGCAACCCTTTCCAGTTTCAACACGACAACATCTGCAAGATAGAAGTCACCTGGGACGGCCAGATTTTGTTAACCAGATCATTTGAACCTAACTTTACAAAGAAGAACTATTTGAGATCCTGTTTCAAGCTTCAGGACAATTGGGTACCAATAATACACGCGGCATTTCCTACGACAACTATGTAGGAGGTTATTATTTGTGGGGATTCGATTTCATACCAAACAAAGACAGTGACGAGGAATATCTCCATCCCATATATTTGAGACAACTGCATGTGAATATTCAGTTTGCTCCAGCAAACGAAAACAAAGTGGAAGTGATCTTGTGTTCAGAATTCGACAATACCATCAAAATCAACAGTTTAAGAGAAGTGATCCTTGCCTATTAGAAGTTCTCTCATAACAATTAGTCACGGAAAACAAATAATCAACAACAGCAGCCACAGAACACACATTCACCAAACCAAAGTGTGAGAGGAGGAGGAAAAGACGATAGACAAAGAAAAGTATTGGCATGATGCACAGAACAAATAAAAGCCTTAGCGAAGTGTTTTGTTAAACAAATTGCCAAAAGAATCACGCTACTGACGATATAATAGTGTTATGGATGTCAAGAGGATCAATCCAGTCAAATGCAACACGACAAGAATGCTTGATGACGAATACGGAAGAAAATTCGCAGTATTATCTGGAAGTAGCTGATCTTTAATTAAAGAAAAGAAAATCTTAACGAATGTTTTAATGACTTGTTGCAACGTTCTAAGCAAACCACCGAGACAAAATGCATCCAAGCCCTCTTGCTTTAAAGTCCGAAAGCTGTATTCCCTTTACCTCTACTTACCTGACGGCCTAGTTTAAAGAAAATGTCAAGTATGGAATCATTGCCTATCATTACCTGTAAACTCTGTGGTTTAAGAATGAATAACTGGGATCTTCATTACCTCCACACACAGTTCGTACACAAACCCACTGAATCCCGTTGTGTGTGCCAAAGATGAACTCCCTTATTGAAAACCCAAAGACTTAATCAACGCAAAATTTAGTCATCTAGCAGGAAAACACTGGGTAGCTCTCTACTTTCTGAACGACGACCTGGTGGAATATTTTGATTCGCGTTGATTATCATTGATCGATGACGATATCACTTTATGAGAATAAATGCTGTTTCAACCCATTTCAATAACGACAGATTACAAGTTTCAGATTCGATCGTATGTGTACAATATTACGTGTACTTTCCTCACCTCCAAAGCATTGGATACCTCTAGCCTATTTACAAACTTGCTTTAAACACCATTTCCGTAAAAACGAGGAAAAGGAGAATTGTGGTTTCTTAAACATTATGGATATATCTTTTCTTTAGTTCGAAAACTTAATCTATGTCGGTGGCAAGAGGAAACCGTGATAGAAAATTTGCAATCAAGTCTCACTAATTAACATTGTCAACCATGTAAATATGTTCACTGTTACACTTTTATTGTACTGAACATTTCACGGTGTTGTCTGCGTTGGTTTTTCAAGTTCGAACGTAGGCGTTGTACATGAAGAGGTGGGATTGCCCTAATCCCCCGTCTTCATTGTTTGTTAAGTGAGTGAATAAGCTGAGATGGGCATATTCAAGTATGTATTAAACAAAAGAAACAAACAAAAAACAACAACATCGTAATTGGTGATTATGATGTATTTACTTTAATTACATACCTATCTCTTTCTATTAATTTTTTTATCTTTTTCTTTATGAGTGTTTTCTGTCACATTCGCACACCAAACCCTGGGATGTTTTTCGTTACGTCCGCGTATCAAGCCTATAAAACGATGAGTTCGCCAGTCTTTTTCGGAAAATTGAATGCACACCATGTACACCAAATTCTAAAAGTGGTAGAGACTAGGAAAATTGTATTAAACCTTCTAGGTTGACTCTAATTACAAAATGTCGCTAACACTCAATAGGTATTCGGGAGAATCCGATTTAGTTAACTGGGCAGAATTTGATCATATACGTTCATGGCGTTTCAGTACTTTCGTCACGCTTCGCGCCTCCCTTGCCGAGACCATCTAGCTTTCCACTCCAGACATTTAAGTAAGTAGCGCGCCGTGCGCACACCTCTAATCAGGTAAGCCTTGTGGTTCCATTCCTATGTACAGGTATAATTCATAGTACACACCTTACCACATCGCGCCTTCAATGAACCCTCAAAGTGGGGAAACCATGTGGTGTGTAAATAGTGTGCACGTATTAAAGTGTCAAATGTGCCAGCAGCCCGGCAAACTCATTTGACATCTTACTATAAGGGTAAATTAAAATGGACAGTGTGCCTAATGGTGTTCGTACATTATTAACTAGACTTCAATGGCCGAAGGGCCGAACGCGTCTTAAATCTAAGTTTGGTTGGCAGTCTTGTCATTCATCGTCAATAAAACATTATGAGTAGCAGCAAAAGTCATAGTAACACGGATAAACAATATATAGCATTGATCTATTTGCAGAGAAAGAGGCTTATTGGACCTAGACCGATTGGAATAAGTAAACATGCTGCTCAATGTAAAGAGGGTGTACCAGCGAGGAGTGGGTTATATCAGGATAAAACATTGGCTTATCACAGACCTTTTCACTAACGAGAGAGAAAGAGAAAGAAGAAATCAAGACGAAAATAGAAGATGAAGAAGAAGAGTGGAAAACAGAAGTAATTAGATTTGTTCTATAAAGGTTCCGTCAGCAAAGAGAACAACATGTGAACTACGGCAGTAGTAGCTGCCTCAACAAACCCAAGAAAAGAACTGGGAGGTGGAGGCAAACGACTGTTCTTTTAGACTCTCGGTCTCAATAGGGTCTTGGAGTTGAGATAAGTTGAGTGGCAACTGTCCATTCTGTATAATTTGATCTGGGAGGTGCAGTTGCTCTACATGTTATAAAATCAACGGTCTTTCTCATGACCAAAGCAATGTCCCACTTCACTACCACCCCACTATTCTAGAAAAGAAAATATTTATCATTATTACCAGCTTACATATTTTTGTGTTTGTCTGAATGTTTTTGTTTTATTATACTCCCTTACTCTGTATTTTTGATTGTGTGTGTATGAAATAAAAAATATATTCCTATCTCTTATATATATATATATATATATATATATATATATATATATATATATATATACCCTAATATATATGTATATGTGATAATATGCTAAATTGCAAATATAAGTTTGATAGTTATCCTACTTTAACATAAACCTTTTCCTTCCTATACGTGTGTTTGCATGTATATCTAATTGTAAGTATACGAATGCTAGTAATACTATCCTTGCATATCCCTTTCGCTCCATTCGTTTGTTAGTGTGTTGCATTGTAAGAATGAATGTTTATTTTTAAGAGTAAGTCATTATCTGTAATTAGATGGGTGATTGTCTGTAAAGAGGAATGTTTTTCTGTAACTACGTTCGTCTGCTTTAATCTCCCCGATAAACGCCGTATTTGTCTGTAACAACATGTGTATGTGTTTTGCCGCCATTTTAATTCATGCTAGCATTGTCATTGAAGGCTATATTGACCTATTCAAATTCCCACGTAGGGCCATAACGGCACATGTTTTTCAAACATTTTCCATGTTCAAGTTCCATAGTATAATGGGAGTGGGGGAGGGGATGGGCTATAGTGCTCTATTGTTTTAGATTTCCATAGGGGGCTTTTTAAAGTGGTTCATTCAAACAAGTTTATAGTCCTATGCAATGTGCAAATTATGTACGCTTCGTTCCTTTAGTAATACTTGTATATATTACATTTAGATACATATTGCACATATAGATAATCTGCACTTGTTTCAGGCTTGTAACCAGCTACTGAACAGAGTTTCTCCTAGTCAGTCGTCACAAGAATGGTGCATACGAATGTATCCCTCAGAGAGCCATATACCATTAATTCCTCTATGTAGTAAAGCACACAATGTACTTATTTATTTTCAAAATTAGACTCGCGATATATGTGTATTTACGTTATTATATCCATTTGGGCCTATACTATAGGTCAACTGAGATAACTCTGCAATGTGTCTCTGTAAATATTATTTTAAACACAAAATGGTATGATCTAACCGTAGGGGAAGCAGGTTATGTTATTATTTTACTCTTGGTAACAAGTAGGTCAGATATTATGTATTGTTGTAGATGTAAAATTAGAGTGTCGGTCACTATTCTACAGCCAGGTTAAAGTTATCAGTACTTATCTGAAAGTCATTATATTGGTTTGTTTATAATCCACATGTTCCGTGTTCACATGTAAGGTCGGCTAAACCCATAGTGGTTGTTAGATCTATCGCCCATGAGCTATCATATAATATCTAATTTCTAATCAATTGGATGCAGCAACTCAGACGTTGGCTTGTCCCATAATGGGATGATTGTAGAAAATGTGGACACATTGTATATTGGAAGAAATACTACAGCTACAAACGCCAACAATTACAAATAATCTAGTCCCAAACAGACGGGGAATAATTCTAGAGAAGCATTTTAACTGGATATCAAATGTCACGATAGATTGTTTATTCAGTTTTAATTATTTGGTGAGTAAAGCCTCAGATGATATTTTTATTCAGCGAATCTAAATTTCGCTCTCTGATTTTACAGCTTCTGAAAATAAGTTGAAGCCATGGCTGGGACGTAAAGGAGGAATACCTCAGCTGTGCTATTTTCTCCATGAATGTTGAGATGAATAGACCTCAAAATGCGCACCTGATTGGTCAATTATGTGTACATTTGTTTTGAATAGGCACCTGATTGGTCAATTATGTATCTAATTGTTTTGAAAGACAAGCCTGGCCTCTTACCTGTACAGGTGCAACCATCTGGTTTAAAATCCTGTTCTTAAATATTTTAGACAGTTCACTTACAGATCACTGACATCTATCACAGAGAAATAGATAGATAGCATAAATTCAGTTTGAGAGGTCACGATGTGCCTACCCGATTTCTCTTACTTTAGAGTGACGATTTTTTATTTTTTATACAATTGTTACAACGTGCGCATTAAGGCATTATCAGTCCCAACTTGGTTATATAATCGAATCTGCATCCACTTATAAATTCTCGTTCTTGTGCAGTTCCATGCCCCGCACTTGAATTTTCCATGCTGGCAGTATAGTTGTGTTCATTACATATATACCACAAGTAAGACTATGCGTTGTTGTTGTTGTAAAGGCTATGCGTCGTTGTTGTAAAGACTATGCGTCGTTGTTGTAATGTCTGGTGTCAAGAGGTTAATTATATCACACAGGGTATTATGATGACTATTTATAGATTAAGCGACGCAATACTTTATGATTTATCTTGTCCTTGCTCTACGCTCCAGAACCTGTGAGTATACCCTGTCGCGTGAAGGCATCAAGTTTAGTTCCATGAATACCCATTTAATGGTGAAAATAGTAATAGCTCTTTTAATTATCATGAACATATACCAATGTAGTAACAAGAAACCGTTGTTGAGATGTTGAGAGAGAGAGAGAGATTGATTGATTGATATTCTTTTATTCCTCCATTTTCTGAAGATTTTGAGATAATTTAAAGAGTGCAATACAATACATAAAGGCAAGAAAATATGCAATTCAAAACTGATGAAGCCCTGTGAATTATTCATACATCAGGACTGAGCAAAATTATACGTAAATTTATCCCGACACTTGCAATTACATATGCTTTCAAATATTAAATTTGAAATATATGTATTGTGCAAGGAATTATGTACAGTCACTTGCTTTGAGTTTTTTAACTTTAAGCGCAATAACGCGAAAACCAGAAGGTATAGATTTCATTTAATCAACCCAGTAGCACAGTGCCGTACAACTCACTCGCTCTTTCACAAGCGATCTAACTCGTTTTGCACCAAATGACCCACGCTAAACACGTATAGGAAACATCTATGTAGGAACACAAAAACTAAACCGTAGAAAGGAACAATCATAAGCACGTAAGAGAAGGTAGAAGACTAAAACCATTTTATATGTTACGTGTCCTTTTCGGATCCATTTTGTTTCTTGCCAAACGTTTCCAAAACAATCAGAATTGCCATTCTATGAAGTGTCCTAGGCAAGGCACTTTAGTCTCTACTTGCCTAAGCACGACATAACCTTCAGAGTGTTACTGTGTCCGAAAGCACCAAAACCAAAGCAAACTATTTCACTAGTGACATATTATTTAGGTAACTCATCAAAAACATGGAATAAAGCTGTTAGAACATGGAATGCCAGAGCAGTCTTAAGTTATCCGTTTAAAATACATGCGGTTGAAATTACATTATACAATGATCACTTCTTATTGTATGCTGTGTATTTATTAATTAACTACTTATCATATGATGTGCATTTCTTATTATACACATATATATGTTTTACTATATGATGTGCATTTCTTATTATATACATATATATGTTTTACTATATGATGTGCATTTCTTATTATATACATATATATGTTTTACTATATGATGTGCATTTCTTATTATATACATATATATGTTTTACTATATGATGTGCATTTCTTATTATACACATATGTATGTTTTACTATATGATGTGCATTTCTTATTATATAGATATATATGTTTTACTATATGATATGCATTTCTTATTATACACATATATATGTTTTACTATATGATGTGCATTTCTTATTATATACATATATATGTTTTACTATATGATGTGCATTTCTTATTATACACATATATATGTTTTACTATATGATGTGCATTTCTTATTATATACATATATATGTTTTACTATATGATGTGCATTTCTTATTATATACATATATATGTTTTACTATATGATGTGCAACTTTTATTGTTTGATGTACACTTGTAAGTATATGATGTACAGTGACGTTGTTACTATATCCTATGCAGTTCTTATTATATCATGTGCTTTATTTTTGTATTTTTTTTTTTTTTCTTTTTTTGTGGACCCCTCTTGGACCTCTAGCTATGTTGAGCTATCAGCCCTTAAGGTGTCCCCCTTTTGTGCCGAAAATTTTTAAAAGGTTTTTTATATCTGTATGTACCCTCGTAAAGTCTGCTGTTGTGGGTTTTGAAAAACTCAAAAAGAATTTTGAAGAGAAAATTTTTTATTTTTACTTTTTGACTAGGGTTCCTCTTGTATATGTTTTTAGATGGGCGTACTTGATTTGAAACCCGTTTCCAGGTTCCCTATCGTTCCACCCTAAGCCTAAAGAAATGTAATCCATGGCTTGTACTCCCCTCCTCAGGTATTGCCCTTGCGGCTGGTTTCCTTGCCATGTTATAAAATTGATTTTAGTGATCCTTGCCAGGGATCTTTTATAAGTCCAGTGTGTGCTATATGTATGTATGCTATGTTTGTGTTATCGTATGCTATAAACCCCTGTATTCTTGTTTGGACTGGCTTTAGTTTCCAAATTTGGTTATAGTTGTTACTTACTTTTAAAAGAAATAATAAAAAAATTATATATATATATATATATATATATATATATATATATATATATATATATATATATATATATATATATATATATATATATATAGAGGCCAAAAAGTATAATATAATCTCTTAAAGGAGATTTGAAGATTGGATGCTGGTGGCATAGTTTTGGCCCTTGTCGGAGATGTTTTTGGTTCTGCAAATTTATTTCATATGCTTCCCTCCGTCCATAGGCCATACTTATGCTCCCCCTATCTCCTTTATATTATGGTTTCTAATACCAAATTTAAAATTTCCAAATTTTGTTTTCCATTTATGCGACCTATTGTGTATATACAAAAAAAAAAAAAAAAAAAAAAAAAAAAATATTTATTGGTTTGTGTGTCTGAGATGCGTGTGGGCCTGATAGATTTTCGCAGTTGTTAGTATATAGTCTTGTTTTCCCCTTGTTTTTTGTTTTGTGATGTTTATATCGGTTATGCCTCATTTTTTCGGGTACTCTGATGTGACCCTTACTACTTCGCGTTAGCCTTGTAGCCTCGGTGTCACTCATCCTCATATCCTACTTTGAGTCACATACCCCCCCCCCCCCCGTATTTATGTCTGTTTCCATTTTGTTCCTATCTGCTTGTTAGATTGTGTTAGCACTGCGAAAATCTTTTTATTATTAGTAGTTATAAATCTTGTCTATTTGAGGTTCTTTTTACTGCTACATCCAAATAATATGTGGACGACTTTGGGAGGGTGGCCTTTCTAACATGTGAGAGAATAGGTCCCAGCCCGCCTTTACGACGCACCTCTCCCCTAGTGGGAGGGCATACTGGATCCCATCTCCCACAGAGGTTATACTCGGGTCCTCTATGTATTCATCGTCCTGTATTTAAAATTTATTGTTGGTTTTTATTTATTCTATTTTTTTGTCTAGACAAGAAATTTATTATGTGTTAAAAAAGAAAAAAAAAAAAAAAAAAAAAAAAAAAAATTAATTTCATATTTCTTCCAGCCCTCTGTAACATTTCACCATATTTGTTGTGATATACTTTACTACGTTATTATGCAATTTTTTATCCTTTATATTATTTGTATATAATAAATTTTCTTCCTCATAAACTCCATTCTCCCTTTTTTATCAGATTAATTATTAGATCCCTCTCTTGTTCTATTTCCTTACATTTTAAAATTACGTGTCTTTTTGTGCATATTGCCTGTTTGCACAAGGGACATTTTATTATATTACTTGCTATGTGCCTTTTAAAAGCAAACGTTCTCGTCAGCCACACATCATGAGTGTATTTAAACATTAAACTTTGTTTGTGAATTGATTTTATCCCCCTCCATGTTTTCCATATTGCCCCCCCCCCCCATTGTAGCCCCGGATTTTCTTTTTCTACCTTATGTGTGACTTGTTGGTTTACCCCCTTCATTATATTTCCATATGTGAGGTTATCCTTCTCCTCTGTCCATACTTTGTCATTACTTCTATATTGCATTATTACATTTTTAGTTTGGAATAAATTTCTCGGTGGCTCAATTAGTTTTGTGAGTTTATTATTCCTATATATTGACCGTATGTTGCTAAGTATATATCCATAAAAATATATGTAAATAGCCCCCCACCCATAATTCATTTTTCCTTGTAAGTTTCTTATTCTATTTAAAATGTAAGCCTTCCTTTTTGTATCTCAAACTTGGTATACCCAAACCCCCTTCCGTTTTTGGTTTATATAAATTTTCTCTTGGGAGAAGGTGCATTCTTCCTCTCCATGTAAAATGCACTATTTGTTTATCTAAAGTATCAAGCCACTTGTCTCTGAAATCTATTATCTGCATATTATACCATAGATTGCTATATACATATGTCTGCGCAATCTGTGTCCTTTCCAATAAATTCAGCGGTGAACACATCCATATTTCAATTTCTTTTTGTATTTTATCTGATATATATTTAAAATTGGTTTCTTTGCCTTTTTCTCCGAAGTAAATCCCTAAAGCCTTTACTTTTGTTTTAATTAGTTCTGGTGGTAGGCCGGGATGGTTCCCCCGCCAGTTTCCTATCAATAAAATCTCCGTTTTTGAGTGATTAATTCTTGAACCCGACGCTTTTCCGAAATTGTCAAATTCTTTTTCTAGGTGCTTGAATGAGAAGCCGTCCTGTATAAAGTTAGTACAGTCATCAGCATGCTGTATCATTTTAAAATCATTTCTTATATTTGGTATTTTAATACCTTTGATATTTTGGTTGTTGTTTATTCGTTGACAAAGTAGTTCTATTGCTAGTACATACAGGAGCATAGACAGGGGACACCCCTGTCTTACTGATCTTTCTATTTTAAAACTCTTTGTTTTTGCTCCATTTATTTGTACAACTGACTCTATATTTTTATACAACGTTTTTATCATTGAGCAAAAAGTTGCTCCAAAGCCGTAATTAATTAAAACATTTTCTATATAGCTTTGTTCTTTACTATCGAAAGCTTTTTCCTGATCGTATAGAACCATAACTCCTTTTTTCCCTGTACTTTCTATATACTCTATCACACTTTGGATATTTAAAAGATTGTTTGTGATACTCCTCCCCCCTTCCCCGCAACTTTGGTTAATATTTATCATGTTTCCCATGCATGTTTTCAACCTATTTGATAAAATTTTGCTTAAAATTTTATAATCCGTATTTAAGAGGGAGATGGGTCTCCAGTTTTTCAGATCTTGTACTTCCCCTTTCCCTTTATATATTAAGGTAATGATTCCTTTTTTCATATTCCCTGGCATTTCTTTTTAAGCACAATATTATTATAGACATTTTCTAGAATTGGTATTAATTGGTTTTGAAATTTCTTATAAAAATCTGCCGTCAGACCATCCGTGCCTGGCGCCTTTCCTTTATTTAATTGTCTAATGGCTTTCTGTATCTCTTCTGCTGTTATAAAATCATCGCATTTGTTTCTCTGTTCTTCCTCTATTTTATTAAATTGCACGCTTTCGCAGTATTTGGTTATATTTTCATATTCTATATTCTGCGATGTGTATAAGACCTTATAATAATCGTATATCTCTTGCAATATATCTTCTTTCCTTGTAATCTCTATATTATTTTCCCTTAGTTTTTCCATATTTTTTCCTTTCCCCTCCTAATTTCCTCCCTCCTATAAATTCCCCTTGCCCTTGTATACATCTTATCAAATTTTCCTGCTCTTATCTTTTCCCCGTTATTTTTGTATTTTAGTATTTATTCATATTCCTTCTTGAGTTTTCCTTTCTCCTCCTCGTTTGCTTTACTATCTTTACATATATTTTTGTATCTCTCCTCTACCCCTCTTATTTTATCTTGTTTTATATTGGTATATATCCTCGTAAGTTTCTTTATTAATTTCTTTAAAGATTCCCACTCTTTCAATATGTCCTCTGTTCCTTCTATATTTAAATTATTTAGAATCTCTATTATTTTTTCAGTGAATTCACTCTCTTCTAAAAGAGAGTTGTTAAACTTCCAGTACCCCTGCCCCCATTTATTTCTCCTATTTATCTTTGCTATTAATGTTACCGGATTATGGTCAGAGATTTTGTGTGTTTGAATCTCACATTTTAAAATTTGATCTAAGGCGCTTTTCGATATATAGTATTTGTCTAATCTGCTTCCTTGCCCTACTCCATACTGGTGCGTGTATTTTATCTTATCTGGATTCCTTTGTTTCCATACATCTACTAAATCATTTTCCTTTACAAAATTTTGGATAATTTCCACCCTTTTAGCTCCTAGTTCTTTTGGTCTCATCCCCCCACTTCTATCCTTGTCACTAGTTATCCAACTAAAATCTCCTCCAATTACAAAATTTTCCATTGAGAATTGTTTTATATATTCATTTACCTCCGTTATGAACTTTAACTTTTTATTTTTATTTGCATCATTGGATGGCATGTATACATTTACGAAGTGCCACTCATTGATTTTTATATGATTTAGTCTTCCCTCAAATTTTTCTTCCATTTCAAAATTTTCCCACGTTAATTTTATAGCTTTGTTCCTCAGAATTATCGCCACTCCTGAAAAACTTTCATTTTTACTGTTATTGTCTAAGACTATCCCATTAAATTTTCCCTCATTTTCCCTTTTTTCATTTTTGTCTATATTATGTGTTTCTTGTAGTCGTATAATGTCATATGATTTTGCTATTTCATTTAATTTGTCTATTTTCCCCTTAATTCCATTTATATTTATGGTTATCACCTGGAGGTTTAGTCCCTCCATGGTGCCATGTAGAAGTGTGTTGTTAGCTTTCCTATTTGTTGCTTATTACAACTTATGTTTATTGTGTTTTTTTTTATTGTGTTGTATTTGGATTAATTTCTTTCGCGTTTCCTTTTGAATTGTGTGCGGTTTGTTTTTTTCTCTGTATTGGTCAGTAGTTAACCTTTTTTTTTGTTTCCTTTTGTTTGTAACCTCGGCAGGGAGACTGATCTCCCTGATTTTGGTGTCTTGGATTGGTTTTCTTTCCCATCCGACTCTTTCGACTCTTCTTTAGACGGCCATTCTGCCGATGCCGTATTCGCTCTTTTCCTTTTTTTAGTCTGGATGGGAGTTGACGTTACTGGCAACGTCCCCTCTCCTATCTTACTTATGTTCTCCTCTTTTGAAGGGGTTTGTGTCATTTGTCCCTCTTTTTCCATATTAAGTTTTTCCCCTGATCCTACTGTTGGGGAAGAGTCCCCTACTGAGCTTTTAAAGCCATCTGATCCATCAAAAGTTGTCTCTACTAGTTGGTAATATGGAGCCTTTTGATTTTCGATCAGCTTTATTTCTTTTTTTTTTGTTTTCTCAATTCTTTTTTCCTTTTGTTGCTTAGTTTTTTCTTGTTGTTTTGGACTTCAAAAGGTTGGTTTTCCCCATTATCAAAGTCCTCCCATTCTAGTCCTATCCCGTCCCCAATTGTTCCCTCTATATTTGTTTCTTCTACCAGTATTTTTCCCTGGTTTTTTGCTTCTATGGACTGTTAGTAGTAATGTAAAAGGCGGATCTCAGCACAACATACCCTCCCCTCGTTCAAATCCGTCGGCCCGAACCCTTACGGGTTCGTTCCTCCTGATTTTCACTTCGGATCGGCTATGTTATGCCGAGATCACGCCTTATTACATTACTACTTTGGGATCGTAACCAAAATCGTCATCGGTGTTGTTGAATATCAATTTTCTCCCCCCCCCCCATCATATTGGTTTAGATAAAATTTATACATAAACGTTACCTCTAAATGAAAATTATTATGGTTTGTTTTTTTATAGTTGATTATTCTCCGAAAATTATATCAAGGATATCATCTGGTTCATTATCATCAGGATCGTATCCAAATGCGAATGTATGAATTCCATCATAACAAATTCTTTTATCATCAAAATTACATAATCCAGCTTTATTGATAATATTTGTTTTAAGATTATGTTTGGTTGAGTTTATCGTTGCCATAGACACATGATTGTATTCGCCTTGTAACGCATTAAGATAATCATCGAATGATACATGTTTATTTACTACATTTTTTACGATTCCTTTGGCTTTTTTCTTTGTTTTATCGTCATCGGTTTTAATGCTGTACATTTTAGATCTTAATCCAACGAATTCTTTGATCGGAGTAAAGTTAGTTTCATCTTTAAATTTACCAATCACCTTTTTATTCTCCTCATACTTAAACGGACTGTTGTTAGGGTAGTCTGATAGATCAAACAACGCTTTTTTGTCGTAGATGTCCTGATATAAATCTTCAGTTGTAACGAAATAACAGAGAGAATCTGTATCGCTAAATAATAATTCTGAGTTGGGATACTTGTGTTTGAAATAATCGTAATGAAATTCATATATTAATATTTTTGATATGTCTAGTATGGCAGATCCAACATAGATTGGTTTGTTTAGTTTTAGTTCGGTTTTACGTTTATGTACTGCTACTAGATTTTCTTTGAAAATTTTCATTGATACAAACGTGTCCTCAGCTAGAACTTTATCTCGTCGTACTGGATCATTGATAAGTTCTATGTTTCTACGCTTTCTTATATTTTCCATTGTCTTGCCGAATACTGAATTGTTCATCAGCTTGAAGAAGTCTTTCTCCGATTTAGTTGTTGCTGCTGTTCTTTTACTAGTATTAGAGTCTATATATTCTTTGAGCCAGCAAGATTGTCGAAATTTTAGTGCGCGATGTACATATGTTATTATAATTCCGTGATCTACAGCTTGTTTTAACGCTCGATGATGAATAACATATTTGGTTTTGCTCATTAAGTTTGGAATAAGTTTATTCGTAACATTTTTATTGAGATTATATTTGACTTTTAGATCGCGTTGTTCCTGGGATAGCATATCATCGGTGATTAGTAGTTGTTCAGCGCAGAAAGGATAATCATTATGTAATTTGTGTAGATGATTGGGATACATTAGATCGACTTCAACAAAATATCCTACATCTTCTGGTATTTTTTTACTCGTTTCGGTTAGATATTTTTCTCCTGTTATCCAGCGAAATTCATCAACAGGCATTGGTTGAGACATTGCCCAACCTTATAAATTATTATATCTAAGTATGGGATATAACTTGATGGCTTACTTACATCATGGTCTTTTAAGTATTTATTATTGGCGATTGCATGTTTTTTAGTAATAACACTTATTCCACCACGTATTGATTTTTCTATAAAGTAAAACATCGTCGGATCTGTCAACAGTTTTAGATTTACTTTAGTTAGTTTTAATGCTGCATCCCATGATAATCCTGGCGATGAGTAATACCAACAGGGATCGAGTTTGTAGTAGTTTAAACATGTGGATCTGAATTCCTCGAAAATATCCGCTAGTAATAGAACGTCAGTCTTAAGATACACATCATGATAATCGCCAAGTGTTTTACAATTTAGTGTGGTCCATACTTTTTGCGCGTGTTCGTAATCGCTGTCAGATATTTTTTCCATTTTTAGTTTGGAATCGAATTTTTCTTGTGGTGGAAGACATGTTTCATCGAATTTGTTCCAGTCGTCCATATATTCGTAAGGATAGATGCCTTTTTGTTTTAATATATTACTGTGATCATTGAAATGTTGTTTGAGATGAGTAAATTTTCCACATCCTTTTGCTAGTACATCAAGTGATGCGGGCTTAAACTGTAAACTATCAACGAATTGCAGAGGTCCTATTGTGACTGACATATACTTTTCATCAGTATTTGCAATACAACTGATTTTTTTATCGCGGAGATTAACATTGTCGAATGCCTCAACGATGATATGCGAATCATAACCTCTCAAATTATGGAATATTATTGGAATAAATTCTGGACATTTAAAATGTAAATTACATTTATCATGTGCTGGTCCACGATATTCTCCGGTAATGTGGCAGTGATCTCTTACTTTATCAGATTTATGTATGATTTGTTGTTGGCAAATATGACATATATTTGATAGGCTAAATTCTTCTTCTTGTTGTTGTGTTAGCGGTATCATTTTTTTTATGTCGTTTGTACATTAATCGTATGTTATTTGCTTCATCCATTAAGTTTGATAATAGCCATTCGGCGGGATTATTGCCGCGATATAATTTAATATCTTTTGATAAATTTGGATTTACACATACCACCTTATATGCAACCCCACAAGGTACATGATCTTGTATTTCTGTTGTTGATGATATTTTGGAATTATTGGTTGCTGATGCAATAGGTACGAGTAATGATTCAAAGTCTGCATAAATAACACAGGGAATTTTTAGTTGTTTGTTGTAGTTTTTGAAACTTAATGATTCTTTTCCTTTTTCTGTCAGTTTTACTTTTTGAACTTCTACGCAATACTCAAGATGTTTACTGAGCGCATCCTCTGATTGATATCCATGGAGACATTTGTAGCAGAAATACATTTTGGATTTGTGTTTGTTGTACTGTGATGCAACCAGTCCATCAAAATTTTTAATATAGCAATAGTGTTCTTTGTAATAGAGCAAATTAATTGTATTTTGTGATGCTGCTTTACTTATTAACCGTGGATAATATTTTATTTTGTTGGCAGTTTCTTCGAGACCAAACACATTAACACTAATCCCATTGAGTTTTTCAAATTTTGGAATTTGTGATTCGGCAACGGGAAACTCAATACCTGTAAAATTTAATGAATTTTCATGTTTTTTGTATTGTGATACTCTGTTTGGATTTTTGTAAGGTGTGTAAATCGCGGATAGAACAGCCCATTGGAAACATTTATTATCATTGTTTTTTACATTTATTACACATCTGCTGTTATTAGTTCTTTCGGGTAGTTCTACATAAGATTTTCCTCGTAATGGTTTAAATTTATGCGTGTGAACAAGCACGGATTGTATTCGCTGTAATATCCAAGCCGAACCTAATGAAACGTATTCTGATATTTTATTTTCGAGTTCACTGAAAATTACTTTTGTTATTATTTTATTTAAGTTTGATCCGAGCAAAGCAATTTTTGGTTTTGATGAAATATAGACCTCAATTTTATTTGATTGTTGTTGATTGGCTGTTGCTTTTTCAAATATTACTTTATATTGCACTAAAAATTTGATACTTAAATGTTTTGCTCGTTCTTGTACTATTGTTGGAGATATTATATCATATAATGATGATGGCGACAATGCCACAACATTATCCTCTAGATCAACCTGCCTGGAACTGTCAAATCCGGCGAATGCTGAAGCAATTTTCTTAACATGTGTTGATTTCCGCATCATTATTATATATAATATCGTTTCTTTAATTGATATTTTATTGCGCTAATATGATAAATGCTGCGGGAAACAAAATAATCAATTAGAGAAACAATTATTGTAGTATATTATATACAATGCAAAATTCTAGAATTCCCGAATACAATGAACTCAATACGCCTTGTGCACATCCTGAACTCGATGGATTTTATGGCACTATGGCGGGTGCAGTTTCTTGTGATGATACTATTTATCTGGAAATTGTGACAACACCAGCTGGTTATAAAATTGTATGTGATGAAACAGAGATGTTTGTTAAAGATTTCATCTACACTTGCTTTGTTGGAGAAATTCTAGCAGGACAACGAGTGTATTATGTTAACGGCTTTGTTACTGATAATAATGTTGATAATCTTGGATTGCAGGATGAATATCAAAAACATCCAGTATATCAAAAGTACGAAGCAAATGACCAAGGAATGATAAGACATGTGCGAACAAAGAAGATTACTGGTCGGGTACATACTACAGGTTATTTACTGGTTAGTGTTCTCAACCGTCCAACTAAGGACATTTATTCACACAGATTTGTGTATGAAGTTTTTAATGATATTATTCCGCCAGGGTTAGTTATAGACCATATTAACAATATTAAAGCAGATAACAGGATCGAAAATTTAGATTTGGTTACTCAAAGAGAAAATGTAAGACGAGGTTGTGCTGGTGGGTTTAAACCAGCGCGTCCAATAACATCAACAGATCCAGAAACAGGAGAACAACTGCAATTTGATTCTATAACATCAGCAGCTAAACACTTTAATATTATGCCAATCTCTGTAAAATTTGTCGCCGATGGAACTACAAGATCAGCTGTATCCAAGAAATTGCAACGTAAAATAAAATTTAAATATGTTTAACTATTTTGATTAGGTCTTCTTTTGATATACAGTTATGCGCGTAGGACATTATTGCTTCAACGTCCCAGTCGATTATGATACTGCCGTACTCGTTAAACGCTTTTAGTTCCTCCGCTGTTAGTAAAATATTATTTTTTTTTTGCTTCGGCGTCATCGCTTACTTTATCAATTTTTATTGATACGCTTCCCCGAGTATTATTATTTGCAAAACAGGATGTTATTGCCCGTTCTAGATCGGGCATGTTTTGAATATAACCTTTTACATGATATCTTATTACCATTGCGATTATTTATTAGCGATTATATAATAATTGTTTAGATAAAATTAATTATATAATGCTGTCGAGATTAAAATTACTTATCAATACTGTTGATCAACAATTGCCGATCAACAATAAACCTACTGCCAACCGCAAATGTGCGCCAACTACTGATGCTGATAACAATGATAATATCATCGACGATAATGTTCCATCATATGATCCAGAGCCCGGCGAGGTCGTCGACGAATACGACTCCGTAACAGTTGCTGATTATTGACCATATAATAATTTTAGAAAGAAAAGTCGCTATAATGCGAAATATCACGTGATTAAAAAAACGATCAAATTTAATTTTACACCGGAAGAACGCGAAGAATTCCAACGAAGATTAAAATTTTTTTTAAATGTTCACATTCCAGGTCGTAAAAAGAATATTAAATTTGATTATATTTTTGTTAAGATCTTTGAATTACTGAATATTGACGATGATAGGCGCCGAGACTTAATAAGTTTATGTGCGCCTGTTAAATGTAAACATATTTTAAATAATTATATTAAGATTTGCCATGAAATGAACTGGTTTAATCGACAATCGATTGTGTTGGCACCCAACTTTTAAAAGAATTGCTATATCCTCGCCATTTTACCAGTGATTTATTGCCTCGTCGCTTTATTACTTATTCCATTACAAATACGTCTTGATCTGTTCGCTGTAGTTCTTGTTCGTAAAAACTTCCTGTGATTGGCTCTTTATTTTGGTCTTGTAATTTGTACGTGATTGGAATTGTTGTTAATATCTCGCTGATCACGAATACTTCCTCACTCCAATTTGGTGTGAATCCTTTCTCAAATTGTTTTTTGGATAGCGAAATTCTAACTCGATCACCGACATTGAATTTATGTTTTCGATACAAATTTTCATTTGCTAGTATTGGATTGGACAGTGATTCAGTAGGCGTCATGCCAATGGATTTGTGTTTTGTATTGTTATATTCGGATACAATTTGTGGCAGAACATCAACATATCTGCGAGTGTTATTAGCGGTCATCCATTTATACAGTTTTTCTTTGATAGTTCGATTGAATCGTTCAACAATTACGCTTTTACCTTCATTTCCAGTTACATATTTTGTAATATTATGCTGTTTTAACCAGGCTTCAAATTGTTTGTTGTAAAACTCTACACCGTGATCAGTCCATATTTTGTTTGGTTGCCGCGCACTTTCTGCGATAATTTACTGAATGCTGATGTGATTGTTGCCCCCATTTTAGTTTTTATTGGCACGATAAAAGAGAATCTACTTTGAATGTCCACCACGGTTAATAAAAATTTGTTTTCATCGTTGTCGTCGGCCAGCGCGGTCATGTCAGCGAGATCAACAGCCCATGTATCGTCTACAGCGTTTACGACAACGCGCCGCCGTTGAAACTTTTTTTTTTGGTCTATGAAGCTCAGTGGCAAGTTTACTGAGATATGTTGATTGTCCGAGTCGAGGCTCTCCGAGCCCGAGTTTATATTTTGCTCCGATTACTCCTCGCACGAATAATTTGTCAATTCGTTCTCTCATATTTTTTGGTTGTATTTCTCGAAGTTCGTCCAACATTTTATTATCACACATATGTTTGCCTGCTGGATTATCGCGGTAACATATGTCATGCCGCATAGCTGTAGCGTCAACTTGATTATAAGGTTCTTGTCCTGGTAGTGGCTGATCATTGCTGTCGAGTTGATCGTCTAATGGATTAAACGGTCCAGTATATTTATGTCTGGGTAAGACCCAACCACCTTTTGGCCGTGGTAACTTTCCAATCCAATTATGTATATCAATTGCTCCGCCAACAATTTTATTTCGTTTACATTTTTTACAGTAGACATGTACTGCATTTCCTTCAACACAAATACATTTTGGTGATGGCGCTCCGTTAATTTTACATTTGCAGTTCATGTGACGATTATATACATAATAGATTTTATATAATAAAATTGTTGATAAAATTAATGTATACAATAAAATTGTTAATGTCTATGTTAATGTATCTAGTGGTTGATAATGATAATCATCATCATCGTCTGTAAAAACATCAGAATTATAATCAACTACTTGATTAACACGCGGCATGCTCACTGATTGGGAGCTAATAAATGTGCTCTTTTTTCGTCCACATATTTCACATGTTTTTTCTATCATTGTTCTGTTATTTTTTGTTGTTATTGTTGTTTCATTATTGCTTTCCGTTTTAGATTTACACTTGAGGCAGTATGACAACATTATTTTTATTTGATTATATAAAATTGATTTTAGATAAAATTAATTGGAAATTAATCCATGATCGACCGCGGCCGATTGACGATGGATCGGATCGATCGAAAAATTCAAGAATTTTTTGGATAAAACTTTGTAAACATTTTCATACAAATTACATCATTATTTAACGTCGGGGTTGGATCGAATTGCAGAATAAAATCAACAAATGATCTTCTCGAGTTCATCCATCGTATAAATAAAATACAATAATAGCCGCATGTGTTTGTTCCAGCTGGTTGAATTTGCTTTGATGAGTAATTTATTGGACAGCTTTTAACATATTTTTTAATAGCATCACTAGGTGGAATGCCATATGAATCAAAATAATTGTTGCCGTATAATGCAACCCAATGTGTCCCAGATCCGTCGTTGAAATCTTGTATATTAATAACAATTGACCTTGTCAATGGTGATCGTGTACGACTGCGATCAACTCCCAGTTGATCCTTGCTAAAAACACCATGAAAATTGTTAATATTTTTTAAATAGTCCATGATTTAAAAGTTACTTAATGGAGCAACGCGATTGCGGTCACGATCAATTTTAATTGATTGTGGATTGACTGGCGATTTATTTAATATCCTGGTCTTCTCATTCCTGGTAGAGTTACTCCGTGTCCTCTTCTTCGCGGTCGTCTTGTTCGAGTTCGTCTTTTTTTAACACCTCGCCCGATACCTAACAAATTTGGCAGTAGTGAACCGGCTATTCCTGCCAATAATGGGCCAATAAATCCACCTCTTCTTCTCATACCTCCTGTGGAGCGTCGTGGTCGTCTAGGCATTGTATATATAAATACGATTATATACAAATTGATCAACAACAGCATTGTTTAATTCCAGATCCATACATACGTGTATGCGCACGGACATGAGCTTTTCGACGGCGTCGCCGACGATCGGTCATTGACCGATTCACTAATGATCCACCTACTGCTTTTTTGTTGCTCCAGATATTGCTCCAGATGCCGCCGCAATACCCAATGTTCCTAATACTGGTAGTACTTTTGGTAATAAAGTTTTAGCTAAAACTGCGATGGCAGGTCCAATTGCTCCACCTGATCTACCTGTGGTAGATCCGCGCCTTGAACGTAATCGTCTAGTCGTTTTACGTGGCATAATAATAATTGTTTATAAAAAAATTCTTGAATTTTCAAATAATCGCGATTATACAAAAATTGCGTAATTAATTGTAGATTAATCGATTACACTTTAATTGACATTTTACCTTTAAGAGCATCAAGAATGATATATCTATCAGATGTTATTAACGCGTAAATATTATAGTCTGGACTGTATTATCCACCTGTGGTGGCAACACCACCAAATACTCTACCACCAGGATTACCTGCAGCTGTTACAGCTTGACCGTATGACGCAGCGTTAAAGTTCCATTGGACTTCAATATCTGCTGGAGTGCCAACTAATCGCTCGGAATGTGTTGTAAGATCGAAATGAAATATAGGATATAATCTCGCGAATTCGTCGATGGATATTTGAGATCCATCAGCGGTGTCTTGATACTTTTGCATAGCTTCCATTAACATAAAATAAGCGCGAGCCAAGTTTCTACTTCCAGAATTAAAATCGCATTCTAGAGCTCGTTCTGGATATTGCCTCGAAGCCATCCTTATAATTATTCGTTCAACAAACATATGATCAAAGATCATATTATTTTGTTCTTGATTATTAAGTCTATCTGCTAGTTGAAATACAATAAAGACGTGACGAGGCAATCGTTCCGATGGCACTGTATCTATTCTCCATGTACCGCTATGGCTGCCTGCCGGCATATTATGATCGTATGTTCGCCATTGCTCGAAATATAGTCTTCGAGTGTACGATGTCAGCGCCTGTTCTAGCTCTAATGACATTAACGTTGCTGGTACAACCTTTGGCATCCACAGCGATGCATAACTAATAACAAATCTACCATTGTTGACTCCGTTAGCTCTAAGTATTGTATTATTTGTTTCATTTACCGTTAATTCAATTCGATGCCTCATACTTCTAACCACCGAAGTAACATCCTTGCAAAAACCAAATACTGAGCTCAAAGGAAGAAGTATTGTAACTTGTCGACTGCTATCGCATATCGCTCGTCTTTTTGCGTAACCTTCGTTGTAATGCGACTGCCTGAGATTCGTTGCTGCTGATCTAACAGTGTCACCATCAGCAACAGCAGCAGCACCAGGATTTGCAACAAGATTATTATTATCGTTAGCAGCTGCTCCGGCAGTTGTTCTAAACTCAAATGGAACAGCACCTCCAGTACTGACGTCTTTCATCCATAACATATTTACTGAAATCGATCGCGAATAATCTTCGGAAAAACTTACAATGTTCATTATTGTGCTAGCAATTGGAAGATGTCTTATATGTTCGATTTCATGATCATTGATTATATATTTAGCTTGTGAGAACAAAGACCATCCATTGTTTACAAGCGCGATGTTGGTATTAGCTCCAAAATCTACAAGTGCTGCTGGAGCGTTTGCGTCCCTTAAACGTCCGCGGATTTCAATATATCCTTTGTGAGGTAACAGATAAAGATCTTCATCACGTGTTCTTAAAATAAGATTTCCTATTTTATCGACAGTATTAGGTTGGTCTTCTTGATATTCTATGTACTCGAATTCTGTTGCAGAATTATCTACATCGTAAACGTCATTAATATTAAGATAAGATCTAATAGACATAGCGTTTATTAATAGCGATTATATAAAAATTCAAGAATTTTCAAATCAACAAATCAATGATCAATCTACAATTAATCATAGATTGATCACCATCGCCAATCAATTGCAATCGCAATCGACTAGTAAAAAACTGGATTATGTATAACTGGATGAGCGGATTGGGATTGACTAAATTCTTTTGCAGTTTTTTTCATAGCGCGTTCTATTTCAGGAGTTGGCGCTATGTTTTTTATTACTTTATTAATTTGCGATTGCGTTGGCATTGACTCTGACAATGGCGCGATCGTTGTTATTGGTGGTTGTGGTTGCCCTCGAATTTTATCAGCGATGTTTTGCCCGACTGCTGTTCCAGCTGCGGATATGCACCCGTAGCAAACGACTTTGCGGTATCAAATGCAATTGGCGCAGCTTTGGTCGCAGCTTTTGCTGCAAATCCAAAGAAATCGCTTAATAAATTTCCTCCGATTTTTTTTGTCTCGTGAATTGCAATTGGAGATATTCCACGAGCTATTCCTGGTTATGTTCGAAATATTTTTGAAAAGATTCCTCCAAGAAATCCTCCAACGATTTTTTTGTTCATAATCTTACGTCGCCGCATATTATATAATAATTGATTTTTATAAAAATCGTTGGGATCTCTAAGTGGTTGAATCTACGTAAATTTCTTAGGTAGATCCGAGACATCTAAGATGTCTTGCGTAAATGTAAGTAATAAGTTACTTGCTCATTATTAAAATCTAATTGCCGCCCCGATTGATCTGTAATTGACATTGTAATATCTGAGATTCTGTCGCTGACATTAAGCGGATAATATAATAACTTGTTTCGGCGATAAATTTATAATAATCCAGGAGGAGCATCAGGGCTGAACGAATAAATTGTTTGTCCACGACTGCCCTTAGACGTATGGGACCCGTAAACGATATAGCAATTGATCATAATCGTACTAACATCGGATATATTTATCGGAAATTCACCACGTGCTATTACATCCGAATCAGTCAAAAAACCGTAGATCTGGCGTGAAAAACCAAACATAATTCCGATTGTGTTTTGCGAAGTAAGGTCAACACGAAAATTATTTTTCAGATGCAGCGCCGAGCGCATTGTATTATAATTTGGATCAATATTAAAGTCGTCTTTATTAAATCCTAATTTGGCTATCTCGGATTTAATAAATTGGTTGATTTCCTCGATGCTGTAGGCGCCTGGAATTATTGTTATTGTTTTAGTGGCACCGCCGACAATAATATCTAATTGATCGTCAATGTCCTTTTTAACATTATAAAACGAGTGCCACATTGTCGCGGATATTAATCCGAGCTCGTAGTTGGAGCCGGGAGCAAGCTCAATTGCGGGATAATAGGATACTCTGAAATTTGCACTGTCCTGCGATGTTGCAGTTGAGTCCATTAGTAGTGTTGCTGCCGCCATTATTAGCGATTATATACAATCGTTTATATAATAAACGTTTATAAAAATTAATGCCGGCCTACAAAATTATTTACAAACTTTTTATACATTTTTGCGGTTATATTTTTACTTCTTCTGAGATAATCCAGTATTTCCACGATTTCATTGTCAATTTCCACACCGGAATTACCTGCTTTTTTTGATGCCGCAAGTATCATCAACCTTTTAATTACATCTCGCGCATTTCTGAAGATTTTAATACCCTGGCCAGTTTTCTTTTCATCCCAATCATCACCATCAGGATCTTCAGTATCCTCTTTAAAAGCCAAGCGGCGTCGTTCAAGTGCTTTATGCAGTATATCTTTGAATGAGCCCTCTAAGCTTCTCTTCTTTTGGGTGGTTGGTAATGATACACTTTTTAATTTGACTCCGGCTTTTATTTGCGAAATAAGATCAGATCTTTTTTTAGGTTTGTCAGATTGTGGTTTTTTTTGGTACTGGAGGCTTTTGTTTTGCTATTGATGATTGCGTTGGCGTCATAAGAGTTGATTTTGGTAGTGGTGGTGGTATTGGTGGTTTTGGCGGTGGTGTTGGTGTTGGTGGCGGTGGTTTTGGCGGTGGTGTTGATTTTATTTGCAGCGGTATTCTCGATGATCGTGATTTTGATACTGGAGGTTTTTGTTTCGCTATTGATGATTGTGTTGGCGTCATAAGAGTTGATTTTGGTAGTGGTGGTGGTGTTGATGATTTCGATGATTGTGTTGATGGCGATGATAAAAATTGTAATCGATGGTCAATACTTGGTCGATCATGGATTATCGATTGTTGACTGGGCGGTGGTTGTGGTCGGTCAATCACCGATTGACTGGGTGGTGATGGTTGTTTCATTCGCTTTTGCCGTGTTTGTCTTATTCGCTGCTGAAATTTAGTTAGTTTTGCTGGTGGTATTTTCGACGGTGATTTTGCTGACGGTGATGATTTTGGTGATGGTGTTTTCGATTTTGTTAGTTGTAATGGCTGCATCATTTGCTGTAATTTTTGTTCCTGTTGTAATTGATTCAATCGTTCTGTAAGTGTAAGCTCTAGTGGTGGTGATGGTGTTTTTAATTTTAGCTGCGATGGTTGTTTCATTCGCTTTTGCCGTGTTTGTCTTATTCGCTGCTGAAATTTAGTTAGTTTTGCTGGTGGTGTTGACGATTTCGATGATTGTGGTGACGGTTGTTTCATTTGTTGTAGTAGCTGTATCATTCGATCTAATTTTTGTTGATCCTCTTGCCGCGTCACTGGCTGATCAACAGGCAATTGTTTCACGGGTGGTAATCGCTGATAATCAGTTTGGCTACTACCACTATCAGTTCCAATGTCAAGTACAGGTTGCTGTCGTTGATAAACAATTTCTTGCATAGGACCAAGTAGTGATTCGCGTGCTTCTCTCTCTCTTCTTTCCTCTTCGTCTTTTGCATCCAGTTGTTGAAATACTGCTTTATATATTACTCGTTTTCTTCTGTTATGCTCGAGCCGCGCTTTTGCAGTCGAATCATTAGGATTTTGTGCAGCCGTTCTCCCCAACTTTATATTTTGGCCGTGTAAAATACTTAGCATGTCTGCACGATTTTCTCGAGGAGTTTCTCTCGCCATTCGTTGAAAATTTTCATCTGTTGCAGCACCTAGCGCGTACTCATCGTCTTCACCACCTTCAGCACCAAGTATTTGTCGGCCATCATCGCCAATAGATATTTGATCTTTACTGGATAATTGTTGCTCATCATCGCCAATAGATATTTGATCTTTACCGGATAATTGTTGGTCATCAGCGGCTTCAAATGATGGCAGGCTATCGACCTCATCAATTGTCCTTGCTCCACCTTCAGCAATAGGTAATCACTGGTAATCACCAATTGCGATTGATGGTGATTTTAATACATCACTTATCCTTGATCGATCACCAGCACTAGACAATTGTCGGTCATCACCGCTAAATAAGCGACTTATAGCCGCACCAGATTCATCATCAACACTGGACAATTGCCGGCTATCACTTTCCTCACGTGGTGGTAGTAGTCTACCAAACTCATCAATTGCAACCGGTTGATCGCCGCCTTCCTCAAGTGATGGTATACTGCCAAAATCATCGCCATCATCACCAAATAATTGTCGGCCATCACCGCTAAATAAGCGTCTTATAGCAAAACCAAAATCATCATCATCACTTGTAATTGATTGGGATCCACTATCATCACTACTACTGCTATCACTAGACGGAGTTAATAGCGCTTTTATCTCAGCTAGTGTTTTTTCAGTTGGTTGGAAACCTCTAGAAATTGCTGTTGCTAAATTCATCTCATGTTCCTCTTTAGTTTTATCATCTATTAATGTCCCAATAAAGAACTTTCTAATAGGTTTAAGAAACCTCAGCAACGATTCCTCTTTACTCTGCTCGTTCCATCTTGCTGTCTGAAACAATCTTTGATTTTTATACTTAGCTTCGGCAAGTTTTTTTAGCAATTCTATTTGTTCGCCACGGTTATTAACTTGTTCCAAATAATATCGTTCTTTGTTGCTACCACCGCTAATTTTATCAATGATGTTGTTGAGTACTCGATTGCGATCAATTTCTGGTCGATCAACAATTAATCGTGATCTCGTGGAGATTTGATTGGTGGTTGATCTATGATCATGATCTAGACTACGATCAATTAAAATTGATTGCGGATTGATTGGAGATTTAGTTGATAAAAATAATCTTTGATTTTTATACTTAGCCTCAGCAAGTTTTTTTAACAGTTCTATTCGCTTTTGATTACACTCGCACTGTTTCAAATTTATATGATCGCGATCTATGTGATATTGTTCGCAGTCACAAGTTTGTTTCGTTATTAATTCAATTACATGTTATTTAACGCGGCTGTGATCTCTAAGAGATTAATCAATCATCAGTCAACAATCGATCTATGATCGATCGGTGATTGACCGTGATCAACAATGATTATATTAACGTTTCTTCTTTTTCTTTTTCTTTTTTTTCTTTTTCTTCCTGTAATTGTTCTTCTTCTTCTTCCATTTGTAAGTGTTCTTCTTGCGCTTTACAAGTTAGAATTGGAGCTAGTTGAAATATTTGTTCTTTTACATCTCTCAGTTGTTCCATTAATTCTTCTTCTTCTTCTGATTGAGGAGCTACTGTTCTAAGTTGTTGTTCTATTCCAGTTCGTATTCGTATTAAACGATTTAGTTCTTCGTATGTTTGTGGTTGTGTTGTTGTTGTTGATTGTGCTATTTCATCCAGATCTTCCTCTAAACGTTTTTGTTCTGCTGGTGATAACCTTTGTGGTTGTTCTTCTTGTTTTGCTGCTAATAAAAGTTGTTGTATTTGTTGTTCTACTTCTTCTTGTTCTTTTTGTAAACGTTCTTGTTCTTCTGGTGATAAAAGTTGCGATAGTTTTTCTTCTATTTGGTCATGTTTTATCTGTAATCGTTCTCAATTTGCTGGCGCCATTTTTTGTTTTAATTTTTCTTCTATTCGTTCTAGTTCTTTCTCTAAACGTTCTTGTTCTGTTAATGATATTTGTTGTGCTAATTCGCCTTCTATTTCTTCTTGTCTTTGCTGTAAACGTTCTAGTTCTTCACGTGCTTGTTGCCTTCGTTGTTGTTTTTCTAGTTCTATCGCTAGCCGTTCTTCATATGATAAAATATCACCTGTTAGTGGCGGCGGATGTTGTTGTTGTGCTGGTGCTTTTGATTGATAAAATGGTGGAGGTAGTTGTGGTAGTTGTTTTTGCATATCCGGCGGTACATGCTGCCCTATGCCCGCTATTTTATCCCTTAAATATTTATCTCGTTTCTTAAAAGTATCATCAGACGAGTACGGTTCTGATCCGTCTGACGAATGCCCCTCTAGTGTTGACCCATTAGTATCTGATGAGCGTGGAATTACTGGAAATTTTAAATCAAATGCTCTCTTAGCTATAGCAGCATCTTGAGGATCTGTATCTGATGAGTACGGCGATGGAAGTTTTAAATCAAATGCTCTCTTAGCTATAGCAGCATCTTGAGGATCTGTATCTGATGAGTACGGCGATGGAAGTTTTAAATCAAATGCTCTCTTAGCTATAGCAGCATCTTGAGGATCTGTATCTGATGAGTACGGCGATGGAAGTTTTAAATCAAGTGCTCTCTTAGCTATAGCAGCATCATCTTCATCTGGTAAAGTAAGAGAATCATAAAATCTTTGCATTAAATAATTGTTAACAGTCGGTGATTGCTGGGCTGGAGGATGGAAAAAATTATAAAATCTTTGCGTTAAATTATCATCATCTTTATCTGGCGATGATGAGCGTAGAAAATTATAAAATCTTTGCGTTAAATTATCGTCTGACGAGTAAAATTGTAATGTGCGGCCACTAGATGTACTTAATTCACTAGCATGTATTGTTCCATCATCATCAATTGCGGTTGATGGTGATGATAAAAATTGTAATCGAGGATCAATACTTGGTCGGTCAATCGACCGCGGCCGATCATAGATCGATTGTTGACTGGGTGGTGGTGATGGTGTTTTTGATTTTGGTAATTGTATTTCTTGTGGTTTTATTTGTTGTAGTAGTTGCATCTCTTGCTGATCGGGTGATTCTGCTGGAGATAGTTGTTTTTCCTGTACTATATTCGGTAAAAGCCATTGTATTTGTTCTTCTATTTTTTCTAGTTCATCTCGCAGCCGTTCTTTACCTTTTTCTGTTAGTTGAGCTGATATTATTTGTTGTATTTTGTCTTGTTTTTTCTCTAAACGTTCTATGTTTGCTGGCGCCGACGTTGATTTTAGTTTTTGTTCTACGGCGTCTAGTTCTATCAATAAACGATTTAGTTCTTCTGAGGATACTTGTTGCGCTAATTCACCTTCTATTTCTTCATGTTTTTTTTGTAAACGTTCTAGTTCTTCACGTGCTTGTTGCCTTCGTTGTTGTGATGTTGTTGTAAACGTTTCCATTGCTAATGGTGATTGTGGTAGTAGTTGCATCACTTGTTGATCGGGTGATTGTGATTTTGCTGGTGGTGATAGTGATTTTGCTGGTGGTGATAGTGATTTTGCTGGTGGCGATAGTGATTTTGCTGGTGGTGATAGTGATTTTGCTGGTGGCGACAGTGATTTTGCTGGTGGTGATAGTGATTTTGCTGCTGGCGATAGTAATTCATGTTCTTCATACGCTACTGATCGTGGTTGATCATCATCAATTGTGATTAATGGAGATTGTAATACATCATACCCACCAAACCCACCATCACTGCTGCTACTACTGCTACTACCGCTACTACTATCGCTAGATGGAGTTAATAGATCTCTTATTTCTGTTAGCGTAGTTTCAGTTGGTTGGAAACCTCTAGAAATTGCCGCTGATATATCCATCTCGTGTTCCTTACCATTACCATCTATAAATGTTCCAATAAAGAACTTTCGAATAGGTTTGAGGAACCTTAGCAACGATTCCTCTTTACTTTGCTCATTCCATCTCGCCACCTGAAACAATCTTTGATTTTTATACTGAGCCTCAGTAAGTTTTTTTAATAATTCTATTCGTTTATCATTTCCATGGACTTTTTCCAAATAATATCGTTCCATTTTATATAATAAATGTTTATATAATAAAATGTTGATAATATAATTTATAGTTGGCAATCGTTGATTCATTGTTATTAACAATGGTTATAAAAACTCATCTAGATTCTTTCGAAACATTTTTTTCAGGATCAATCGCGTACTTGTCAAACAAAAAGAAATCATATCTACCACCTGTGGAATGATGATACATCTTAATAAATTGTTTTTTGTCAACAGCACCACCATAAAAATCATTAGCGATTCTACCAATGTCGTTGTTATCAAGGCCACCAAATAAAATAAAACAACCTGTGTTGCGCCTTATCGTTTTTGGAACAGTAAAATAGCTTTGCGCGAGATAAATAGAATTGCAACGTTTGTTACGCGACGATGCAAAATAAGATTCCACTGGCTTAATATCCTTGGTTGCCAGAGGTATATCATCAAATACTACAATCTTATTTTCCTCATCATCGAGTTCGGCAGCAGGAATAACGTCATCGGGTGAATAAAATGTAATAATATCCTGGCCAGAGATTGGCCTTAAAACCTGATCATTAAACTGCTGCAATAAATCGTATTTTTGTTGTTGCGCATTGATTGTGTAAATATACACGCGATCATATTTTAATATTTTGCTCGTTATTAAATTCATTAATAAATTAGTTTTACCAGATCCAGTTCGTCCAACAATTAAATAATGTGTATCTGGCAACTCATTCTTATGTTTGGTTTTTGTATTTCGTGATGGATCATCGTAGTTGATAATTGACATAATTGTATTTATATAATCAGATTTTATACATAATTTTTAATAACAATGTTGATTTTATCAATGTTGATTTTATCAATGTTGATTTTATCAATGATCATGTATAATAAACTCTGAAAAATAATGTCCTATTACAGTAAATTCGGTACAGTAATAAAAACAACATCAGATGCTCCATCGGCCACAAAAGCTGTTGCCGCCGCAGATGTGTCTGGACAAGTAAAGAAATCCGGCGACACAATGACCGGCAACTTAAAAATGAGCAATTCTAGAGTAATTGGTTTAGAAACCGATTATCCCGTACTCAACCCCGATAATACTCAAGCGGTAAGTCTAATCCAGATGTTAACGATAAACGACAGAAAAGTCAATAAATCCGGCGACACAATGACTGGAGTATTGGATATGAGCAACAATAAAATAACGTCATCGTATGTTCCAGTGAATCCCTCGGATGTCTTCAATAAATTATATGTGGACACGGTGGCATCAACATATGTCAATCGCTATGGCAGCACAATGATAGGCGCACTAATAATGGGATCAAATAAAATATCATCAACGTATGTTCCAATTAATGACACCGATCTCGTCAACAAATTATATGTGGACTCATCAACAATATTTCTCAAACGTACTGGCGACATAATGGTTGGCACATTAAGCATGGGAACAAGCAAAATAACATCTTCGGCAATTCCTACAACTGCCATTGATCTCGTGAACAAAACATATGTGGACGATATTACATCACAATACTTAAATCGCGCTGGAGATATGATTGCTGGAAATTTAACAATGGTTAATGGCGCTATAATAACAGGATTGCCAACAACTTTTCCGCCGGGAAACATTTCCGATGCTACATCCTATGCGCAGGTCACCACAAAACTAGCGGAATACGTCCCGCGAACTGGAACAACAATGATTGGCTCGCTCAACATGGGTGGATTTGTTCTAAACGGACTCAACACATACTTATCATGGTCACTCAATAACGCTGTCAATGTCCAGTATATGAATGATAATGCTGTTCTTAGAACAGGAAGCACAATGACCGGAGTGTTAAACATGAATAATTTAGCTATAACAAATGTACCAGCCAATCCCGGTGATGCTGTTCCATACTCGTCGCTGGTAAACCTCAAAAGCACAGTGGTCAACAAAATCGGGGACACAATGACCGGCAATCTTGTAATGACAAATTGTGTTGTCAAATGCACAACAGCGCCGACGGCAACAGATGACCTCGCAAACAAAGCATATGTTGATTCCAAGGTTGTAGGTGTCATTCGAACCAAAAACAGCGTCGGCGTTATTCCACCGCTTACTGGAAACAACAACAGCCGTACCGGATGTATCGCAACATCATCGTCAGCATATCCAGGGTACGATCCTTTCAACGTCTTTGCGTATCATCTACAATCATCAGTAAATTCAAACGAATGGGCGACCAATGGTATGTAAGCCAACTTCTGGATCAAAATCCAATGTCCATCTTCGGTTGCCATATGGAAATTTCAACTGCGCGGACGAGCTAGCAACGGAGAACGAATATATAATTGGCGACTCGAAGGCTCCAATAATGATGTTGGATATACAACATTATATACAACCGCACCAGGTGTTAATTATATCGGAACAACAGTTCAAGAATTTACTTTATCTAATACAACTAAATATTTGTATTTCAGATTGTATGTAGTCAATGCCGAGCCCACAAATCCAGGTCTTAGTATGTTTCAAATATTTCCACTAGATGACATCATCTAGACGATACCGTCTAAATTTTTGTATAATCGTAATCATATAATATAATCGCAATGCCTGAAATTGTTGAAGCATGCCGCGAGTTCTATAATAAAATATTCGAATTTGATCACTCACAATTGGATAAACCTGAATTTAATGCGCCCATTCCTGCTGGTAAAACACCGCAAGAAAAAACTGAAGCGACAAAACAGGAAACTATTCGAGCAGCTGTTCGCGAACTATCAAATATGTTAAAAAATCCAGATGAAAGAACTGAAAATATTCCAAACTTAAGATCAGTTATTGCTATGAGAAAAACTCAAATGAAAGAAATATTGGACAAATATGATATGTTTGTTAAATTTTGTACTCAAGTTGAAATGGATAAACTGGAGAGTGAAATTGAAAAATTACTTCACGATGTAATCATAGAGTTAACTCGCGATAACGCTTTAACAATAATGCGGTCAAAGTTAGTACAAAAACGAAAATTTTCTGGCGGAGAAGAAAAATAAACATAGAGATAGGTTGGACTGTTTAGATAAAATTTTTGAGAAAAAACGTCACGGTCTTGGAAGAAACATAAAAGCGTTTAATAATTTTGCTAAAAGACGATTGTTCCGAGAAATTGGATTAGATTTCAATGATACTGAAACAATTGTTGCCGTCCACAACGAACCAGATGACGCTCATGGTCTTGCCACAAGTTACTTAGTATTAATATCATCAAAAACACCAGAATTTCAAAATAAATAAGATGGCGATGATATAGCAACAGCATTTGATACAGTTGAAATAATTGAAAAAAAATTAAAAGGATTACCGGAGCCTGAAAAAAAAGTTTTTTATGAGGAACTAAACACACTTGATGAAATACCAGATGAAATAATTTGGAATCCGGATCCAGATCAACTAACATACGATGACATAATAAATAAAGGTGGCATTCATCGTATATTAAACAACTTAATAAATGAGCCATTATATTCAGATTTACGTGAACTAATAAAAGAAAAATTAAAAGTAAATAATCTCTGGACTGAAGAAAGCGCATCAGGTGATTTTGATGCAGCTTATACAATATTATACCAATACTTAGTGTTAGACATGATACCAGTAGGCGCTGCAAAATCAGCGATGGAATTTATCGATGCAAATGAGAAATTTGTTGATGTAAACAAAATAATATATGTACCAGAAACATTCGATTTTAAATATAAATTATCATATTCGTTAGAACAAGAACAATTAATAAAGGATAAGAGAGTTCAAATATTTGAAAAATATAGAAATTTTATTGATGACGTAAAAAATAAAAAATTTAAAGACTTGGTTTCAAAAGCTGCAGCAGATTTAAAATTTGAAAAGATTATTAAACATCATAAAGAAACTGATAAGTTCATTAATGCTGTTTTTACGATTCTTTTACGATAACGCTGCACATCATATATTTAGAGGGCATGTTGATGCAGCCATTGATTATTATGAAAAAAAATAAGCATTTAGAAAATAAAATACGCGTAAATGATCTACATAAAATAAAAGAACTAACAGCCTCTGATAAACTCAAGCCATTTATTTTCACTGATTACTTAACACCAGATGATAATATTGTAAGTGTTACATCACGTGTAAGAAAAATTAAAAATAATATTAATATTAAAAAATTAAAAAAATTAGTTGTAATAAATAAAATGCGCCAGATTGAACTTCCAGTTGACGATAATCTTGATGGTGATGACACAGAACATGTGCTGGAATATAAAACGCGATTAGATGTGGATAAACTTAGTACAAGCCAACCAAGCTATCAACCACAATCAAATATAAAAGAAAGATTCGCAACCGCATATGTAATACTTCGCCAATACTTTATTCCAAACAATATTAACATCGATTTTGTTAAAGCAGCTGTCGAATTTATTGATTTGCATGAACATAGTATTGGTGAAATAAATGATATTGCAACAGTTTCAAATACACTCAACCACAAATCAACAAAAGAATACACTGAAAAACAAGAAGAACAACTGCAGCGCCCTACATCCAATATGTTTACCAAATACCGAACAGTACTTACAGATGTACATAATGCAGATTTTAATTCACTAGTTTCTGATGCCGCTACAAAATTAAAAATCACAAGTTAACCTAAAAATAATCGACGCGCATTGATATAATGAAACCAATTATCGACTTTAATCATATTTCTACAGCAATACCAGAAGAGGAACGCAATCAATTAATATCATATTTTTACACATATCATAAAAAAGCGTATTGCTCCAAACAAGCAGCCAAGTATTACAGTCGGCTAATAAAACTAATATTTTATACACCACTATTAATAACAACAAGTGGAATTGTTTCAGCAGGTAGCACACTCAATCCACTACTTCTAATAGTATCTGGTATTGGAATATTTGTTAGTGCTGGATTCCGTCGCCTCGAACCAAAACTCGAACACAAAAGATCATCGTGTAAATTAGCTGCATCAATCTACTCAAAAATATTAACTGAATTACAAGCTTATTTACGTGGTAAAAAATACGATATTATTGGACTAATCCATGAATTACAAACCAAAGACAATATGTTAGTCGATATTGCACCAAATAGAATATCAAAATATGAAAAAAAATATGATACTATATATAGTAAAACATAAGATGAGATGTAAAAAGTGCCCGATTATAAAATATTTTCTAAATCATGGAGGCATTGAAGACTGTTATATCATACATAATGCAATATTTTACATAAATTCTAAATTCTATTACGATACAAACACCATGAACGATACAATTATTAAAATTTATTATACGTTAAAACACGGCAATATAATCAAAATAAAAACGTTTAAAACCATCCACGGCTTATTTTTCAATGTTATTCTTCCTGGTAAATCAAATGCGTTTAATGTTATTCTTCCTGGCAAATCAAATGCAATTACATGTGATAGTAATCAATCAGTGATTGATCGCACTAATATGTTAGTACCAAGCATAAATGATAATTCTGATGAAGCCAACCTGGTTACTAAATTTTTACTATCCAATGATCCTGCCGATTCTAGCGATGTTTTTTCAAAAAACAAGCTTCAAAATAGTAATTTTATAATCAGGCTCAAATTTCAGGACATAATTTTATATAATTTATATCATAAAACATCTTATTTAACAGATCAAATGTGTTTGGACAGTAAAACGTATCAGATTGCATGAAAACCATCGAAAAAATATTAAAACTTATAATTTTCACTTAGAGATAAAAGTTATGTATAATGCTATCATTTTTATATACGCTTGTACATAAGGTAATCATTTTTATTTACGTTTATATAACAAACAATTATGTATAATCATTGACTATAAAAAAACAAACCATAATAATTTTCATTTAGAGGTAACGTTTATGTATAAATTTTATCTAAACCAATATGATAGGGGGGGGGGGGAATTGCTATTCAACAACACCGATGACGATTTTGGTTACAATCCCAAAGTAGTAATGTAATAAGGCGTGATCTCGGCATAACATAGCCGATCCGAAGTGAAAATCAGGAGGAACGAACCCGTAAGGGTTCGGGCCGACGGATTTGAACGAGGGGAGGGTATGTTGTGCTGAGATCCGCCTTTTACATTACTACTCTGTTTCTCTACAATTTCTAATTCTGATTCTGTTTCAACTTCCCCTAGAGCTTCCATATCATCTTGACCTACACTTGCTGGTATCACTGCTGCTTTTGCAGCGTATGTGGTTCCTTCTTGGAACTGGGGATTGGTACAGTCACGGGGTATATGTCCCGTTTGCCCACATCTGTTACAGGGGCGATGATGGATACATCCCCTGTACCAGGATTTTGGTAAAAATCCCATGACATAGAAAAAGGTGGGTAGTAGTTTAGCTTTTTCTGTGCCTATTTCCACAATCCTTACTCCTGTTTTAATACTAGGGTAGCCCCAAAATGTTGCTGTTTTTTCCTTAAGGGCCTTAATTTGAAATTTTGATTCTAGCTTTGCTAGTATTTCTGCTGTTGGTATTTCCATCGGGAGTCCTGTAAAATGTACCTCTACTGATTTACTTTCTATTACCCTCTCTATTGGGGGTGCCCTCCCTACTTTAATTTTCCTCCCCTTCATTTCTATGTACCTTTCGGGTAGGATTGGGATACTCCCGTTGGCTATACGCCTATACGGAAGTAACTCCCTCTCCCTCCATTCTGAAGGGCTCCAATGGAATCCACTGGTACGCCCCTTCTAACCAGCTCTTGCAGTATTTCTGCTGGTTTTGGTCTCTCATTGTCTGGCCACTCTTGGCAGTCCAGCATCTGGCACCCAGCATCTCTGTGTGCCAGGAGGACTCTGTTGCCATACGTGGTATCTATGTTTGTATGAAAATACTCTTCTAATTTTCGCCCTGGCATTTTTCACAAAAATTTCAGGCATCTGATTCTAAAGGTGTATTTTACAATATTCACGTGAAAAGCATATATGTAATACTGAAACTTATGCAAACATAAAGTTCATTCAAAACTCTCACAGTTTGCATTCAAAATAAATTCTAAACAAAAACAAAACGTTCGTTCAGATATTCTAAGGGTACATATAAACACTAGCATCTGAACACAACTCAGGTTCATTCAAACTAATCAAACATGTACATCATAATATCAAAACGAGCCAAAACGGTTCATTCAAATATTTAAAAGCAAAAAGGTGCAAATGTATCTATCATTCAAACAAACAAAGGTTCATTTGAGTGCTCAAAGGGAAAAACATGAAGAAAAAAGAAAATAGGCTAAACTGCTACAGAAAGGTATGAAAAGTTAGTGCAATTGCTACAATATACCTCAGGAATCAGGGTTCCTGAAATCTATGTAAGGTGCTGGATGTGAAGCATAAATAGCTGCTTCACAGATCGCTGGTGAGCGATCTGTGAGTAGAATTCACTGCTCTGCTTTAAACTACTGCACCTTTGCTCCCCGCTGCTAGCTTTGGAGGCACTGTATGTTTTTTGTATTATGTACATTTCTAATTACATGCTGTATATTTTTAATTAGATGCTGTTCATTAATTAATATTTGATGTACGTTTATTACTATATGATATGGAAAAATAAAAACTGCATATGTTTTATTACATGCTGTGAATTTGTTTTTTTTATACGAGGAATATTTAAAAAGTTCTGAATATTAGTGCGTTGTAAAAAAAAGTTCTTTATTAGCAAACATTGCGTCAGTGCATTCCCTCAAAGTACTCCCTATTGACCTCTGCACATGTTTTCAGTATGTTTATCCAATTATTAAATGCCATTTTGAATTCACGTTTTGGTATTTAGTTCATACACTGAAAAACTGCACTTCCAACCGCAAGCCGGCTTTCAAATCGTCTACCTCTCTCCGCAACTTATTGATAACGGTATTCAGGCAAAAATTACTCTGTGCCAAATTAGAGCTGTATGGAGGATGTGGCAAAGTTTGGATTCTGTGCGCCTTCAGGAAGTCTGTCATGACGTCGGATTTATGGGCCGGTTCATTGTTATAGAGTAGATGGATTTCTCTGGCACCGGTGGCAACACTTTGGAATCATACAAATATCCAGTGACACTAGCAGAGTCAGGCACAGGTATCCGGACGACCGGCCCTTTACATCGAATAACACTGCGTATAAAACTTTCTTGGCAGTCCCACTACATCGACGATTTGTAGTCTTTGTTCGTTTTCTCCGATCCAAACTTTATTATTTTCTCTTGAATCGGGTTGAGAACAATAAATCCATGTTTCATTACCTGTGACTGTATCATTCAGATGCGTCTGGTCAGTCTTTTTTTATTCGGCGAGCACCTGTTCGGTAATTTCAGCCCGAGTAATTTTTTTTAACAATTGCTGGACCCATCTTGCACAAACCTTTCTGAGCTTCAAATACATTCTTCAATATATTCAAAACAGCTGACGAATTAATGTCCGTGATAATAGAAGTATCTTCCACTGTGTATCGAGCATCTTCATCAATTGCCCCCTTCACAGCAGCCACTTCCCGCACACCAAACGCAGACAATGGTCTTGGAGAATATGAGGCATCTTCCAGGGATTCACGATATCTTTAAAACGATGAAACCATATTAACATGTAGAATATGACAGAGAATTACCTCCGTTAACTTTATTCATGTCGGACATGATATCACTCAGAGAGTACCAAAAGAGCGCCCGGCTCTTATACTATGCCCTTTGCTCAGTAGCAGAATAGTTCTCCCTCTCCGCCATCTTTACGTCACTGTCATTTATGCATCACACGAATATATCTGCAGGTGTCGGGCGTGCTACACGTGCAGCTACCTTATCATTTTATAGAACGTTATTTTGCCGATTTATTGGCATTAAGTTTAGTGACAGGTTCAAAGAGACAAAAATGTTATGACAAAATATTCAGAACTTTTTAAATACCCCTCTTATGATGTGCAACATTCTTATGATGAGCATCAAGTTGAAAGCGCTCTGAAAACTGAAAATATTCCGGCGCTTCTCAAAATCAATCACTTTCATTTAGGCATTATTGGAATAGCGGGCTGCTTGCAGAACTCCTTACCTGCGAAACTGAAGAGTTTGAGAACGGCAGTGCTCCAATGAACATGGGCAATTTACATTTTACAAAAACATATGCTAACACATTTATGTCAAGAATTTGCTTAGTTCAAAGTATAATTAAGACATATATCAGTATGGTTTTAGTAAGTCATCACAACAAATAAAGTAAAAGGGTCAAGTGTGCAGAACTATTTTGTTGGATTCGTAATGTGCATATGTTTACACCTAGTTGGTCGGCGTAGGGATGACTCAAAAATGCTATAGTTGATTTACAGAGAGCAGACAAGCGCTTTACTTAGCAGCGATAGTGCAGAGTGAGAGCTCTCAAGAGTGAGAATTTACTAATGGAAAATGCTCTGCAATCCTGACAATATCTAGTCCCAGTAGTAGAATTACATTCATTTTGGCAAGACAGTACTAACTGACGTTACCTAAGCTCTACAAATTTCTTATTATTGCATTTATAGATCCTTTGAGATGACGTCATCGGCAGCCATATCAGAAGACAAAAATAATAGATTTAATAGATTTTATTAACGATTATATAGGGAGTATGACAATTCAAACAAATTATTTTTGTCTCAATATAAAATTATAAAACACATATCAATTGTAGGGCAGAAAATGGACTTTCTGTCGATGTCTTCGTAATTTGTATACTGATTTGTGTACACACACACACACACACACACACACACACACACACACACACATTCTGTATTTCCTTAGCAAATTGAAGATGAATGTGATATATGTCATTCCAGAACTGTATGTACCATGTATTGGTTACTAAAGATACAAAATATAAGTACAGTCATGAATGTGTATCTCCAGTTTTTATAAATATTAAATGCACGTGCACCTTCTTCTGTACTGACATCTTTTATGGAACTTGGTTCAGATATAGAAGTTGGGTTTACTTGTAAAATAAATCAATAGATATAAATAACAATTATCATTTGTTTAAAGTTACTTTGCAAGATATTCTTAAATGTTGTTCTTGTTTTTGGAGCGGGGTGAGAGGTGGGGCAGTGACGTCAACTTTTTGCCAGAGACAGAAGCCAATGTTTTACTTAACCAATTTAAATGGATCCTAGGTATCGGGCCCAGTTCCACTGCTATAGAGGAGAGTTCTAGAAATCGTGCATTGAAAAGGGATATATCTTCCTGACATTACAAATACGATAATTATTGAAGATACTGCAGACAATAAAATGTAGCTTCTTAAGATAATATTGATCTTGTAGAAGTTGTGTCCGATGATAAAGCGACCTTTCAAGACGAAAAGGACGAAATTACAGCCAAATCTTTTGATGTTGTGGGGACTCAGACACCACAAAAGCCCATGTTTAATATTGAACACTTTAGTAATGACCCTGCTGAGATTATTTTTTATACAAACCTTTAAACAGATGCTAAACTTTAATTTGTTTCATATACCCTGGACCCAGCTGCATATGGATTTAATTATGCTCGTCACACTGCTGTACAGCTCAATGTCAAAGACCAGTTTTTCTTGTGCTAGTTAAACTCGAGCAACATAAAACCAATTTTGAAGTGGCAAAAATGTTTGTTGTATCTGAACATAATTTAGCATATATAATATTAATGTCTAAACAATGGAGGGAGGTGGTATTTTGATCAAGTTGGGATCGTGTTCGATAGTATTCTCCATCTGACTTAAAGTGCATGTTTCCTACAGCAAGGGTTATTGCTGATCGAACTGGGTGTTCCATTAACAAACTCGTTATTCCCTCAGCGTGCCAATATTTTCCACTTACATAAACCAAATTTGAGTGAAACCTATAATTTGCTAATGTCCATGTGAATTTGTGACCTACGTATCACCAAATTATAGAGGTTCTACAAGCGATAGACAGATAGTAGAGTGGATTTATGTTTCAAAAAAAGCCTGCTTATGGGTAAATTTTACGCATTAGTAGGTTTGAACCTAAAGCCATTTTTTTATTTTATCGCTGTCGCCGCACCGGTACTGCTAGATGTACACGGGGAGCTCTCGCCGGGCTGGATTATTATGCTGGGCACCTACAAGGGATATTTTTGTCAAAAACGAGGCATGCAGAATATCATTTTCATCGTTTTAAAAGTTGCTCTTGGATTGATCGTTTATAAGAAGTAAGAGTGAATTTCTGTCCTTAGTAATAAAGTACAGTAATTTAGCCAAACCTTAACGTTATGGTCCATTAGTTGTCTATAACCAAGTACCTAGTGCAACTGTTTGCCCCAGGGAATTCAGTTATGGTGGACTAAGGGCTTCAGTGTTTGCCACGGTGAATATGACTTTGAATATCCTTCATTTCTTCAGAAAGAAGAACTGGATGAGTGACAATGTTCTTAGAAACAGTGAAAAATATATACCAAGAGCATTGTTGGGCTTGAAAAAACTTACAACATTGTGAATGCATATGAAGTAAAACTGCCATAAAATGAATTTAATTTGTTACATGTTGTGTAACTTTCGAAGTCGGATAGTACGGAATTGTGTTTAATGTGGCATCAGTGCTTCTGATACCTAGAATCAAAATTTTAATTATTTCCATTGTGAGATCTCTTGCTGCAACATGGCTATAATATTTGTTTACTAGTGGACTATATGCCACCCCTCCCCCAAAAAAGACTGAAATCATCATTCTTATATAACCTAATGTAAACCTTTAATTCATATTTCATACTTTCATAGATGTGTGTACTGTTCATGACAAATCTTACGAAATATCAAAGCTCATAGGCTGATCAACAAGGATAAAATCAAAGTAAATTTACATTTGTGATGCTCACATAGTTTATAAAATGGTCCTCGTGTACTATTTTGACATAGTCTTCCAACTCTTTGTCGAAGGGCTCATGGTTGCACTTCATACTGGATGTTGTCAAAGTAACCAGCTTGATACAACTGTTGACATCATGATATTGCGACACATCAGGATTGTGAATGCTGTAATTTGGAGCAGTAACGTCAGCCTTCCGACAATTCTTAGTTCGTTTATTTGGCTTCTAATATACAAGGAAAAATAGTTTTTCACTCTTTAAAATAAAGTTGTATGTTGTTTGATTTAATATTTACCCGCTGTCAGCATCTTGCTCAGAGGGTAACATGTGTTTTTATTGGTGATCTGACTATTCAGTAAAAGAAATGGCTTCATCGCTCAAACATCCGTTGTTGAAATATTATATTTCATTTGCTGCATGGACTTTATGCTATTACACCGAATATTCAGATACATTTTTTGAACAGCAATAATAATAAAATAATTATAACCCACCAGCACCTCACCTCACCTCCCTACCCCCCCCCTCTCTCTCTCTCTCTCTCTCTCTCTCTTTTTACTCCACACATAGCCATCACAGGTGTTGGGACAGGCTGTGCTTGCATGTTCACATTTGTACACCCACAGAGTTTTCTTCTCATTACCAGTGACAAACAAAATATGTTTTTCATCAAATGAATATATATTTCAATTTGAAAAAAATGAATATTCCACAAACAATTCATGTACCAATAGCATACGCGATTGATTTAATAACTTTTATCCATAGTCATGTAAAACAAAAACAATCTTGTTACAAGGATTTAGTTTGGGTCTACAAAATGTAATTCATTTATCTATTAGTATATTTCAGCCTTTTATATAAAAAATGAGTTTCTCTTTTCTACGTAAAATACCAATTTCAGATTAATAAAGCCTTTGTATGGCTTCTCAGTTCTCCGTTTGCTATAAAGAAAAATGAAATAAAGACCAGACTAATATTTGTCAGTTTGAGACACATGTATGCCGTGAGTGACAAGATATGTCACTAAATGAAATACACAAGTAGATAATTAGACCTGATTTTATTCGCATGAAATCAAAGGTCTCATTAGTATCGAGAGACACGATACCCACAAAGTAAGGTCATATTCTGGGGGGAAAAAACTTACCTCTTTTAAAGAACATGAAAACTAGAACGACCGGATGAAAGATATAATTTTTCCAACGTAAACATTAATCAATTTTATTCAATAGTTTTTCTTCAAATAGGTAAAAATATTTAATCAACTGCAAGCAGAATTTTTTATCTCCAAAACTTCACCGAAAAGTGACTAAGTCCCAGACATTCGCATTCATGTTTTAATTGATCCTTTAACATGCAGTTTAGAGTTAAGGTTACTCATCCGTAACATCAGTGACCACTATAGTTTGAATACATAACCATTCATGCGCGGTGATATATGCGATATATGGTCTCCTGTACATTTATATAGGTTGTTTAAACAAATATCGTTTTTTGAAAATAACTATTAATATTTTTAAAATATATTTATCTATTAGTAATTACGATTATGTAATCTTGGGATTCATATCAGTTAGAATTAATAACAATGCATAGTGTCTGCTGTGCTCATGTAAAGTCGTATGCCCCAAATACATGGCGTAATGACCACAATGGGCAGATAAACTTCAAGGTGTATGGACTATATAATGGAACAGTGTTTTTCTTCCAGGAAGAATTTATCTGAAAGAAATGTAGGTGTTCACTTATTCGATACCAAAGGTCGCTATCATATGAATGCATCTCCTCATTCATATTTACTTTGGTATATGTTATTATTAAGTGGCTAAAAGGCTCATGATTAACATGGTAAATCAAACAAATGTAGGATCGGATCGAGCTGAACCAAAGAATTTTACACGTCTATGACCGATGACTGGATTATTCCATGCTCTACAACAACGTGCATGCAGTATGGGAGGTTTTTGTATTGGACGCGGTAGGGTTCTAACTGCAAAGAGGATAGCTCAGTTGTCACATTGGCGTTTTATAGTTTAAAGTGTATGTGCATGTTTGGATCATTACACCATATATTTGGGCCATGTGACTTTAAATGAGCTCATTAGAAACCATTTATTGTCATTAATTATAACTGATAGGAGCACCTAGATTAAATTACTAAAATTACAAAAACTCACCTGAAACACTATATTGAGAAGACACCTGTGCATGTGTTTACATTTCCTTTTTTTTTAAGAGTTGTTTCAAAATAGTTTGATATTTTTCTCATCTATTAGTGATGTTTTAGAAACGAAAGAAAATTAAATTGCTTGTTCTAGTGGCAGCTGATAATCGTTTTAGTATGCATTTATTCTATGCTGTTTCTCTTTAACTTATATAAGTACTTTAGGCGTTGTTTGATGAAAGTAAGCACATCAATCTTTTTTTTTTAAAAACACGTTCCGCGGAATCCGGTGCCTCACATGCATTCATATGCTTGTCAGTATAATCACCGTTTATGACATTCCTGTACAACGAGTTGTAGTGAAATCAGAGCTATAAAACAATAAATACACTTTCTTTATCTACGCAAACTTACAGTCTTATGTGTTACGTTGAATCATGTGTCCTTTCCTTTCTTTTTTTACGAAAACTTATAGCGTTATGTTGAATCATGTGTCCTTTCATATCAAGTATTGAAATTGATCACAGGTCTCGAAATAATGTTCGACAATGTGTGTTAAAAGCACACAATTTAAACACACACACACACACACACACACAAAAAAAAATTGAACATCGTGGTCGTCAAACGGTGAACAATTTTACAGCCAAACCTTAATCATTCATTATAACGGAAAGTAAGGGTCAAAAGTTTTATGTTTTACACGTGTTATTTGTCAATTGCAAAGAACACATACATACTAACCAATACGCCCCTGTATTCATAGCTACTCTCAGCTGTGGAAAGCAGCTTTCTTCTGTGCTGACATTGAAAGGTTGTATAAGCATCGGCCATCATTCAATTAGCATTCACAATTTGCATTTACTTTTAAGACAAGTAATCATATTATTTTGTAAGTTAAATTTTATTTAAGTTTTGTTTTATTTCAATAGAACCACACACTTCTGAACACCGCTTTGGAAAGATTAGCAGTTTCGTGATGTTTTTGTAAATAAATAGTAGTAAATTGAATAGATATAATGTTAGATATTTTCTCGGTTGGAAGTTATGCATTTTGTGCCTTGCGTTGTTGTGCTTTGTTTTAAAGGAAAATATTGTGAACTTAGCAAATCGAGTATGATAGTTATTATTTAATACCTACAAAAATAAAATGTTCTTCACATGCAAAATTTGTATTAATTGATGTTTTGATCCTATATTTAGAACCGGCTAACTGCAGTAAGTTATGTATACAAAAAAAGATGGCGCTGGCAGATTATTATAAAATATTTTTTTGCTTGGACCTTGCAGAACAGAAAGATGTTGATCTGTCCACTTCAAGTTTCATATTAAGTCATATTTAATGTTGGTGCAGTGTAAGAACACGAATAAAGCGGACTGAAGAGATTGTAAAGCAAAAATAACAAAGCTATAGTGATCGCTAAACGGCATTGGTGTCATTACATTTTCGCTAATACACGGCATTCAAGAAGCAAGCAAGATAAGTTTTCGCACAAAACTGTTTCTAAATACTCAGTCATAGAAATTTAGCGAAATTAATTTTGTGAAATATACTTTGCAAAATGTTTTGATTTATAGTATTTTGGTATTCGTGGAAACATCAAAAATGACAGACATTGAATTCTGTTTTATTCCCAGCATTATATTGTCACATTTCATGAAGAAAACAAAACTTGATTATTGTCGAGAAAATTAAAATAGAAACTGAGACAAATACGCGAATACTGGTATACCCCAATCCAGGATCAGGTAAGAGTAAACACACCTATAAAATAAAAAAAAAATATGAACACATTCAAGGATAGATGGGATAACTTACCTGTATTTGAAAACTAAGAACTAATGAGAAGGGTGTTGTCCTAGAACTGTCACTATAATTCAATAGAATAATTAGGGTGAAGCAAGGTTTTTGACTCTAATCATAGTAACCGAAGGTACGGTCTGTAATCATCCACTTATGATGTTGCATATGGGTAATTTATTCTAGACTTAATTATACAGTCGGATAACTCTATCTCGAGCAATTTTCCCCCTTTATGGGCAAAGTTAACCCATCCATTCATCAACCCACTGCATTGTCTCAAAACTGATCATACTGATATATATATATATATATATATATATATATATATATATATATATATATATGAGTCAAGACTTCATTTTGGTGTAAGGATAAAAGTTCGACACATAAGTTGCAGATAGTGCAATGCATGAATGTGCTTACAATGTTATACAGAAAATACAGGCATCTTCGGAACAGAAACGATAATTGTGTCAAAGGACTGATGATCATATATAAACAATACTTTCATTTACACACACACACACATACACAAACACACTGTATATGCACGCACACATTCTTCTGTCGAAAAGGAATCAGGGGAACGATTCATATGAAACAATACATTCATATATATTTATTTTGTACTGTAAATGACACCTATTAGTGTCATATTAATGTCAATCATCATCATCATCGTCGTCACCATCATTATCATCATCACCATCATCATTAAGCATCAGTTTCTTATATTGTTTAGATATAGAATAATATTTCTCAGTTCAAAAACCTTAAATAAATCAACAAATAAAATGCATATAATTGTAATCTTTTCTGAACATACAAGTTAAATAAATGTAAACATATATAGTCTCTTCTAACAAAGCTTATTTATATACTTAAGCCTTAAATCTTTGCATAGCTGACTCTCTAAAGTGATTTAGATATGGAAGATAGTATTTCTTCAGTTTGTTTGAACGATGTTGTCCACCTACCAGCCTCAATTTTCAGTCTATGCATTGACACATGCAATCGACCTATAGTATTTCCCAATTTTGAAATACGAGCATTACCAAGCTACACTTTAGGCTAAAATGAAACAATAATTGTGTAAAAAAAAGCTCCATCGGAATTATATAACCTTTGCTTCCAATTTAGAATAATATTATCAGTCAATCTTTGTTTGAAAGTACCCAGAACTATATCATTATTACCTTACCCTTCATGGATCCAAGCTTCATAGAATGCCAGACTAGATAACAACTCTCTAATCAAATAAGCCCAGCTTACCTTTTGCTATATGAATTATATATGTTATATATATATATATATATATATATATATATATATATATATATATATATATATATATATATATATATATAAAAGCATTCATAGGCCTAAAAGAAAATGATGCAAGTACAATAATGGTGTGTGCTACGATGAAATGGAAAGTGTCTTGGGAATAAGATTGAATCAAAACGGGAAAGAGGAAGTGCTTTGCAAGACTATGATATATATATATATATATATATATATATATATATATATATATATATATATATATATATATATAATTGAAGAGAGACGGTAATAATGAAGAAATTTAATTCTTGTTCTCCAAAGAGATAAGCACAGTTGATGTGTTCAACAGAACCACTGCATAATTAAAACTTACTTAAAGTCATTGAATGGAAACATAGAGTAGGAGCCAGCATTCTGCAATCATAAATGTGAATTCCTTCGTGCATTTCAAGATGCGAAAACTAAATACATTGGCACTGTTATTATGTCGATACATGCTGTGAAGCAGTAATAACATACAATTTGTTTTTTGTTTTGATTAACGGGAGGGAAACGTTGAACGGAAGAAAACTAAAACAAATGTTCCTGTTTTTCAGTCTTAGAAGAATTCCACGTCTTTTGGAAGTGAAACAAATCTATGAGCCTGATATCAATATGAGGCTGCAGTCTACCTACCTGTGTGTCACACTCATCACTTTGTGCTTTTAAGTGTGTTTGAATGTGTGTGTAACAAACTGACTGAACATATTGCAATCCTATGCAAATGTTGCAATCTACCTACGCCTATCTCACACTCATTAAAGTGTGTGTGTGTGTACCTCCTTAACAACATTTTGTGGTCTAGTAGAGGGACTCAAGTTAAGACAAATCTGAAAGTTCTATGATTTTGGCCTGATTTTTAAAAAAAAAATTACAGACTGTCCATAACTTTCAGCTTGAGCTTGGGTTTCTTGCCCAAAATGTTTATATAATACGGGTCCAGGCTCTTCTGTCATGAAACTTTGCTCAACATTTCGAGCAATATCCACGAAGCGACATATTTCGTGCCCTTAACGTGAATTTTAACGTTTGCATTATAATATTATGAAAAACTATTAAAATCACTATAGAATTTGCTCAGCTATATCTACTGAATTTATTCATCATTGAAACATGTTTATAAACACTCCAAATCCTTTGCGAGCTACCATTTTTCTGAGCGTGTCAAAATTTTTCTATTTCCGGATGATCATCCATGGTTCGTTCCCCTGACATAAAGGCCGCGTAACGTGAGATTGGAATGTGACAATTAGGCCAAAGTGTGGATATAGATCGTTTATAATGTCTCTGTATTTTCATTAATTGCATTTGTAATATATTTAATTTCTTTCGTACGCATATTGACTGCAATAAAACACCTATCAAAAGATTATGCCAAAAGTTATAAAAAAATATAAAAAAATTGGATGCATTTTTTTCTTCAGGCTATGTCACAACAAATATTTTTTCCCTCTACATTACAATAATCCAATAAAGAATTTCATACTGCATACCCTTCCATTGGATTTATCTTTTCTAACATGATATAAGAAGTGCATGTTATAGAAACTAGGTTTTTACATTGCCTTTGTCGTCTGATAAATGTCTGTCGTGGATTTCCTACTAATAAAAAGGTGAAGAAAAAACCAACATGTGAACAGCGGCCTGGCTTGAACAGCTAACACTAACGCCAGGGCCACAAACTTGAGGCAAACATGGCATTAGTAAAATTGGCCATTTTTATCGTGTTTTTCAATTAGAACGTATTAAAATTTCATTTCATCGAATACTTCTTAATCAGGACTTACTGTCATTGTCAACGAACGCTAGTGACCCAGTTGATGACGTCAGGATCTCAAAATTAGTGCGAAGTCGCAAGAAACATGGCGCACGATTCAAGGATTTTCACGAAATCAGGAGGGTCAGTAGTATAGTAAAAGGCGGATCTCGGCACAACACATCCTCCCCTCGTTCAAATCCTACGGACCGGGTACTGCGTCCCCGGACCTCCGGATTTTCACTTCAGGTCGGATATGTTATGCCGAGATCACGCCTTATTACTCTACTACTTTGGTATTGTAATCAACATTGTCATCATCGTTGTTGAATAGCAATTTTCGCCCCCCCCCATAGTATAGTTTAGATAAAATTTATATATAAATGTTATCTCTAATTGAAAATTATTATTGTTTATTTTTTTATAATTGCATTGATAAATCAATGATTATATATATATAAACGTAGATAAAAATGATTATTGTTCTCCGAAAATTATATCAAGAACATCTTCTGGTTCATTAACATCATGATCATATCCAAATGCGAATGTATTCATTCCATCATAACAAATTCTTTTATCATCAAAATTACATAATCCAGCTTTATTGATAACATTTGTTTTAAGATTATGTTTGGTTGAGTTTATCGTTGTCATAGACACATGATTATGTTCTCCGTCTAACGCATTAAGATAATCATCGAATGATATATGTGTATTCACTTTATTTTTGACGATTCCTTTGGCTTTTTTCTTTGTTTTATTATCATCGGTTTTAATGCTGTACATTTTAGATCTTAATCCAACGAATTCCTTGATCGGAGTAAAGTTAGTTTCATCTTTAAATTTACCGATTACCTTTTTATTCTCCTCACACTTAAAAGGACTATTGTTAGGGTAGTCTGATAGATCAAACAACGTTCTGTTGTCGTAGATGTCCTGATATAAATCTTCAGTCTCAACGTAATAAGAGAGAGAATCTGTATCGCTAAATAATAATGCTGAGTTGGGGTACTTGTGTTTGAAATAATCGTAATGAAATTCATATATTAATATTTTTGATATATCTAGTATGGCTGATCCAACATAGATCGGCTTGTTTAGTTTTAGGTTGGTTTTGCGTTTATGTACTGCTACCAGATTTTCTTTGAAAATTTTCATTGATATAAACGTGTCTTCGGCTAGAACTTTATCTCGTCGTGCTGGATCATTGATAAGTTCTATATTTCTACGCTTTCTTATATTTTCCATTGTCTTGCCAAACACCGGATTGTTCATTAACTTGAAAAAGTCTTTCTCTGATTCCGTGGTTGCTGCTGTTCTTTTACTAGTGTTAAAGTCGATATATTCTTTGAGCCAGCAAGATTGTCTAAATTTTAGTGCACGATGAACATATGTTATTATAATACCATGATCGACTGCTTGTTTTAATGCTCTATGATGAATAATGTATCGAGTTTTGCTCATCAAGTTTGGAATAAGTTTATGCGTAACATTTTTACTGAGATTATATTTTGCTTTTAGATCGCGTTGTTCTTGGGATATCATATCATCGGTGATTAATAGTTGTACAGCGCAGAAAGGATAATCATTATGTAATTTGTGTAGGTGATTTGGATACATTAGATCGACTTCAACAAAATATCCTACATCTTCTGGTAAATATGTTATATAACTTGATGGCTTACTTACATCGTGGTCTTTTAAGTATTTGTTATTGGCGATTGCGTGCTTTTTGGTAATAACACTTATTCCACCTCTTATTGATTTTTCTATAAAGTAAAACATAGTTGGATCTGTCAGCAATTTTAGATTTACTTTAGTTAGCTTTAATGCTGCATCCCAGGATAATCCCGGTGATGAGTAATACCAGCAAGGATCGAGTTTGTAGTAGTTTAAACATGTGGATCTAAATTCCTCGAAAATGTCAGCTAGTAATAGAACGTCGGTCTTAAGATATACATCATGATAATCACCGAGTGTTTTACAATTTAGCGTTGACCAAACTTTATGCGCGTGTTCGTAATCACCATCAGATAATTTTTCCATTTTTAGTTTGGAATCGAATTTTTCCTGTGGTGGAAGACATGTTGCATCGAATTTGTTCCAATCGTCCATATATTCGTAAGGATAGGTTCCCTTTTGTTTTAGTAAATTACTGTTTTCATTGAAATGTTGCTCGAGATGAGTAAATTTACCACATCCTTTTGCTAGTACATCAAGTGATGCGGGTTTAAACTGTAAACTATCAATAAATTGCAGAGGACCTATTGTCACAGACATATACTTTTCATCTGTATTTGCGATGCAACTGATTTTTTTATCTCGGAGATTAACATTATCGAATGCCTCGACGATAATATGTGAATCATATCCACGTAAATTGTGGAATATTATTGGAATAAACTCTGGGCATTTAAAATGTAAATTACATTTATCATGTGTTGGTCCACGATATTCTCCAGTAATGTGGCAATGATCTTTTACTTTGTCCTTTCTAAGAGTAATCTGTTGTTGACAAATATGACATATATTTGATAGGCCAAATTCTTCTTCTTGTTGCTGTGTTAGTGGTATCATTTTTTTAGGTTTTTTGTACATTAATCGTATGTTATTTGCCTCATCCATTAAGTTTGATAATAACCATTCAGCGGGATTATTGCCGCGATATAATTTAATATCTTTTGAAAGATTTAGATTTGTACATACTACCTTATACGCAACACCACAAGGTACATGATTTTGTATTTCAGTCGTCGATGATATTTGGGGATCATTGGTTGCTGATGCGATTGGTACGAGTAATGATTCGAAGTCAGCGTAAATAACAAATGGTATTTTCAGTTGTTTGTTGTAGTTTTTGAAATTTAATGATTCTTTTCCTTTTTCTGGTAGTGTTACTTTTTGAACTTCTATACAGTACTCGAGATGCTTACTGAGAACATCCTCTGATTGACATCCATGCAAACATTTATAGCAAAAATACATTTTAGATTTGTGTTTGTTATACTGTGATGCAACTAGTCCATCAAAGTTTTTAATATAGCAATAGTGTTCTTTGTGATAGAGGAAATTAATTGTATCCTGTGATGCTTTTTTACTTATTAGCCGCGGATAATATTTTATTTTGTTGTCAGTTTCTTCGAGACCAAACACATTAATGCTGATTTCATTGAGATTTTCAAATTTTTGAATCTGTGATTCGGCAACTGGAAATTCAATACCAGTTAAATTTAATGAATTTTCATATTGTTTGTATTGCGATACTCTATTTGGATTTCTTTCAGGTGTATGAAGCGCGGATAGAATCGCCCATTGAAAACATTTGTTGTCGCTGTTTTTTTACATTTATTACACATCTACTGTTATTAACTCTTTCAGGTAGTTATACATAAGATTTTCCTCTTAATGGTTTAAATTTATGAGTGTGAATAAACACAGACTGTATTCGTTGTAATATCCAGGCCGAACCTAATGAAACATATTCTGCTATTTTATTTTCGAGTTCACCAAACATTGTTTTTGTTTTATATTTTTTTTAGATCTGATCCTAGCAAAGCAATTTTTGATTTTGATGAAATATATACTTCAATTTTATTTGATGATTGATTATTGATTGTTGCTTTTTCGAATATTACTTTGTACTGCACTAAAAATTTGATACTTAAATGTTTTAACCGTTCCTGTATTATCGTTGGTGATATTATATCATATAATTTTGATGGTGATAATGACACAATATTATCTGCCAGATCAATCTGCCATGACCTGTCAAATCCGGCAAACGCTGAAGCAATTGACTTAACATGTGCTGATTTCCGCATTATTATTATTATATATATTGTTTCTCTAATTGATATTTTATTGCGATAATATGATAAATGCCGCGGGAGACAAAACAATTAATTAGAGAGACAATTATTCTGCGGTATTTATATATCATGCAATATTCTAGAATACCCGAGTATGATGAAATTAATACTCCGTGTACTCATCCAGAATTTGACGGACTTTATGGGACAATGTCAGGTTCAGTGTCTTGCGATGATGATATCTATCTCGAAATTATTACAACGCCAGCAGGATATAAAATTGTCTGCGATGAGACCGAGATGTTTGTCAAAGATTTCATTTATACTTGCTTTGTAGGTGAAATTCCAGTGAACCAGCGAGTTTATTACGTAAACGGTGCGGTTACTGATAATAACATCGACAATCTTGGATTGCAGAACGAATATCAACGACACCCAGTCTATAAAAATTACGAAGCAAACGATAAGGGAATGATACGACATGCGAGAACAAAAAAAGTGGTAGGTAATATTGATAAATTTGGTTATTTACGTTTTGCTGTCTTACAAAGTCCTACTAAAAAAATGTTTTCCCATAGATTTGTCTACGAGGTTTTTAATGATATTATCCCAACCGGACTTGTAATAGATCACATAAATAAGATTAAAACAGACAATTGTCTCGAAAACTTAGATCTTGTTACCCAACGAGAAAACACAAGGCGAGGTAGTGGTGGTGGAATTAATTTTAAGCCAGCTAGACCTGTAATATCAACAGATCCGGAAACAGGAGAACAACAAAAATTTGATTCTATATCATTAGCAGCCAAACATTTTAATATTAATCCACGGGCTGTAAACTTTGTCGCCGATGGGGTCTACCGATTGACATTTTCCAAGAAATTGCAGCGCAAAATAAAATTTAAATATGTTGATTAAGTTTTAAGTATTCGAATTAGATCTGCAGTTGTGGACGTACAACATTATTACTTCTAAATTCCAATCGACGATTATACTACCGTATTTGTTAAATATTTTTAGTTCATCTGATGTTAGTAAAACATTATTTTTTTCTGCTCCAATTTCATCGCTTTCCTTATTTATTCGGATTGGGACACTTCCTTTAGTATTATTGTTTGAGAAACAATATTTTATTGCTCGCTCTAGATCGGTCATGTTTTCGATAAAACCTTTCGAGTGATATCTTATTGCCATGAGATTATTATAAAACGATTAGATAAAATTAATTATACAATAATTACGTATATAATGTTTGCAAGATTAAAATTACTTCTTAGTACTGCTGATCAACAATTGCTGATAAATGATGAACCAGCCGCCAATCGTAAATATGTGCCAACTACAAGTGATGCCGATGATGATGTTCCACCGTATGATTTAGAACCTGGAGAAGTCATTGATAACTATGATGCTGTTACCGTTGTTACCGTTGTTGATCATCGGCCGTACAACAATTTTAGAAAGAAAAGTTGCTATAATGTAAAATATCATGTGGCAAAGAAAACGATTAAATTTAATTTTACACCAGAAGAACGCGAAGAATTCCAACGAAGATTAAGATTTTTTTTGAATGTTCGCATCCCCAGTCCTAAAAAAAATATTAAATTTGATTATATTTTTGTTAAGATTTTTGAATTACTTAATATTAACGATGACAGACGTCGCGAACTAATAAGTTTATGTGCGCCCGTTAAATGCAGGCATATTTTAAATAATTATATTAGAATTTGCCATGAGCTACACTGGTTCGATGCGATCAACCCGATCAATTTGTAATTGATTGTTGATTGGCGATTGATTTCGTTGGTATCCAACTATTAAAAGAATTGCTATATCCTCGCCATTTAACAAGTGATTTATTACCGCGTTGCTTTATTACTTTTTCAATCACAAATATATCTTGATCTGTGTGCTGCAGTTCCTGTTCGTAAAAACTTCCTATTATTGGCTCTTTATTTTGGTCTTGCAATTTGTATGTGATTAGAATTGTTGTTAATATTTCGCTGATTACGAATACTTCCTCGCTCCAATTTGGCGTGAAACCCTTTTCAAATTGTTTTTTGGATATCGAAATTCTGACGCGATCGCCGACATTAAATTTGTGTTTTCGATACAGATTTTCATCTGCTAGTATTGGATTGGATAATGCTTCATTTGGGGTCATTCCAATCGATATATGTTTTGTATTATTATACTCGGATACAATTTGTGGCAGATGATTAATGTATCTGCGTGTGTTATTGGCGGTCATCCACTTATACAATTTTTCTTTGATGGTTCGATTGAATCGCTCGACAATTACGCTTTTATCTTCATTACCGGTTGTGTATTTTGTAATATTATGCTGTTTTAGCCAGTCTTCCAATTGTTTGTTGTAAAATTTCTACACCGTGATCGGTCCATATTTTGTTTGGTTGCCGCGCACTGTCCACGATAATTTTGCTAAGCGCTGATGTTATTGTGGCGCCCATTTTATTTGTTATTACTTCGATAAAAGCGAATCGACTTTGAATATCAATCACAGTTAATAAAAATTTATTACCATCGTTGTCGTCGGCCAGCGCGGACATATCAGCGAGATCAATGGCCCAGGTATCGTCTACGGCGTTTACCACAACACGCCGTCGTTGAAACTTTTTGTTTTGGTTTGTGAAGCTCAGCAGCTAATTGACCAAATTGACCATCACGTGTAATTATGCTGGGGTTGTATCCAAGACCAAGCTTATATTTTGTTCCGATTACTCCTCGCACGAAAAGTCTATCAATTCGTTCTCTCATATTTTCTGGTTGTACTTCTCGAAGTTCGTCCAACATTTTTTTGTCGCACATGTGTTTGTCTACTGGATTATCGCGATAACATATGTCATGCCGCATAGCTGTAGCATCAACTTGATTATAAGGTTCTTGTCCTGGTAGCGGCTGATCATTGCTGTCGAGCTGATTTTCTAGTGGATTAAATGGTCCAGTATATTTATGTTTTGGTAATACCCAGCCGCCTTCTGGTCGCGGCAATTTTCCAATCCATTTGTGTATGTCAATTGCTCCACCAACAATTTTATTTCGTTTACATTTTTTGCAGTAGACATGTACTGCATTACCTTCCACACAAATACATTTTTGTGATGGTGCGCCGTTAACTCTGCATTTACAATTCATGTGGCGCTTATATCATAATCATTGATAAAAACTTGTACATAAAATTAAATTATTGTTATCGCTGATAATATCATCGTTTACATATAAACGTTTACATGTAAACGTAATCATCATCGCTAACATCGTCGACTACTAGATTAATATTATTGCCGTTGCCGCTGACTTTGTCAACGCTAGCTGTGCTAATATGTGGTAAATTTACTTCAGATCGAGAGCTAATAAAAGTACTCTTTTTTCCACCACATACTTCGCATGTTCTTTTTATCATTGTTCTGTTATTTTTTGTTATTATTGTTGTCTCATTATTACTTTGTGTTTTATTTTTACACTTGAGGCAGTACGTCAACATTATTTTACAGCAATTACATAAAATTGATTTTACAAATAAAATTGATTTTATACAAAAATTGATTTTACAAATAAAATTGATTTTACAAATAAAACTTTTTGAACATTTTCAGACAAATTGCATCATTGTTTAACGTTGGGGTTGGATCGAATTGCAGAATAAAATCAACAAATGATTTTTTCGAGTTCATCCATCGTATAAATAATATACAATAATAACCGCATGTGTTTGTTCCAGTGGGTTGAATTTGATTCGACGAGTAATTTATTATTGCGGTTTTATATTTTGGAAAACTTTTAACATATTTTTTAATAGCATCACCAGGTGGAATGCCATATGAATCGAAGTAATTGTTGCCGTGTAATGCAACCCAATGTGTTCCTGATCAATCTTTGAAGTCTTGTATATTAATAATCGCTGACGTTGTCAACGACTGTGTCAATGTCGTCGGCGTTGTCAATCTCGTCGGCGTTGTCAACGATTGATTGAGTTGATCCTTGCTAAAAACACCGATAAAGTTTTTAATATTTTTTAAATAGTCTATAATTTCAAAGTTATTAAGAGGTGGTACGTATCCATTGATCATCGACCTCTGATTTACCTTCTTCGCCGTCGTCGCAGTCCGTATCCTGCTCTTCTTGTTCCCGGTAGAGTTACTCCGCGACCTTTTCGGGTTCGTCTTTTTTTAACACCTCGTCCAATACCTAACAAATTCGGCAGCAGTGAACCAGCTATTCCTGCCAATAATGGGACAAGAAATCCTCCTCTTCTTTTCATACCACCCATAGATCGCCGTGGTCTTCTAATCATTGTATATACAATTGATTTTATATAAAAATTAATCGCTGATCGGCCAATGGTTGATTAACATTGACATCGTCAACAACGACACCGCTTAATACCAGACCCATAAACAAATGGCACAGGTACACGCACTCTTCGACGGCGCCGACGATTAACTAATGATCCACCTACTGCTTTTTTTGTTGCTCCGGATATTGCTCCAGATGCCGCCGCAATACCAAGTGTTCCTAGTACTGGCAATATTTTTGGTAATAAAGTTCTAGCTAAAGATGCTATGACAGCGCCAATTGCTCCACCTGATCGAGGTCGCCGTTGAGGTCTTAATCGTCTAGTTGATCTATTATATGTTTTACGTGGCATAATAATCGTTTATATAATTACAATTATACAAAAAAATTTAAATCATTGTTATTATCAATGTTGTCATTAACAATGTTGATATTATTAATGTGTATACTTTGTCAAAGACAACGACGTTTACACTTTGATTGACATTTTACCATTAAGAGCATCAATAACAATGTATCTGTCGGATGTTATTAACGCGTAAACATTATAAGCTAAACCTCCATACCCACCTGTGGTAGCAACACCTTCATTTACTCTACCACCAGCAGCATTTACAGCTGTTCTTGCATTAGTGTATAAACCATTGTTGAGGTTCCATTGAATTTCAATATCTGCTGGGGTGCCAACTAATCGTTCAGAATGTGTTGTAAGATCGAAATGAAATATTGGATATAATCTAGCGAATTCATCGACGGATATTTGAGATCCATCCGCGGTGTCCTGATACTTTTGCATGGCTTCCATTAAAGTGAAGTACGCGCGAGAAACGTTTCTATTTGCTGGATCAAAATTACATTCTAGAGCTCGTTCTGGATATTGTCTCGAAGCAATTCTTACCAGTATTCGTTCAGCAAACATATGATCGAAAATCATATTATTTTGTGTTTGATCATTAAGTCGTTCTGCTAGTTGAAATACCACAAAGATATGTCGCGGCAATCGTTCCGATGGAACTGTATCTATTCTCCATGTTCCACTGGGGCTGCCCATTGGCATATTATGATCGTATGTTCGCCATTGCTCGAAATAAAGTCTTCGAGTGTATGATGTCAGCGCCTGTTCGAGATCCAATGATACTAACGTTGATGGTACGACCTTTGGCATCCATAGCGATAAGTAATTAATAACAAATCGGCCAGCATTTACTCCGTTAACTCGAAGTATTGTATTATTTGGTTCGTTTGTTGTTAATTCAATTCGGTGCCTCATACTTCTAACCACAGAAGTAACGTCCTTGCAAAAACCAAATACTGAGCTTAAAGGAAGAAGTATTGTAACCAGTCGGCTATTGTCGCAGAGAGATCGTCTTTTTGCGTAACCTTCGTTATAATGTTGTTGTCTGAGTCGTAGTGCTACTTGTCTAAGAGCGACACCGACTTCTCCAGGAGTTGGAGCTGCTCCAGCTGCAACAATATTTCCTATAAGATCGTTATCGTCGTTAGCAGGATCTCCATTTCCTGTTCTAAACTCTGTTGGCACAGCACCTCCTGAACTTCCATCTTTCATCCAAAACATATTTATCGCAGTTGATCGTGAATAATCTTCGGAAAAACTTACGATGCTCATTATTGTGCTAGCCAAAGGAAGATGTCTTATGTATTCAATCTCATGATCGTTGATTATGTATTTTGCGTCCTTAAACAGAGACCATCCATTATTTACCAGAGAAATGTTTTCATCTGCATTATAATTTCCAGGTGGTGCTACGGTTACATCCATGAGACGCCCACGAACCTCAAGGTATCCTTTGTGTGGTAAAAGATAAAGATCTTCGTCACGTGTTCTTAAAATAAGATTATTTTTCTTGTCAGCTTCATTTGGATTATCCTCTTGATATTCGATGTACTCGAATTCTGTCGCAGAATTATCTACATCATAAACGTCGTTAATATTAAGATAAGATCTAATCGACATTACGTTTATTAATATCGATTATATAAAAATTGCGTATACAATAATTGCAATCAGTGATATTGCCGATGACAAAGTTGTTGATTGATCACAATCCGCCACAAGAAGATTGGTTAGTAAAAAACTGGATTCTTTATGGCCGGTCGCAATCCATTGTACTGGGATTGACTACATTCTTTAGCAGTTTTTTGCATGGCGCGTTCTATTTCAGGCGTTGGCGCTATGTTTTTTATTACTTTATTAATCTGAGACTGCGTTGGCAGTTCCATTGTAATCGAGTGTAATGGTGACGACGTCAATTGCTGGTGAGGTTGTCCTCGAATTTTATCGGCAATCTTTTGTCCAACTGCTGTTCCAGCCACAGATAACGCGCCAGTGGCAAACGATTTTGCGGCATCAAATGCGATTGGCGCGGTTTTAACAGCAAGACTTGATGCCTTACCAGCTAGACTGCCGAGCCAATCAAATAATATATTTCCTCCGATTTTTTTTGTTGCGTGAACTGCTACAGGAGATACTCTAAATGATAGTCCTGGTTTTGTGCGAACTATTTTTGAAAAGATTCCTCCGAGAAATCCTCGAACGATTTTTTTGTTCATGATTTTGCGTCTCCGCATGTTATATTATAATCGATTTTTATAAAAATCGTCGAGATCGAAATTTCTTATGAAATTTTACGTAAATGCAAGTAGTACGTCACCTGCTCATTATTAAAATCTAATTGTTGTCCCGATTGGTCTGTAATTGACATTGTAACATCTGCGATTCTGTCGCTGACGTTGAGCGGATAATAAATAACTTGTTTTGGCGACACCATCAATAATGACCCAGGAGGAGCATCAGGACTAAACGAATAAATTGTTTGACCGCGGCTGCCCTTAGCCGAATGGGATCCGTAAACGATCGAGCAATTGATTAGAATTGTACTAACATCGGATATATTTATAGGAAATTCACCACGTGCTGTTACATCTGAATTGGTCAAAGAACCATAGATCTGACGTGAAAAACCAAACATAACACCAATTGTGTTTTGTGAAGTAAAATCAACACGAAAATTGTTTTTCAATTGCAGCGCCGAGCGCATTGTATTGTAATTTGGCTCAATGTTAAAGTCGCCCTTGTTAAATCCTAGTTTGGTTATCTCGGATTTAATAAATTGGTTGATGTCCTCGATGTTATAAGCGCCCGGAGGTATTATTATTGTTTTGGTAACACCGCCGACTATAATATCTAATCGATCGTCGACGTCCTTTTTAACATTGTAAAATGAATGCCACATTTTCGCGGCTATTAATACGAGTTCATAATTGGTGTCGGCGGCAAGTTCAATTGCGGGATAATATGATACTCTGAAATTTGCGCTGTCCTGTGATGTTACAGTTGAGTCCATAAGTAGTGTTACAGCGGACATTATCAGCGGTTATATAATCGATTTTTATAAAAATAATTGTCAACATTGTTTTTAACAATGTCGGCGATGTCAGCGCCGATCTACAAAATCATTTACAAACTTTTTGTACTCGGCGGCAGTAATTTGCTTGCTCCTCCTGAGATAATCCAGTATTTTCACGATTTCATTATCAATTTCCACACCAGAATTACCAGCTTGCTTTGACGCCGCAAGCACTGTTAATCGATTCATAACATCACGTACATTTTTAAAGATTTTAATGCCTGATCCTGTCATTGATCGATCAATTGGTGGCGATTGTTGTGGTTGACCCCATTGCTGTGGTTGACCCCATTGCTGTGGTTGATCGGGACTAAAACCAGCAAAAGACTCTGCAAACTCATTTTTATCTCGTTGCTGCCGCTGGTCTTCTTCCTTTGTTGCCATTTCTCTAAACGTTTCTTTATATACTTATCGTTTTCTTAAATTATATTTATGTGCTGCTACTGATTGTAAATCCTTACAATGTTTTTTTATATATCGTCCACTTTTTCTGTTTTCGCCAGCTAAGTTATCTAAACGACTCTGCCGCTCATCCGGTGGTACATGTTCAGCCGATCTTCTAAATCCAGCCTCAACTTGTGGTGTTATTGCAAAACGTCCATCATCCTCGGTTACTACTCCAGTATATGTGTCAGATGGCTCATCAACTGGTTGGCCATCGTCGGTCTGTGTTGCGGTAGGTTGACCAGCAGCCGGAGTTAATAATGTTTGTATTTGAGTAAGTGTTGTTTGAGTTGGTACAAGTCCTCGAGAAATTGCTGTCATTATCTCTGCTACCTGTTCCTGGCCGTATTCATCTTTAAAAGTACCAATAAAAGATTTTTGAATTGGTTTTAACAATCGCAGCAGCGATTCCTGTTCATTTTTTTCGTTCCATCGTACCGTCTGAAACAATCGCTGATTTTTTTGCTTGGCCTCGGCAAGTTTTTTCAGCAGTTCTATTCGATCTCCGTTGCTATGAACTTTTTCCAAATAATATCGTTCATTACCATTGTCATTAACAACATTAACATTGTTATTCATTACCGCGCGATCATCAGCTATTTTTTTGATTTTTTAACTTGCCGCACTTGAAGAGAATTGTTATTACGATCGCGGTTAACAATCGACTGTTGATTGCTGACAACGGACTCGGAAAGCAATTTATAATTTTTTTGTTTTACTGCGGTTAGTTTTTTTAGCAATTTTATTCGCTTTTTATCTCAATCACGATCGACTGCATGTTGATTGTCGATTAATGATTGATCGCGATCACTAATAAATCTTTCACATTCCATTTATTAACGTTTATGTATATTAACATTGATATTATCAACATTGATATTATCAACATTGATTTTATTGACGTCGTGCCTGTGGTGTAAACTGACGTGTACTTTTTTCATTTTCAATTTTTTGAAGAATATTTAAAATTTTTCTGTGATGAACATCTCTCATTAAATTTCGACCCTGTGCTATGGACGTATTTATTTGCGCTAAATCATTGTTTGCACCAGCAATCATAGCATCGATATCTGAATCATGATATTGTCTATAGTTAACATTTTCATAATGATCAGCGTTAGCAAAATAAAGGTTTTGTGTATTAAAGAAAACATTTGGTATGCTACGTCGACGTAGTATTTGTTGATCTAGTTGTGCTTGTTGTGCTTGTTGTTGTCCACTTTGTTGGATTTCGACTAACCGTTGTTGTTCTTGTCGTTCTCGATGATCTGACCGTTTCTGTTCTAACCGTCGTTGCTCTTGTCGTTCTTCTCGTTCTTGTCGTTCTCGATGATCTCGGTACGTTCGTTCCGTTTCTTCTCTTCGTAGTTCCTCACGCTCCCTTTCTGCTGCCGCTTGCCGTATCAATCGAATGCGGTCCTCTTCATCTGCTTCCACTCGCCTTTGTCGTGCAATTTCATATGCTAATTCTGACTCTGTTAAACGTGGTAGATGCATGGCTTCACGATCTAGTTGAAGTCGTTCTCGTTGGTGTTCTTCCATCCGTTGGTCCCATTGATGTTCTTCTTCCATTGCACGTGTTAATTCTAACCCTGCTAAATATGGTAGACCAGCTTCTCTACGTTTGTCCTGGTATCGTTGTCGTCGACGGTTTTCTTCCATTCCCTGTTCCATTGCCTGCGTTATTTCTGGCCCTGTAAAACGTGATAGACCAGCTCTTTGACGATCTCGCATGAGTCGTCGCCGTATGCGGTCTTCGTCTTCGTCTGTTGCCCGCATTGCTGCTTGTTGTTCTAGTTGTTGACGTTCTTCCATCCGTCGTCGTTCGCCAGGCTCCATTTCTTCCAGTGGTACGTATTCTCGTTCCTCCACCAATTGCTGGCGAGGGGGTGTATGTTCTTGGATCTTTCTTAGTTGGTAAGTTTCATTTATCGCATCAAAATCTAATAAAGGTACTTCACGTTGTTGTTGGCGTAACGTTTCACGTATTACTGCGGAAGGTCCTATATTAGGAAATCCCCGTTCCTCACGCAGTCGTTGGCGCCTCAACTGATTTACGGGATCATTTCTAACTTCTTCTAGTTGTTGATGTGTTAGATAATCCAGTTCGGGTCGCAAACTTCGTTCTCGTCTACCTGTTTGTTGCTCCCTATTCCTTATAGCTCTAAGATGATCAATTAAGCCGTCAACAGCATCGTGCCTGGCTAATTCTTGTTGTGTTGGTGGTTCTTGTGGTGGTGTTGTTATTAATCGGGGCCGTTGTCTCTCTGGTAGTGTATTAAAATATTCTTCTAGTTCACTTTTTTCCCGTTTAAAATCCTCGGTGAGCTTCATTTGATTCCATCGTTGTTCCCATTTCTTGTTGCTTTGTTCTCGCTGAGCATCTCGTTGAACCAGCAGTGGTGGTACTGGCATTGGATCCTTGAGCGTTAACGCTGGTGGTCGGTAGTCTTCCTGTAGATTCTCATCCAAATGGTAACGCTTAAATATTTCTATATCCTCTGGTGATAATTGCAGCATTTTTCGATTAACCATTTCGTTCAATAGTTGTACCATAATATCATAATTGTCTGTAGTTGGATTTCGTAACACTATCTGTAGTTGTTGTTCCAGTTGCTATTGTGATAGTCGTTTTATTGCCTGGTGTTGTTCTTCTGGGTTTAGTTGATTTAGTTCCTGTTCTAATTGTGATAGTGGCCTTGGTGCTTTTGGCCATTGCTGTATATTCCTTGCTTCTGCCCGTTCCAATATTCCTCTTATCCATTGTTGTGGAGTTAGCGATTCCGACGTTGGTGGTGGTGCTGCCGTTGATGTTGATGGCTGTGGTGCTGCCGTTGATGTTGATAGCTGTGGTTGTGTTGATGGTGGTGTTGATGGTGGTGGTGGTGGTGGTTGTGGTGGTGTTGATGGTTGTGGTGGCGGTGGTGGTGTTGATGGTTGTGGTGGCGGTGGCGGTGTTAATGGTTGTGGTGGTTGTGGTGGTGGCGGTGGTGTTGATGGTTGTGGTGGTGGCGGTGGTGTTGATGGTGGTGATGGTGTTGATGGTTGTGGTGGTGGCGGTGGTGTTGATGGTGGTGATGGTTGTGGTGGCGGTGTTGATGGTTGTGGTTGTGGTGGTGGTGGCGGTGTTTATGGTTTTGCTTTTGATTTCCGTGGTTTTTTTACTGCTGGTGGTTGCACTGGTGGTTGTGGTGGTGGTTGCACTGGTGGTTGTGGTGGTGGTTGCACTGGTGGTTGTGGTGGTGGTTGTAGTATAACCGGAGGTGGTTGCACTGGTGGTTGTGCCGCTGGCAGTTGCGTTGGTGTGTGAAATGTTGGAGGAGTTAGTATTTTTATCATTCTGTCTATTAATTGTGGTGATGGTGCTGTGTTGATGGTGGTGGTGGCAGTGCTGATGTTGATGGTTGCGGTTGTGGTGGTGGCAGTGCTGATGTTGATGGTTGCGGTGGTGGCAGTGCTGATGTTGATGGTTGCGGTTGTGGTGGTGGCAGTGCTGATGTTGATGGTTGCGGTTGTGGTGGTGGCAGTGCTGATAGTTGCAGATGCGGTGCTAGTTGTAGCAGCTTTTCCATTTCAGATTCATAAAATGATGGTTATCTCAAATCCTTAGGTCTTCTAGGCCTTAACCGGTAAGAATATAATATCCTCTCGTCTGGATTGTATGATCGTGGTTTTAACTTCTCCAGTTCGGTTGCTAGGTTATGAACATCATCTCTGTCCTCATGGTGGTAACTTAAATTTCGTAAATGTATTAATTCCAGCATTTTACGTATGTTTGGCAGATCACTACGATTTGCTCCACCACGATTTGCTTCGTTGAATTTCTCCCCTATTTGTTTTAGTTCAGCTGCTCGTTGATTTGCTGGTTCTTGTATTTCCCGTAGTCGACCCTTTATGAACGTTATATGTCGTTGTTTCTGTGATTCTAGTTCCTGGCGTTCAATTTCTTGTTGCGCTTGTTGCCGAGCAAGTTCTTCCGTCTGTTGTTGACGTTCCTGATCAATTTCTTGTGGCTCTTGTTGCCGAGCAAGTTCTTCCGTCTGTTGTTGACGTTCCCGATCAATTTCTGCAATCTGTTGTCGAAGAGCTTCTATTTGTTGTAGGCGCTCCTGATCAATTTCTTCCATCTGTTGTTGACGACTTTCAATCCGTTGTTGAAGTTCGTCTACCAATTTTTGGTACTCTTGTTCCCGTTGCTCTCGTTCTTCTGCCAATCTTTGCTCCGCTTGCTCACGTTCTTCTGCCAATCTTTGCTCCGCTTGCTCACGTTCTTCTGCCAATCTTTGCTCCTCTTGCCCTAGTTGCTCTCGTTGTGCCTCTTGTTCACGTCTCAGTCGTCTTGTTATTCTAATGAGTTTTCGTTGCGATGGTTGATCATCATCGCCATCATCGTCGTCATCGCCATCATCGCCATCATCGCCATCATCATCACCACCATAATCAATGTCGTGAGGAATAATGCTTAATCCATCACCGCCATCACCGCCATCGCCGCCATCGCCACCTAATAGCCTTCGTATCGCATCAAGTGTTTGTTCAGTTGGTTTAAATCCTGCAGAAATCGCTGTTGCCAGATCGGCATCCTGTTCTTTACCCTTAGCATCTTTAACAGTACCAATAAAAAACTTACGAACTGGTTTTAAAAACCGTAGCAGCGATTCCTGGTCTGTTTGTTCTTTTTGCCTCGTAAACTGAAGCAATCTCTGATTTTTATACTTAACCGCGGACAATTTTCTTAGAGTATATATTCGTTTACCAATACTGTGTACATTTTGCAAATAGTATCGTTCTATTATTATAATTGCGATTATATTATAATTGCGATTATATTATGATTAATTTTTATAAAATCGTTAATAAAAATCGTTGATAAAAATTGTTGATAAAAAATCAATTACATATTTTTGAAAATCAACCGCGTTGTTGATAACAATGTTTATAAAAACTCATCGAGATTCTTTCGAAACATTTTATCAGAATCAATCGCGTACTTGTCAAACAAAAAGAAATCGTGTCTACCACCTGTGGAATATCGATACATCTGAATAAAATGTTGTTTATTAACAGCACCACCGTAAAAATTGTTAGCGATTCTACCTATATCATTATTATCAAGACCACCAAATAAAATAAAACAGCCTGTGTTGCGCCTTATCGTTTTTGGAACTGTAAAATAACTTTGAGCGAGATAAATAGAATTGCAACGTTTGTTTCGCGACAACGCAAAATATGATTCCACAGGTTTAGTATCCTTGGTTGTCAGAGCTATATCATCAAATACCACAATCTTATTTTCCTCATCGTCAAGTTCGGCAACTGGAATAACATCATCGGGTGAATGAACTGTAATAATATCCTGACCAAAGATCGGTCTTAAAACCTGATCATTAAATTGCTGCAATAAATCATATTTTTGTTGTTGCGCATTGATTGTGTAAATATGCACACGATCATATTTTAATATTTTACTCGTTATTAAATTCATTAATAGATTAGTTTTACCCGATCCAGTTCGTCCAACAATCAAATAATGTGTATCGGGCAGCTCATTCTTATGTTTGGTTTTTGTATTTCGTGATGGATCATCAAAGTTTATAATTGACATTTTTATGTTTATGTATATGTATATATGTATACAATTTTATATGTAATTGATTTATATATATAAAATCTATTGTATAAAAATCGCTAAAAAATAATGTCTTATTACAGTAAATTCGGCACATTAATAAAAACAACAACAGATGCTGCATCAGCTGCAAAAGTAGTTGCAGCCGCAGATGTATCAGGACTAGTAAAGAAATCTGGCGACACAATGACCGGCAATTTAAAAATGAGCAATTCCCGAATAATTGGTTTGGAAACAGATTATTCCGTACTTAACCCCGATAATACTCAAGCGGTAAGTCTAATCCAAATGTTAACAATCAACGACAGAAAAGTCAATAAATCCGGCGACACAATGACCGGAGTACTGGATATGAGCGCCAATAAAATAACGTCATCGTATGTCCCAGTAAATCCCGCAGATGTCGTCAACAAATTATATGTGGACACAGTAGCATCAACATATGTCAATCGCTATGGCGGCACAATGATAGGCACATTAAATATGGGATCAAATAAAATATCATCAACGTATGTTCCAATCAATGACACTGATCTCGTCAACAAATTATATGTGAATTCATCAACGATATTTCTCAAACGAACCGGAGATATAATGGTGGGCACATTAAGCATGGGAACAAACAGAATAACATCGTCAGCAATTCCTGCAAGTGCTATTGATCTCGTAAACAAAACATACGTGGATGATATTACATCGCAATATGTCAATCGCTCCGGAGATATAATGGCGGGCACATTAACAATGGTAAACTTCGCTAAAATAACGGGGTTGCCAACAACTTTTCCACCGGGAAACATTTCCAATGCTACATCCTATGCGCAAGTCACTACAAAACTCGCTGAATACGTCCCACGCATTGGAACAACAATGATTGGCTCACTAAATATGGGTGGATATGTTCTAACGGGCTCAACACAAACTTATCATGGGCACTTGATAACGCTGTCAGTGTCAAGTATATGCAAGACAATGCTGTTCTTAAAATCGGAGTACCATGACCGGACCGCTAAACATGAATAATGTAGCTATAACAAATGTACCAGTACCAGTCAATCCCGGTGATGCTATTCCATATTCGTCTCTGGTAAACCTTAAAAGCGCTGTGGTAAACAAAATCGGCGACACAATGACCGGCAATCTAGTAATGACAAACTGTGTTGTTAAATGCACAACAGCGCCAACAGCAACAGATGACCTCTCAAACAAAGCATATGTTGATTCTAAGGTTGGAGGTAGCACTCGAACTAAAAACAGTGTCGGCTTTATTCCACCGCTATCCGGGAACAGTAACAGTCGTACGGGATTTATCGCAACATCATCGTCAGCATATCCAGGGTACGATCCTTGCTATGCATTTACATATCATCTACAATCGTCAGTAAATTCAAATGAATGTTCAACCAATGGTGTGTCAGCAAACTTCTGGATCAAAATACAATGCCCATTTCAGGTTGCTATATGGAAATTTCAACTGCGTGGACGAGCCGGCGGTGCAGAACGAATATATAATTGGCGACTCGAGGGCTCCATTAATGATGTTAGTTATACAACATTGTATACAACCGCGCCAGGTGTTATTTATATTGGAGCCGCTGTTCAAGAATTTACGGTATCTAATGCAACTAAATTTTCGTATTTCAGATTGTATGTAGTCAATGCTGAGATCACAAATCCGGGTCTTACTCTGCTTCAAATATTTCCACTGGATGATAACGTCTAAATTTTTTGTATAATTGATTATTGTATAATTGATTATTGTATAATTAATTATTGTATAATCGCTAATAATAATTTCAATGTCTGAAATTGTTGAAGTATGTCGCGAGTTCTACAATACAATCTTCGAATTTAATCATAATCAACTAACTACACCGGAATTTAATCCACCAATTCCTGCTGGTAAAACAAAACAAGAAAAAGATGACGCGCAAAGACAAGAAACTATTCGAACAGCTATTCGTGAACTATCAAATATATTTAAAAATCCAGATGAACAAACAGAAAATATTGAAAACTTTAAATCAGTTATTGCAATGAGAAAACCCCAAATAAAAGAAATGTTGGACAAATACGATATGTGTGTTAAATTTTGTACTAAAGCAGAAATGGAAAAACTTGAAAATGAAATTGAAAAATTACTTCATGATGTAATCACAGAGTTAACTCGTGATAACGCTTTAACGATAATGCGGTCAAAGTTAGTACAAAAACGAAAATTTAATACACAGATTAATAAAACAGGAGAAAAAGATCATAGAGAAAACATAGATTGTTTAGATAAAATTTTTGAGAAAAAACGTCACGGTCTTGGAAGAAATGTAAAAGCGTTTAATAATTTTGCTAAACGACGATTGTTCAGAGAACTGGGGTTAGATTTCAATGATAAAAAAACAATTGTTGCCGTACACAACGAACCAGATGACGCGCATGGTCTTGCCGTAGCTTACTTAGTATTAATATCATCAAAAACTCCGGGAGTTAAAAACAGATACGATGACGATGAGATAGCAACCGCATTTGATACCGTTGAAACAATTGAGAAAAAATTAAAAGGATCAACAGAAGCTGAAAAAACTGCTTTTTATGATGAACTAAACGCACTTGATGAAATACCAAATAAAATAATAAAATTAGCTCCAAATCCAAATCAACTAACATATAATGAAATAATAACCAAACGATTATTAAATCGCTTGTTGAAAAATTTTATAAAAGAACCACTTTATTTAGGTTTACATGATAAATTAAAAGACAAATTACAAGGAACTGAGCTATGGAACGAAGACAACTTTAAGGACGACTTTGCTGCAGCATATTCAATATTATACCAGTACTTGTTACTAGATACAATGCCAGTAGAAATTGCAAAATCAGCATTAGAATTTATTAACTCACATAAAGATGATATTGATGTAAATAACATAGAGGAAGTTCCAAATAAATTTGAGTTTGTAGGTAAATTAACTTACACAAAAGAACAAGAAGAAAAATTAATAGATAAAAATTCTGATATATTTGACTCAGCTAGAGCTTTTCTTGTAGATGCAAAAAATGATAAATTTAGAAAATTAATAATAAGTACCGCAGGAAACAGAAAGTTTGAAGAAGTTATTAATTTTATAATAATTTTAATAAATTCGTTGATGCAGTTTTTAGTATTTATCTTGTTGGTACAACAATTTTTGAAATTAACGATAATAATATAAATATTTTTAGAGCAGCTATTGATTTTTATAATAGGTATAAACCATAAGCAAATAAATTAAAAAACACTGATTTACATAAATTAAAAGATTGGACAAGTAAAGATGATATTAAAAAATATCTTTTTTCTTATGATGGTGTTCCACAAAAGCGTAGCATAAAACAGACATATACGATAATTATAATACCGTACGTTGGAAAACCAGCCACATTGGCCCAATAGCATTTCAATACCAATTTAACAATGACACAAAACAATATGAGTATAAAACACATATATGGGATGAAATTCACGAGGATCACAATCAATGGCCAATGGATCAATCACATATAAAAGAAAGGTTAGCAACCGCATATGTAATACTTCGCCAATACTTTAGTCAACGTAATATTAACATTGACTTTGTTAAAGCAGCTATCGAATTTATTGATTTGCATGAACACGATATCGGTGAAATAAATGATATTGCAACAGTTTCAAATACACTCAACTATAAATCAACAAAAGAATACACTGATAAACAAGAAAACGAACTGTGACGCCATTTATCTAATATTTTTAGTAAATACCGAGCAGTACTTACAGATGTACATAATGTTGATTTTAATACATTAGTTTCTGACGCTGCTGTAAAATAAAAAATTATAAGTTAGCACGTTTATTTTTATAAACGCTATAATATAATGAAACAAATTATCGACTTTAATCATATTTCTACAGCAATACCAGAAGAGGAACGCAATCAACTAATAGCATATTTTTATACCTATCATAAAAAAGCGTATTGCTCTAAACGGGCTTCCAAGTATTACAACCGGCTAATAAAACTAATATTTTATGCACCACTATTAATAACAACAAGCGGAGTTATTGCAGCAGGTAGCACACTAAATCCATTACTTCTAATAGTATCTGGTTGTGGAATATTTGTTAGTGCTGGATTACGACGTCTCGAACCAAAACTCGAACACAAAAGATCGTCATGTAAATTAGCTGCATCAATTTACTCAAAAATATTAACAGAATTACAAGCTTATTTACGTGGTAAAAAATGTGATATTATTGGACTAATCCATGAATTACAAACCAAAGATAATATGTTAGTTGATATTGCCCCAAATAAAATAGCAAAATATGAAAAAAAATATGATACTATATATACTAAAGCATAATATGAAATGTAAAAAATATATAATTATACAATATTTTATCAATCAGGGTAGCATCGAAGACTGTTATATCATACATAACGCAATATTTTATATAAATTCTAAATTCTATTACGATGTAAATACTATGAACGATACCCTAATTAAAATTTATTATACTTTAAAGCACTGCAATATAATCAAAATAAAAACCTTCAAAACCAACCACGGCTTATTTTTTAATATTATTATTCCTGGAAATTCAAATTCAATCACATATAATGGCACTGATATGTTAATACCAAGCATAAACGATAAATCTAATGAAGCTAACCTAGTAACTAAATTTTTACTATCCAACGATCCTACTGATTCTAGCGATGTTTTTTCAAAAAATAACCTTCAAAACAGCAATTTTATAATCAGACTCAAATTTCAGGACATAATTTTATATAATTTATATCATAAAACGTCTTACTCAACAAATCAAGTATGTTTGGACGATCAAACGCATTCAAAGTGTATAAAAACTATTAATAAATTAATAATGTTTATAATTTTATCTAAACACTAGTATAAAGAATGATTATTTTTATCTAAACACTAGTATATAAACAATTATAAATGGTAATCATTAAAATAATTTTCAATTAGAGATAACATTTATATATAAATTTTATCTAAACTATACTAGGGGGGGGGGCGAAAATTGCTATTCAACAACGGTGATGACAATGTTGGTTACGATACCAAAGTAGTAGAGTAATAAGGCGTGATCTCGGCACAACATATCCAATCTGAAGTGAAAATCTGGAGGGCCGGTGACGCAGTACCCGGTCCGTAGGATTTGAACGAGGGGAGGATGTGTTGTGCTGAGATCCGCCTTTTACTATACTACTGGGTCGACGATATATGTCACCCCAAACTTTTAACCCTTCAACGAAATAAAAAATTCAACGTTTTGATTGGTCGGAACTTTTTGAGTAAGATTTGGAGTCGAGTAAAGTTTTATGACGGAATGGGCAGGAGTGGTACAACGTCATATGAGTAACCCATGGAGTGTCGCATAATGGCGGATATAAGTTGGAGTGTGCTGATGCAGATTCCCCCCACCCCCCGACTTTAACGATGTAAATTTCATATGAAATTTATTAATTCAACAATGATTGCAAATACAATGAGAAAATGGAGACTATCTATTAGGGATGAAATATTTATTAATATCAGTTCGAACTGTAGAAAACACCCCAGTGCAGTAAATAGTATCATAAAAGTTTCTAACCTAACCTGATTGTTTTGTGCATAATTTAACTAATTTGTGGTAGTATTTGTAATTTGTAAACGTTGTTACTATATGTGATTAACCTTAAATTATAGTTCATTTATTTCATTTTTATTTTTTGGACCCACTTTGTGGGTTCTGAAACAGTAAATGCTATCATTTCACCTCTTGCCTGGAAGATAATTCAACACAAAACGCATTTTATTTATATATTTATGTAAATGTCTGAATAACGAACTAAGTGTTTATTATTGCCTTAACTTTGTTCTAGATGTAAGGATAAGGTACACTTTCATGAGAAAACGTCCTCGCTAAAGATCTTTTTCTTTGAATGCCCGCTTCGTTTATTATAGTTCTGATATATGATCAATTTATCACATGATCATGTTATCACATGACCAAGTTATCTCATGAACGCGTCATAAGTCTACACATATTATAATATCTCATTTAGAAAAAGCAATGCTGTTATATCGCAATATTTTGCTGCGTATTCTTTTTAACTTTAAAAAGCAATATATTAAAAAACGTATGGGATTTGTTTGTCTAGACAAAAGGTAAAAACGATTCACCTAAATTCTGAGACAATAATAAGGCAGGAGACACAAACAAAAAATGTCTTCCTTGGGTTTTGATATCGAGAGCTCTTTGAATCTTTTTAATCAATCTTCTGTTTGAGCCAATCTGAATACAAGGTTCAGATGACCATATATCATTAAACTATGCATATGGAATTTTGAAATATGTTCCGGAGGTATATTTGTTGTATAAAATGCAATCAAGTACCAAATACACCGAGGTACCCTATTGCGCTCTTGGGTAAATATTATTTTACAGTCGTAACCCCCATCTCCATTAAATTACAAAATTGCACAAAGTGTCAATTGAATTCTTCCTGTAAGTTGAAATTATATCGGTAAATTCCTTTTCTGAGGATTATCAAGAAATTTACAAATTTGTGTTCCTAAAATATTGGTTTGGAAAATCGGCCCGTTTAGGGACAAAAGCATATACAACGACATTGTCATTTCCACGAGATACCATTGCCTAACTGAATGAAGCTATATGTTAGAGCAAATTTGTGAACTATCCTTCAATCAGATCACCAGAAGAGACAGTTCCCTTTACCGATGCACTTAATAAAATTTAGTAGAAAAACAGGGCATAATTAAATTGATATTTAAAATTGTGAGGCAGAGCATCCTTCTACTTCAACATAAATACACAAGAAAAACTGCACTTTTTTATACAAGTTTGATAATGCAGATATACCAGAATTTGATAATTTCCCTTTTCTTTATTACCTAGCAATATTCAATAAAAATAGAAAATCTGCGTATCTAGTTCTTTATCCTTGTAAATTTTAATTTTTTATATCTTACAACTCCATTCACTTGTTTCATATATCTTCTTCAATTACATAATACATTTCTCTAACACTTTTCTCTGTGTGCTTACTATATAACCTATTTCAAATTATTTCTCTGCTTTATATCTACTTACTATAAAATCTATTTAAATTATCCCTTTCTGTCACGTCACAACAACTACCCAAATTCCCTTTTCCAATACACGCCCAGTGAGATTCAGTTCAGTCTGACACTGATCTAACGCGCGGTTTTTACACTCACAACAGATCTGCACTTAAACCTGTGAGCAACAGACTAAATAAAATACGATTGTCACTATAACAAAAGAACCAAATATCATATATCCATATTAAATCATTTGAATAAAACATCTTCAGAACTACTTATTGTCGTCAATTCTACCAAGAATACAAATTTAACAGCCTGAATTAACAATTTCACTTCGACGACTTTCGTCCAGATTTCTAACACACGCGGACCTCAAAGATTGCTTTAACACTGTACAGAGGTATACTATTGAATAATCAAAAACTCATTGTTATTCAAAATTAATGATAATGACATGAAACAAATATCACAGTACTGGATGGCTGAAATCGTAATAATACTGTCCAACAACTAAAAAAGGTGAGGTCCTTGTATTTATGCATATATCATTGACATTTTCATCAGATGTGCAATGCTGATTCATATACATGTACTACCCAATGCATAACGATACGCAAGTTAAAAATTTATCATGGAAATCAACTGACACATTACACAATATATACATATATATATATATATATATATATATACATATATATATATATATATATATATATATATATATATATATATATATATACATATATATATATATATACATATATATACATATATATATATATATATATATATATATATATATATATATATATATATATATATATATATATTACGAATTTTAATATTGATTACTAAAGACATCTGCATGGAAAGTGGGAGGTGGGGGTACTTAACAGTAAATTATGTAGGATGTTTTGTACAATCTAAGAGATAATGCTTTGCGGTTTCCAGTTCACCTCATGAACACCTATTGCTAAATAGCAATTAGTTTTTGGAAAGATGGTCGTTTAATAAGTTCTAACCTAGTCGAAGTCTGTTGTGCATAATTTGTGCTAATCTTTCACTGTGGTAGCAAAAGAATGCGACATATTCTAGATTCCTAAACAAGTGTGCTTTCAAAGAATATAACGAAGGTTTGTTCCCAATTTCGAAAGGGAGAAGTTTCCACTGCGCAACATACTTTCGTAAAAATAAATTGTGATATTGATTTGTCATGGCAAAAACTTGGAGGGTTAGATCTATCACGAAGTTGTCAATTATTCATATGTTGGACACTTAGCTTAACCAAAACCCGCATGTATCCAAGAACCACACCATAATACATTTTATAAAAAGTTATCATTGTATGTTTGTAGCGTCTTGTTAAGAGTCCTTCCCATTTTGTCTCCTCCATAATGTTAGCATATGATCAAAAGTTAAAAGTTCTTTACCCACCCCAACCCGTTCACTGCATTAACAGCAACATTTTCATATTGTTTTTGATATTTTGTCTTTAAAGTGTACAGTAATATGCTTCTGTTGTAAATGTGTATTAGTTACTGTGTTTTATATTATTACAATATTGTAAATGTGTATTAGTTACTGTTTTTTATATTATTACAATATTGTATGTACAATTTCAGTTATTATCTCAGTAGCTTTTGTCAATGTTTGCAATCCTCTGCCTTCATTAATCACGTCAGCCACATTAAAGTAAAGATTATTGTTACCGACGACAGAGCTCAAGATAAGCCTGGACTTGTTCGATCTTTATGTACTTTTCAAGATGGCTTTTACAAATAAATACTATTTAAATCAAATACTTATACAAGCAATACCATAGTCTAAAATGTTGCTATCTTCACTTGTATGTTCACCAATAAATTTATCCTTCACTAGTCTACAATTTACGATACATAGATCACTACCCTTGCAATGATCAATCAGTGTCTCCATATGAATTTGCTCTACCAGTATCAAATTAAACTTAATAATATTCAAATACAATATTGCATAAAAATTAGAAATTTCATTACATTAAAAGAATTAAACTAAAATTATTCACATAACGGATATTGCCGATGTCTCCTCCTTGGGCATTAAAATAACTAAGAAGAGTAATTAAATCATTTTTTTATCGTCATTTGGCTCAGTTATTTTCCTTTTGTAAATCAATGAACATGTCATTGTGATCATACCTTGATCCTTCGGGCGGTTTTTAAATTATTCTGTTTTTAAAAATTATTGTGTTTGTTTTTATAATTGATTTGGAGATTTTGTCGCATAGAACACATTCAGAATTTTGATTTCATCTATAAAAAACAGAAACATGAAACTTGTCACAATTATTCATGAGATGAAACTGACACCTTTTTCAGTTTTAATAGGCAGGGAACAGATCAGGTTCACAGGGATCAAAGGTTTGCTAATTCTTCTGACACCAGTATATGGAAACATACGAATCTGCTTTGTCATCATGTTTCCTTAATTTTATTACAAATTAATTAAAAGAAATGTTTTTGTTATATTTATCCTTCACTTATCTAGAAGTTTGAAATTAAAGTTAATTTTTCTTCAGCATTCTTAGGCTTTTTATATCCCCATAATTAAGGACATTTCACGCACAATACTACCACAATGCATGTTCTATAAGAAATAGTAAAACAGGGATAATTAGCTTTTTTGCATACATAACGTCAATATTAAGGTACCATTTGATAAAGAAAATGATACATGATGATATGAAATAGAGAAATACAATTAAACATGTATTCAATTGTGTTAAGGTTCAGCTCTACAGTTTCGGACTTTGCACAGTGTTTGACTTTAAAGGAAATTGTTTCCCCGATGTTCCTCGCTGGTAATCCTGGTTATTTAAGAAAGAACTTGTATATATTAGGTCTTGTTTAAACAAATCTTTAATGTCCTTTATTTTTTTGTATGATTGAGGGTGTAATTTAGGTAGAAGAGTATACAACATGGCCTTACTTCAGATGTACATCTCTCAAAGTTTGCTAGCTCAGGTTGGTCATTATCACTTCCGCGACTTCACAGATAAATTAGAAGAAAAAAAGAAAGAAAGAAAAAAAACTCCGATAATCCTTTGTGGTTTTTTAAAAATATTTTTCATTCATAAATTGCACTTTCAGAAGTTAGTATTGTCTCCTCTGGCAAAAATCACTTTCCCTATTTTAATAATTACAAATGTCAGTGCATTTTGACTAGTTCAAGTTTACTTTTCGAGCGCATGGACTCAGCCATTTCGATCAGCTGCCCGCTTTAGACAGCGTGTTGTTTCGATACTACCATATATAAAGCAATTTCATTCACAGTACATGAAAGTAACGTAAAGGTACACCAACATTTCCTCCATCGTGCTTGCTGCAAATGCCCACAGAGTTCTCTTTTCAAATGTTCTCTTGTCTTGTCCCACATATGTATTTTTAATAACTACTGCTCTCAAATCTGAAACATTTAGATATATAGTATTCTGAAGCTCTATTAATGACTGTTGAAACCTGTACCTTCAGACCAAATGAAGGCTTATATATATCATCCAGAGGATACGATTACTGCATATCAGAATCAGCAATTCAGTTCTGGGTTCAATTTTCTTTCATGTACGCAGAAAATGTTTTGGTATAAATGTCTCTTAAAAGCAGTCACATTTACTCACACATGAGACAACGTTTCACCACGAAAACAGTAACTAGTTTAGCAGGTAATTAGAATCTGCATTCCTCTCGAAATCAATTTTTAACGAATATGACGAGCGTGTTCAATATAGCTGATAACTAAGTAAACTGATTATATTGCTACTAAAGTCCAACCAGATCGATCAGCTATGCTTGCAAGTTTTTAGTAGACCATAATGCTGCAGACTAACAATATAATTGATTGCACTCAGGGACAATGGCGTTTTGAAAACGAGACTCTTTTCCCCAAGAGTGTAAAACTGTGTTGATATGATTATGTTGGTATCTCTGAGAAAAAAGCCATCAGTGTAAACTCCTGCAAATAAATTCTCCTTTTATTTCTAAGCCTAACGGGATGAAAAAAGGTTGGATATAATTTAGCGAAGACATCTAACACAAATACGTGAATGAGATGTTTATTTAGAAATGTAGTCTAATGATGAATTAACCTCTCACACCCTAACACACACTGTCACTTCCGCCTCTCAAAAACTAAGCTATAACAACGGAAAACCTAATCCTACTCATGCGCACAAAGATCAATAACGGATAAAACAAAAAGGTATCGTTCCTCAATGGATACAATCAGGGCATGGCTTTTCAACAAATAATCACAAATGATATCGTTTGTCAACGAACTTAATCAATGTAAGGATTTTATCAACATATATAATATGTATTTATCAACAGATATGATCAATATAGGAAATTGTCAAATATATAATCAACTTATTGAATTATCAACAAATATGATCAATTAATTTTTCATAAACAAGTATCATGGTGCATTAGAATGTCACACATATAATTACATTGACTCTTAGATTAGAAGCCTGAGACATATATTCCATCAACATATATGACAATGTTTATCATGTTTCATCCAGGCGATGAATACGAGATATTTCCGATCTACAGCTCCCGACAAAGGGCTAAGCAACAACCCCGTGTAGTCTGCTCCTCCCATCATGCCGAAGATTAACTCTAGAATCTCATTATCCCGCAGACCTGTCGGTCTAGAACCTTTCCACCCTTACATTGAGTAAACCCGTATCATCCCTCCAACTAACGTCACCATTGATTGCAGAACCCGGGTTACACAATCCCACAGAATTCGACGACTCCCCGTAACAGCTAAAAATACAACAACTGAGCTGTGTACTACACGAGTCACGTTTGGATACAGTGATATACGTTACGCATATGTGCACTCGAACTGACTTAATTACACATTACATTTTTTCATAAGAGATTTTTTATTATAGCAACCACGTTCATGTAAGAATCTCTTTCTGACAAGAATAATCGCACTGGATTATAAAAACTCAAACGTTTCTCATTTAATGCATATAACATATTATTGAATTCGCCTTGTCTGTTTAGCCATAAAATGTGCAACTTGGTACAGACTATATTCTATCCGATGGCATGGCGTTATGTGACATCGGTCTGACGTTCTAGAAAATTTAGAATAAATTCGGAAATATTCAATCTATAAGACAATTCTATTACATATAACGGATAGTAAGAACGAATACAGTTTTCCTTTTCACATACCTCTACAGCTGAATATTGCTCGCATAACGCGGACAGCTTCCTGACAAGACTCATCTGCATTGTGACGATATTTAGAAAAATTGCCCTGTAAGTAATATGACCGCGGTCAAATCCACGGCCAGATAACTCGAGGTAAACGGGTACCCCACTGCTCGCATTTTGTGCGTGCATTAGTGAGTGAACATAAATCAGGATGTTGAAAGGTCATAACTATACCCCCCCCCCGTAACGCTCTACGCGGCAACGAAACCCAACTACATCTTCATTCATATGTAATAGAAAGGTATTTTTTACAGTCAATTCCGAGACACTAAGAGTCTTGCACATATAATTAGGATGTCATTAGGAACATAAAACAACGCAAGCATCTGCAGAAAGTCTCGTTTTCAGCTCTTTGAAAGAACGGTAATAAATCAGATCCAGGTGACTATTTCCAGCTCTATTTTTGTTTGACAGATAACGATCTTTTCTCCGTCCAATAAGGGTTTAGAAATTGACAATCGGGACTTAGATTAACTCAATATGTTTGTAACAAATTCGCTCAATTTATTTACAAAAATTTCAACATTATGGCATTAGGGATACTGAATCGTCGTGCGTTTTTATTAATATCTATCAAAAGAAAGCAATTAAATTTAACTAATGGCAACCTTTCTGACTACAACATCATCAATATAGGTTTTCCACAAGCATCCATTCTGGGATCTCTTTTATTTCTTCTTTATGTAGAAAAGTCAACCTATTTATCTTCAAAAACTGAAGTAACCATGTCATGTGCGCAGATCATACTACCGTTTACATTTTTGACAAAATTGTTGACACCATACGATCAGTTCTACAGTCTGAGCTTAGTAGTGACTTTGATTGGTTGAATGCCAACAAAATAGTCTTAATTTGGCAAATGCAACTCTTTGTTTCTGTGTTCTGCATAAAAGAAGCAAAGCTTGCTGACACTAACGCATCTCTTAAACGGAACTATGAGACAGTTTCAAGAGTCGAGAACTGTGACTACCTAGGTTTTACTTTAGATAAGAACTTAGCTTTCAAACAACAATTACAGAAAGCAGTTGATAAATCAAAAAAAATGCATTGGGAATTAGAAATATGATTCTACCTTCATTGCAATCCATACACGTAGAAACTTTCATAACTCTCTCAGTCTTGCCCATATCAGTCATTGTTCTAACATTTGGCGTCGTCTGCCAGACTTGTATTGATTGACTTCAGAAAATACAAACTCGCAATATGCGCATAATTTTAAACTGTCATTACTGCACTCACGCTGTTAATACACTCAAACAGCTCAATTTGTATAGTATTTCAGAACATATTATCTAAAACACATGCTGCTTAATGTAGAAGATTGTGCATGGCTTGATTACTAAACACTTAATCGACGGATCCACATTAAAGTCTCGTTTGATTTACAACCGTACTTGAGCAGTTTCAAAACTGGATGTGTATATTTGTACAATTGTTTTAGTTGATATATTTGATATGGAATCATGAATAATATTTTCTATCATTGGCATGTTTTCATCTATGCAATATCTTAGTATTTAATTCTGTTTTATTTTCGTCATGAATCTTACCTACCTTTACATCTGATCTTTTCATCCTTACATTTTCTTTACCAACCTGTCAATATTCTCCGGTCTGTGCTAAATACCTTGCTCTTTTGTGTTACTAAAGTTAAAGACTGTGTTTAACAATAAAACCTTGGTATATCATTTCCATTACACGCCTGTATCATCCTCCTTTTGTCTTTCTAAAAGAAATATCCATAAAATCTTTGGCAAAATGCAATTTTTCTTGTCAAGACATGGCAAGTAGTCGGTAATTTTTTGAACTAATCAGTATCCTGACGAGATGAGTGACTGGACATGCCATTTAAGTCAAGTGTTTTCATTATGCGCTGCTTTACAAATAATACTTGTCTTGGGTGTGAATGGGGTGTGCTAGCCTGGAGATTTTAGACGTTAGACAGAATCAGCAGGCCTCAATAAAATGATCGGATATACACTTTGCCTCTGGGAGTTCCAGTAACTCGCCGCCGTTCAAACTTCTTTTCTTGTTTCGAACTCATATTTGTTTTCTTGCAATGTGTAGATGTACAACTTAACGTCAGCCTTGGTATTGCGTTTAGGTGTAATTCATCAGGTATATCCTAAAGAGTCTGTCGCCTCATTTTGGATATATAATTATATTGGTTTATTTATATTGGAACAAGTTAAAAGTATTTATCACGTAAGTATTTTGCTAGTGATTTATTGGAATCTACTGCAAATTTCAAGTGATATCTCACAACTTTCACATTTAGTTTCACATAATTATTCAATATAATTTACTAATTGTTATAAACATTAAGTCTGCAAATATTATTAATTTAAAATAAAAATGAGTAAATGTGCTCAAGCGTTTGGGAGATTTGGATGCAAAAGCTGTCCACAAACCCGTACTCCTATAATACGTCTTCTGTGGCCACTAAATGATAACTAATTGTATAGATACATTTGTAATGATAAACATATAGGTTGATATAGAAGACATACATACATACATACATACATACATACATACATACATACATACATACATACATACATACATACATACATACATACATACATACATACATACATACATACATAGAGAAAAAACGAAGATAACTCGAAAAATAACATCAGTTATAAATATACTAGGATCTCCATCGACGGAATCTGATTGTATTGGCTTGATTTGTCATGGCTTAATGTTTAAAACAGTAACAGATAGTAGAATACAAAACACCTTCATTGTGTGAGAGGGAAAGAGAATTGATATTTAAGAATGGATACATAAAACTTGAGTCAGAATAGTGACACATTTATAGTTACAGGACCTAGAACATAATCGTGTGTATTTAGGCTTATGCTTCTCAACTACCTGAGTTATGTAGCAGAAGCTACACACTAGCACTCCTCTAGTAAGCTCTTGTGCCACACATTAATAATTAATTCTATAAATACCCACACAAATAGATATATCATATTTGGAAAACCTATAGATTAACGGTAAACAGTTGCAATGCTTAAACTCCTTAGGGGAATTGTGCCATCTATGGGCTGTAGGTTTCCAGCTGAGTGAATTGTGCCATCTATGGGCTGTAGGTTTCCAGCTGAGGGGAATTGTGCCATTTATGAGCTGTAGGTTTCCAGCTGAGGGAAATTGTGCCATCTAAGGGCTGTAGGTTTCCAGCTGAGGGGAATTGTGCCATCTAAGGGCTGTAGGTTTCAAGGTTTCCAGCTGAAACTATTTGATAGTACCATATTGCCTATCTGACTATCTGGGTCGGAAAATTAAGGGCTTTTGAAAATTGCGAGATCATTTGAGAGAATTCATACAGATTTTCTAAGACTGGTTCTAATGTGTAAAAAGAGTACCACGTTATACATACTCTATAAAGAAACTGGAAGACAGCCGCCTACACCTAAAGTAAAATTGAACGCCATCAAATATTGGTGCAGACTAATTGAGGGAAAACATGACCAAAATAGTGATATATAATATTATACTGAACGATACAAAAGCACATAGTAATAAGTATAGATGGTTTGACTATTTTTGAAGAATGTGTAATGGTATACATATGGTACACATAATGTTTTCTTAATAAACAACCATGAGCAGTATGAAAATAGATTAAAGGACATATATCTTCATATATGGAACGGAAACAAAACTTTATCTAGCAAAGGAAATAACTATTTTTTTTTCTATACATAAAAACTTTTGCGTTCTTTATTTTAAATTTAGAGCCTTGAACCACCGTTTACTAATTGAAACTGGCAGATGGTCAAATGTTCCAACAATCCTCAAGATTGTGTATATTTATGTGATGAAATTCATTACGTATTTAATTGTCCTTATTTTAAAACCGAACGAAAAATCTACCTAAAATGAAATATCGTAGAATGCCAACTATACTACCTCTCAATGATTTGTTTAATTCAAAAGATATTTAGCTATTAAAGTTATATTTATAAGAATTATAATGAAGAAATTCATGTGATAGTGGGAATGTATATTTTTGTGTAAGTTCAATTCCACGTGTACTATAATATTCATGAAATGAAAAATTAGATGTTAAACAAAATCTTTGTAATCACCATGTATATAATATCAAATATTTCATATGCTTGTATCTTGTTTTGCATAACAGTTCAAATCTAATACAAGAGTGCTCTGATTAACATGCTAACTATGAAAGTATGAAAAAATTGGTCTTATGTTTACAGCTGATGTTATTAGCTGAATAATGTTGTAGCAACTATCTAACTTAATTCGCTGGATCATCTTATTTACTACAATACGATGGTAACTATATAATTAGTCCCCTGTAAAAATTATATTAATGTTACGCGTATGCTTATCTACTTTTGATTTACTTTGTACTCCTCATTTGTCACATTTGCGACATAAGAGGAATAAACATTGTATCTATTGTATCCATTGCTCCTCGAATAATCTCTTGTTTCGCACTTTAATATTTATTTCTATCAATATTAAAACCATTATATCTATTAGATTCCGAAACCCTATAGATGAAAGGTTGACAGTTGCAATTCCCAACCTCCTGAGGAAATTTGTATCATCTAAATGATTTGATGAGGGGATGTCAGAAGTAGTGATACCGTTTTAGCACCAGTTATAGTATACACAAAGCTTTGTCCAATCTAAAAAATATGACAACTGCATGTCATAGGTAGTGATACAGTTTTCAAATCAGTCATCGTAGTACAAAGCTTTGTTCATATGATATATTATTTCATCACCAAAAATGGTATTCGATCAAGTCATTTAACAACTAAGATTAGTATATAGAAGCAAAACAAAAGCTCTGTGCAGAGAAAGAGAGAGAGAGAGAGAGAGAGAGAGAGACAGAGAGAGACAGAGAGATTGTTTAGAGAACTAATACAATAAATTTACCTCAGATTTCAAACTTGAAGGAAAATGAGACAATCCAATACGTTTGGTCCACGAAGTAATGCATAAACGTATAAGAACTTGCTCCATCAAAATTTCGTTACGTAATTTCACTTACAGTCTATTATTTGGAATGACCACATTTGTTGCGAGCTTCAACTTTTTAATTTCAATGCAAAAAAAGCCATATTGATCCTAATTGCCAGATATTAAGACCTAAATAGGCTTGGAAGGCAGGGAATAATTCACTATGAAGTAGCTGACTCATATAAGGGAGTCAGTGGTCAATATTGCATGCTTTAAGCTCAGGAATCTTACCATCAAAAGTCTAATTAACTTTGACAGGTCACGGAACAAATACGACAATATGTTATGGTACAGAGACTGATTGATTGATTTAATTTATTTCCTCCTTAGGCCAATAGAACATATATACAGTCACATATCAAAAAGTAAGGACACTACCACAAATAATATCATTATTTAGATAGGCATAGTACAGGAATAAAGGAAGTGCATAATAATAGCAATATGTATTCATATTATACATCATATATTTAAGTTCCTTCTCTATCCCATGTAACTTGACAGATGCATACAATGTGATATGGACCGCCCGGTCGGTTTACTATTATTAGTCACGCCCTGTGTGCGGGAGTTATACATTATTAAATTGCTCGTCCTCACAAAAGGATCAGTACTTCTTCGGTATAATATAATGAATATTGATGGTGTTAAAGAGACACATGGCATTTTATTGACCAGTCAGTCACTCCCTCCCTCAAAAAAAAGTATATGGAAAGAAACTTCGGTCCATATAATTTTTGTGGGTGACTGACCAGTCGATAAACTGACACAAGGCCCCCAGCACCATGCAATATTTGTCAACATTACTGGTTGAATTCATTCCACATTTTGCGAATGTATCTAGCAAATGCATTAATGAAACTGCAGAGGCTATATTTACCCAATACAAATCTGAATTCGTCAGTTTTACTTCCCATGATGATTTGAATTTATTCTCATGATGGCAGTTGGTCGAGATAAATATAAACGAGAACACCAAAGACATCAATTATATGAAACCAGAATATTTCGCCAATGCCCGATAGTTTTAGGCGATCAAGGCAGTAAAAACTATTCCTCTTTTTACATTTGCCAATATATAAGCTACTGTGTGGAAATAGTTGAGACAGCAGGGGTACATTCTGCTTACTCTCCACCATATGCATGGGCTAAATGTATCGTGAACGTTTCCGAATCTTCCAAAGGGTTCCCCTTTAATAATCTATCTGAAAATAATGCAGTCTCTCTGTGCAAAATGTTGCTCTTAATATTCTTCCAAACAATTTTGTCTGGTAAATACCCTTGAGATAAGTATACATATAGTTTACATATAACGCAAGGTTTCTTAACTAACGTCGCTCTGAGAGCTTTGTTTACTGCTAGTGTTGGCATTCCATCGCTAGGGGCGCTGCTATTGTCACCAGGAAACCTCGAGAATAAAGTAGTTTCAGCCTCGTTTGAGAGTATGTGATACGGGTTTGGAAAACGACAGTATCGTTTTCCTGCTTGTAGGAAATGACGGCAAAATTCTGGCTCTTTCTTGGGTAGAAAATTGATAGGTGTATAATAATCCAAGTATTCAATACGCCCGTACCTTTTAAACAATTTTACTGCATCAGGCGTGAATCCAGTTTCTAGTGTTGGGTGATCTAAAAAGGATTTAAGGCGGATTTTCAATACACGTTTGGACCAATGGAATGTAGACAAATAACACAGCTGCCTTCCAAAACACAAGCTTACATTCATCAACGCTTGTCTCTAAAGTTAAGGTGCCAAGCATGCAAAAAACTGTGCGCGTTCCCATGGGGAGAACTTGTATGAATATGACACATACTCTATGGGCTCTTTCTATATGAATAACGGCTTCAGGAAGTAAATAATCCCAAAGTTTGCAACCATACAGGCTTATGGATATAACAACAGATTCATACATTCTTTTTCCAGCTGTAATTAATGTCTTCTTCATGAAGCCCAGAGTTAAATAAATTGAAGAAGGTAACCTTCAGTTTTCTACTCATATCACTCTTTTTGAGACAAACACACTTATTGAGGGTGATACCTAAATTGATGTCATCTTGAGATTCTATAACAGGTCCATTACAAAGAACTCACTGACGCTGTTATTATCAGTGAATATTCTTAGAATCGTTGAAAACATGAAATTTGATTTTATCAGCATTGTAATTGTAGCAATGTTTACATGAGTAATCATAGAAGATTTTAATCGTAGTATCCAAAATAGAGATTAGAAATGAGGCGATTATCATATCACCAACAAATATAGGGACACTACATTTGACTGACGATAAGACAAAGTCATTATAGCAAAAATACAGCGTTAACAAAAGTTTCTAAACCTACAACAAATAAAAGAATGGAGATAGAACACTAAATTGGCGAGTCCCGTGATACACAGTAAAAAAGGCAATATGCATCCTCGGTATATCATATAGGTCTCTAGCCTGGAATACATACCCATAAATACTTTAATCTTTACAGTTCCAAATTCAAACTCATGCCATTGAGTAATAAGATCAGTATGCCAAACTGTATCGAGAGCTTTTGGTGCATTAAGAAAGCAAACATAAAGTTTACTGTCATTCTCCTTGGCAAAGCAAATACTCTCCTTCAGCAGAAATTATGCCGTCATACAACTTAAACTTTCTTAAAATCCCCATATAAGCATATAAGAGGGTTAATATCAAGAATTAGCTGAATTCTTTTGTTTTTGTATATTTTCGTAATGTTTGAAACTAGCGGATAAAGCGTGATAGAACTATACTTATTTAGATCAGTTTGGTTTCCACCCATGTGTAAGGCTTACTATGAGCCTTTCTTCATACCAGATGGATCTAACTGTAAGTTGCACATAGCAGAAAATGTTTAGTTAAATGATGGTACAGAGGGTTGCCCCATATTTAAATTGCTCGTTAGTAATTCCGCCAATACCACTTGCCTTGCCAGTACGAAAATCTTTAAATGCAGCAATGACATCCCTCGCCTCTATTTCAGCAGAGATGAGATCGACAAAGACTGGTTGCTTGTTATGTACGCAACTCTAGAATTATGTTATTCTTTGAATTCATTGTCAAAAATTTTCGAATCACTTTCTTTATACAGGTTTCTGAAGCAATGGTCCCAACATGAGGCTATATCTTTCATTCTCGGGCTCTCAAACTACCCAAGTTTATTTCACATAATCCAGTCGCATCTGAGTGAGATTTCCTTTCGTTTCTAACATATTAGAAAACAGAAGAGTCCATCCCTGCTGCTTTATCGATTTCATCATTCTGGTCTTTTAAGCATTGCTCCACGCATTATCTTAATACTTTCTAAAACTCTCCTTAGTGGCTTTATAATTAAGATATGATTTAAACTTGGATCCTTTTGGACGATCCATTAATTTCCAACTTACTTGCGTCGATTTCATCTCGGCATGAAGTTTCTTGAGGTTGGCATTCCAGAACGGCTTCAGACAAGGTTTTAATCTCGACTTGGAAACAAACCTTTCCGTGTTAGTTACAATAACATCAACAAGCACATCATACTTTTTTCATACTTTCAACATTATTCATGAGATCCAATCAAATGCAATCGTAAAATTTATTTTTGATTTCCTCAGATGTATTTTGCAATCTATACTTCGGTTTCTGCTCGATATCTTTTTGAAGCGACTGAATAGTTTGAAAGAATGTATACTTATAATATGTCTATGAGTATGACAAGACTGAGCCATCTAAAAATTCACACAGTTTCAGGTAGCTCTATGATATTCAAAGGACATGTGACAAGTTTAATGAGACATTATTATAGGCATAATAATCACTATCAATATAACAGGATCCTTAGCAGAATATAAAGCTACAATATCATAAAATGTATATTTTAACCTCTAAATTGTTCAACGGAGTGATTTTTACATGTTTAGAGCTAATTGCAGTCCCAGAAATCGGTCATCATCTACATCAATAGAAGAAATATGATTGCTAAAGTTCCTTAGGTACAGAAATACAATTCGTTCTTTGCTTACTTTTCGGGTATTACACCTAAGCACAAATCAAAAAGTCTGACATCCCAAAATTACTTTAATTGTTGTGTATACTTTCCAAAAAGGACACTTTTTATACAACCAATGTTTTGCAATGCCACATATGTCGACTGAATAACTTTGAATGGAATTGCTTATACAACCAATGTTTTGCAATGCCACATATGTCGACTGAATAACTTTGAATGGAATTGCTTAGAGAATGCATACTGGACATAGGTCATTCCAGGTTATTATGTGTAGGTGCTAACCTATTTCTGGGTTGTTTAAACCAACCGCTCAAAGCATAAACAATGCTAATAAAATGAATTTAATAGTAGTCATCACCGCTATAATGATTGTAATTTACATAACTGGTATCAGATCTTTTTTCTATATTGAGCTCGTGAGAGGTCCACTAGTTACACCTCTCGGCCAGAAGCCAATTTCTGTAATCATATCAGTGTAACTATCTGTACTAATATTGATTCGTACGACCACGGGACTTTTATTATGATGTCTAAAGATTCCAACCACTGATACATTAGGACCTCTTTTCTCTATATAAACTTTTTATTTAACATCTGCTATTTTGAAAAAAAATTCAACAAGATAAAACCTTTTAGTAAATTGTGTGACTGCATATTGAAAATTATCATCGGCATCATCCCCAATTCCATTATGATAATAACATACAGACGACTCCATTCTTAACTTCTTTGACAGACGAACTCTTGAAAAACCAAAGGAGTTCCTGTTCGTTATTACGGTCGTGATTTTATTTCTCTCTGTTGAATCCTTTGAGTATTGAAATCTTTTTTAGAGACCATTGAAGAGCCAATGTGTACTGTTTTACGAGATAAGTAGTTGAGGAGTTTGTAGTCGGGATAACAGTTGCCTGAGATTTAGACGCACACAAGGTAGTATCTACGAGATTGTTGAAATTACTGGAGATAGCGTTTGTAATACGTTTAGAAGAGTCTGGCGTTGAAACTAGGATAGATATTGGTAAATTATGGGCTTCAGCCGGAACCATGTTTTCGACGGTGTGATGGGGTCATGGCAAGAACCAACAGCAACTCTCTCTCTCTCTCCGCCCACATCCCAGAAGCGTTAGGTCTCCGGTGTGCTAGCTGTAAATGGACCATGGCCAATGTTGGTCACATCAAAGAAGTATGAGATCCTGAATTGATAGATTCATCATTTCTATTTCCATTTACTTCCACTGAATTCATGGAACTTCTGGAATTCATTCTGGATGAAACGTTACTTAACCTTTTCTGTCTAAATTAGAGAAACTCTTTCTGAAATTTCTGAATTTTTCTTCAAATATTTTGCCCACTGAATCCATATTATTGATTGAGTTGTTAATTGGTTTGCTCGATTTGGCTATGGAACTTTTATATGCCTGAACTCTTTTCACTTTCCAACCTTTCGACCACTAAATTTGATTGTATAAATACTGCAGAACGTTTGGATAGTTTCTCGTCACACTCTTGTTCAATAATGATAATTTTCTGTTTTAAAAACTTGAACTGATTTGTCATATTGGTTGTGACACAGTATGTACTTATTTCAGGCCCAATGCATTTGCCTTCAAAGCTAAGGGAAAATGTCCTTTTGGAAGTGACACAACGTATTACGCAATGGGGTGGACGTACATTGTGACGAATAAAATTCATTTTTCTTGCTTGACTACTACTTGTTTGATTGCTCCTTGTTTTACCAAAACTTACCAAGTTTTACTGAATGCATCACCATTAAAAACTGAAAAGAGAGCATAAATGTCACGCGATAATTTGTGGTCAACTCTATCACAATTTCTTGCATGCAGTATGCGCTTGCGCGGGGCCTTAGTACCGAAATTAAGTCTTTCAAATCCTTTATATGTGTAGAAACAGTTTTGTTAAATCTTCCAACCAAGACTTTAGCACCATTTGCATTACAAAGCAGTTGGTGCACAAACGTATCGTTCGGAAGTCTCGACAGCATATCTACGTATCGTACAACATCCTCAAAAATGATCGATCGAATTGACCTGCTGTCGAGTCATGAATATTTGATACAACAGTAGACATATTACATGTGATATACGTTCTGTGTATGTTTTCTTCAGCATATTCGAGCCTCATATTTACATCAGTATCGCATGTTTCTGCCATGTTTACAGAGATCAAGTATTTACCCTAATACATCTACTCAAGCGACTACCATATAATAATAGCAGGCAGGGTCAGAATATTGGTACACAAATGCACGATGCCCATTCGCGGTTACCCAGGAATGACCACCCCGTATTGTACATACATACATACATACATACATACATACATACATACATACATACATACATACATACATACATACATACATACATACATACATACATACATACATACATACATACATACATACATACACCGACAGAGAGAAAGATGACGATAGCTTGAAATAAAGTCAGTTATAAAATATAATAGCATCGCCATGGATGAAATATAATGTTCTCTTCTTGGTGAATTGTGGCTTAATTTCTAAGAGAGAGAGAGAGAGAGAGAGAGAGAGAATTTGTTTTTGAGAATGGGTACGCAAAGCTTATGTCAGAGGATACACACAATTATGGTTGATTCACCTAGAACATAATCGTGTACATATACGTTTATTCTTAACACGATCTTGGCCATGTAATGCAAACTATACACTAACGTTTTTCCAATAGCCTCAAGTTGCGCACTTTAATATATAATTATAGCAATATATTAGATATATCGGATTCAGAAATGCCTCCCTTCCAATGGGGATTCGTGTTATTAGAGGATATGATGACTACATGTCAGAAATGGTGATGCAGGATTTTATAGATCAGGTTTCGTGTACACGTCGACACCGTTCGCTTTATAGCCGTGTGAAGGCATTAAATTTTCGACCACATCAAATAGTATTTCAACACCGAAAACAGTGTTTGAGCAGGTCACTTGAATAAGATCAACATACAGAAATGAGCGGAACCTCTGATCAGAGAGAGAGAGAGAGAGAGAGAGAGAGAGAGAGAGAGAGAGAGAGAGAGAGAGAGAGAGAGAGAGAGAGAGAGAGAGAGAGAGTTAATGTTCAATCAGTTAAGCTTTAGGCTTACGAACATATCCATGAAAAAGGCTAATTTATTCGGACTGGTCGTAGAATGAATTTGACAAGAGTTTATATGAGAGAGATAAAGAGAGAGGTGGACTGACGGACAAAGACAAGGGTAGATATAAATAAAACAGAAGTAAATAATATACAGACATTCATTACAAAACAGTGAAATAATAATGTGTATTATACTCCTTAAAATACTCTTGTTCAGCAGGGAAGTCGACAAAGAGCGATAGAAACATGTTTTAAAAGGCAACTCATAGATAGGGAGAGGTGCTGTATCCCCGTTGCTATTCCCAATGATATAGCTATATTCTGCCAAATATTTGTCGAAGTCCTAGTCGTTTGCTTCATTAAGCTCTTTTTGAGCCATCCAAAATTGAGATATAGCAACTGCAGTGCATAATGTGCCGGTCTAGCGATCGAAATGGTATGTATTTCCGTCAGTATGTATAACCGATTTATTTCATTGGTGTCACATTCATTTACATTCATCTCGTCACATATGTGTGATATATTTCCCCACATCTACATCATCATTATGAAGTCCCAGAGAAAATCTGCGTGTCTACTCCTGGGGCAAAAGACTACAAGTCTTACAGAGACAAATTTAATAAACAAACGAAGAAATACAAATGTATTTTTAATTTACAAAAAAAAGTTAATGTGAAATGTCTCTATTCTTTACATTTCTGCTCTTCACAAAATGTGCACCATAAGTGCTCGACTCTGGATCATATATGGCACAGTCGTTTATCTTGCAATCCAAGATAAAAAAAGCACTTACGCTAGAAAAGGTGGATTTTTTATGACGGGTACACAAACTAGTTATGTCTATGCAAAAGTAAGTATTTGAAAGACGACAATCCGGCATACAACAGATCATAGTCATTTTTGTCACGGAATTGTGGGTAGTAAAATATGTATGCATCATATATGAACCAAAATATACTCGGGTTTCGTTTCCGCGGACAGCGTTACCCGAGGGTGGTTTATTATTTTACTTTATCTATTTCAAAATACTGCGTTCGATTCATCCAATGCTTCACGAGCAAATTGCCTGCAGTAAGATGCCCGATTACATTGAATTCTCTGGCTGAGCATTATCAACACAACCAGGGTACTTACAGAGTAAATTCTCGATGTATAATCACAATACAACGAGTTTTGCCATAAAGCTGTCCGCTTTACGGGAGCAATCTTCTGCTGTAGAGGTATGTAAAATATAAACATGTATTCTTTCTTGCTATCCGTTTTATGTGATATAATTGTTTTATATATTGGATGTTTCAGAATGTATTCTAAATTTTACGAAGAGTCAAACGTGGTTATGATAATAATAATCTCGCACTGTAGTTCTGATAAAATGATTTATTGCGTAACGAAGCCAATTCACGTGCGCATGCGTTATATATATATATATATATATATATATATATATATATATATATATATATATATATATATATTACTGTATTCCTACTTAGCCGTGTCTCATGTACTACACGGCTCACTCATTATATGTTGAGCTGTTTTTGTGACGGGGAGTCGTAGAACTCTGTGGGGTTTCGTGCAACACGTATGCTGGGGTCGATGGTGACGTTTGCTCGGAGGACGGTATTGGTTTTGTCAAAGTTAGGAACCAAAGTTTCAGGACCGGCGAGTATGTATGGTATGGAATAAGGAGGCTCTTGAGGGATCCTTCGGCAGACTGGGAGGGGTGGGCCATGCGTGGTGGCTCCTTGACCATTCAACGAGAGCTGTGGATCCGGAAATACATCGTGATCGTCAACTGGAAGCCACAAGTTACATATGTTCCATATTTGAATCAGTGTTATTCAATATCACTATATGAGTGACATCAAAATTTCAATATCGCTCTATGCGCGAAAATGAATAATACATAGCGAAAATCAATAATACATAATGAAAATAAAAAATGCATAGATCCTACTTGCGGATGAAATGTACATTATTCATATTTTTGTACAAATTCTGTACTTTGATCACCCTTGGTGATAGGAGTATACATTGTTCATATTTGTGCATAAATTAAATACGTTGACCACCCTTGGTGATAGAATCATACATGTTCATATTTGTGTATAAAGTATATACATTGATTGTCCATGGTGATAGATCCACATATCAATCATATTTGTGTATAAGTTCCATACGTTGATTCTTGTATGATTACTCGTTGAAGTTACTTGTTCTGATTAGTTTCATTTAGGAACAATATCTTTTCCTTATATCACTTGTTGAACTCGCTGTGTATCATTCCATTGTTGGACGTTATGCGCACGAGTATGGTGTCAGATTCATTCATCGTTCAATTACATTAAAAATAAACATCTCATTCACGAAATAATTGCTTTCAGTGTCTTCGCTAATTCCAATCCCAACCCGGCTTCATCCCGTTACAATGGTGTCATAAGTGGGATCGGATTAGGCGGAGCGCAGACGTTAGTTTGCATAGGTCTTGACTCCGGTAATACTTTTTTCTTATCTATTTCAGACTGTGGCCTTCCAGACAAGATAAAATGCAGGTGGTCGTGTAAATATATCGTTCACATTATATATTGGTCATTTGTTTATCATATATACATATCTACATATTGCGTATATTTTGTTACCCTCTGAGAAGAAATATACTGTTGGTTTGTATAATTCCATAATTGTACGTTTCACACGGTAGTGCACTCTGGATTGGTGATCTTATCAACAGTATTAATCATGTCGTCACTTAAAGATCTAGTGGAGATGGGGAAACAGTTTGGTTATGTGGTTATGAGCGGGAGACCCTTAGAAAATTTTTTCAGGAGGCGCAGGGTTGTGAGTGAGATCAGAGAGAAAAAGAGAGGAATATAGAAAAGGAACAGTTAGAATTAGAAAAGCAAGCTGCTGAACGAAAGATAGCATTTGAATGGGATAAGATAGTCTTTGAGGAAAGAAAGATAGGATTAGGGAAAAAAGCGGAGAAGAAAACGATAGAATTAGAAAAACAGGCAGAGCGGGAACGAAGGGAATTTACAGAAAGAAAGATATATCGGTAAAGAGAGGCAGAGAGAAAGGTGGAGTTAGAAGACAGGAATATGGACGGAGAGCATAAGAGAAAATTTGAATTATTAACTGCCAAGAAGAAGTTAAGAACACGACTAACTCTGTTAAGTTAAGAGGTCCAAATTTGCTCCCTTTTGAAGACGATAAGGATAAAATGAATAGGTAAAACTCATAGATTAATCTCATGTACACCTCAGCTAATTGTATATAACTAATTCAATTCATTTCAGTATTGTTTTCTTTTTCCTTTGTCTGCATCCTTATCTCTGAAAAGAGGAACTAAATATTGATGATGAGCACGGGAAATTATTTACAGCGGTGAGTTGAATATGGTAAGATAGAAAAAACGTTCGAGGGTCTTACAGACTTTTTACTTAGGGACGAGTTGTTAGCCACTTGCAGTAAGGAGTTACTTGTTTCTCAGGGAAAAGTCACTCACTAATATCTTTGACATGGCTACCCAGGCAGACTATTTCGCCGAAGCTCGAGGAGGTACCCAGAATGTGGTCTCAATAGATAATAAATCAGGTAACCAGTCTAAAGACCAGAGACCGTGAGTACCCGAGAAAAAAGGTGGAAATTTTCAATCTGGACGAGTGCAAATCGTAAGTATGGGCAATGTTACACATGTAAGGAGTAGGTTCACATCTCGCCCGATTGTCCGAAAAGAAAGGGGTTTGTCGAGAGAGTTGCGCTTGTTATTGAAAGCAGCGAGGTAGTCAAGAGGCGACATGCGCGATGATTTTCAGCGTGATAATTCGGGAACTAATAACGCGATTATGGTAAACGAGTCCGCGGTCGTGATGTTGTTCAGTTGATCGGCTCTTGTCTTTTTCACGAGACGAGGGTACCGACAGCTAGTGGTACTGCCAACGGTCAAGAAGTTATGCTCTTACGCGACACCGGGTGTACGGGCGTCGTGGTAAAGCGGAGTCTCGACCAGAATGACCAAATGCTTGGTTGGAAATCCCCGTGTATGTTATTGGATCAAACGATTGATCGCGTTCCCATCGCGAGAATATAGATCGAAACGCCTTTCTTGACCTGAACCATGGAAGCACTGTGTATGGACAATGCCATATACGACTTAACGATTGCAAATGTCAAGGGCTCCAGACTCCCAACTATATCCGATTTTCGGTTCCCATTCTACAAGCTGTCGAAGTTAGGTCGCGAGCGCGGTACCGAGAAACATTGTAAAAGCGAGGAGAGATCTAAATTCTTACGAACGAAAGAATTAATGTATAGGGAATTTACCACGTCGGATGGTAGAACGTTTCTCCAACTGGTTGTCTCCCAGAAATTCAGGTTCCATGTGCTAAGATTGGCACACGAGTCCAGTATGGAGGCCACTTAGATATGAAGAAAACAACTGATTGTGTGTTCGGATAATTTTGTTGGCCTGGCGTCAATAGCGACGTAGCACAATTCTGTCAATCGTGCGACGTTTGCCAGGAGACGGTGTCGAAGGGAATGAATACCAGAGTTTCATTAGGCCAAATGCCTTTAATATATATTCGATTTAAAAAGGTAGCCGTCGATATTGTGGGACGCATATTTCCTATTACAGATCTGAGAACCCGATATATCCTAACTCTAGTAGATTCGATAACTATATACTCGGAAGCCATAGCTTTACCATCAATTGAAACCGAACCTGTGGCTGAGGCATTTGATGACATGTTCAGCAGGGTAGGTTGCTATCAATTAGGCATTTGCGCACCACACCGTATCACTCCATGTGTAATGGATTGGTAGGGAAATTTAACGGGACGTTGAAACAAATCCTATCTCGAATGTGCGCGGAGAGACTGCGAGATTGGGACCGATATTTGAACTCGATTTTGTTCGCGTATCGCGAGGTACCGCACTAAAGTTTGAGCTTTTCGTCGTTCGAGTTTCTATACGGTAGGACAATTCGGGGTCCTATGCTGCTTATGACCAAACTATGGTCTTGTGGTGTCGCGGACGAGGAATTTAAAACCACCTACCAATACATCGTCGAATTATGCGAGAGATTAGAAATAATACGTCGGATTGCACACTACGAGCTCGCGAAGTCGGGATGCAAGTATGCGAAGTATTATAACCCCGGAACGCAAAATAGGAAAGTCGACGTAGGTGATCGAGTGTTGGTGCTTCTCCCTACTAGTAGAAATAAGTTATTGGTCCAATGTAAAGGACCCTATGAGGTCAAACAGGTACCGGGCGAAGTGGACCACCGGATAGACATTGAGGGTAGGTTAAGAATATTTCATGCCAACATGTTAAAACAGTACGCGGAGAGGTCTGAATTGAATACAATCACCGTGTTTGATGCGGAACCGATGCCAGATATGGAGGGTTTGTTTTCAACTTTGGCAGGGCAACAATATATTTCAAAGATAAATGTTACTAAAGGATATTGGCAGGTAGCTATCGCTGATAATCCCCACGCGTTAACGGCATTTGCGACCCCTAGTAGATGTAGGGTGTACGTTTTGGCTGATATCAGTCAAAACCCTTTCATACCAATTTCCATGGCTATTAGTATTTTTATCGTGATTGTCACTTATTAGCACATACGCGGTTGGGTTTGCAAAATAATCACACATGTGCTCGCGTGTGTGTAAGCGGGCCGTTACGCAAACAGTTACTCGACTTTTACTGTCCGCAAATCCACTACGCGGTTGCGTATCAGTGCTCGGAGTTGCCTGTGATTTTCCATTTCCGCCAACACGGTCTCGAACTCGGCCGCGCTAATGATATTATCTTCGATAGCCACCGAGTACAGCTTTGCAATTGTGCTGAGACTACTTTGTGCTGCTGCGAGAAGTTCAGAATAGATACGTATTCGCGAATGCAGCCGTAACAAAATTAGTTTACTGGAACCGCACGCGATACCAGTTACCATTGATATGGGTCCGACAACAATTCCGATTAGCGTACCTATGACAGTTGCTTACAATCCCAGGAACACCAAAGTCAACAGTTGTTGCCGCGGCAAGTCCACAAATCGCATCTATACACGGGCGTTTGTATTTCGTGAGCTGCGCGGTTCTCTTAACGATTTAATCTCGCAGTTGCAGTTTCAGTTTGGTTATTTATTTACGCCGGTAACATTGAGGGTCCATTGTAATTCTTCTATTAATAACGTAATTGAGTAGTACAATTGCTGGACAACCATGCCTTGTTTAGGTGTAACACGCACACGCACTTCTAACCAATTACCCTTTTTTACTGGTACAACTGCCATACAATTATAGAAAATATCTTCCTGTTGAATACTTAAATCTCTGGCAATCGTGCGTTCTGGGGGTACGACACCACGTTCATATAGAACCATATTGGTTACGCCCTTGGCTGGTGTCTGAAACGATTGTTCTCGTCTTCGCCCAAGCGCTGTTACACGGACAAGTGCTTTCTTGTTGAATAACAGTCGAGTTTTTTCCTTTCTTGTTTGAATCAATGTCAATTTAACATATTTGAGGAGGAATTTTACCGAGGTGGATCCACCGCTGAATATTACGTCATAGAAACAATCCCTAGATGTTTTCACACTTAGGGGTGCAGCCAACGATCGAACATTTTTACGTGCTAATGCTATGACTCCAAGCTGGCGTCGAGATGGCAATGGTACATCGGGGGGGGGGGGTCCCAACGGTTGATTTCTATCTTAGCGTCGCTTAGATTATATTTGAGTATATACAAATGGCTGGTAACACCGTTCTGAAAGAGATACTCATTAACAAGTGGAACACAATTATTATCGATTTTACCATATGCTGTGAGCTGGTCCAACACCCCGACTGTAAATTCTGCAACTTCACCACCGCGGTCAGAATCCATCACTGATATGTAATAACAAATCTTAAACACAAACGCCAAAGATGTTTAAGAAGCCTTCCGGATAGACGCTGACTCCTTCGAAGTGAATTTTATCTCCAAGGACCAATGATCCTGAGAATGCAAATGTGGTAGGTTCTCGAATAATATTGCCTTGGGTGGTATACGGCAGTGCTGAAGAAAATAAATCGGGCTAGTTCATTGAGCGTTATTATTATTACACCCACTTTTATATCCATGTATGATGAATAAATACGATCCAGACCCGCGCACCTCAAAGATGTGAGGTTTAGGTCTATTAAAACCATCCACGTTAGGCGGTAAAGTAACTAGGCCATTTATTAAGCCTTCTTTTGTTTCCTATCCTTTACTGATTAATATATTTCTTTAACCATGCTTTATGAATTTACCACGCGTAGTGGTGGCACCCTTTACATCCACATATTGTCTCGTTACATCATCAGCATCATCCACGTATTGTTTTGTCTCAGCATTAGCAGTATCAACATAGTCTTTGATAAAAGCAATAGACACGTTAGTGTCTCTGATTTCCCCATTTTCAGTGATTTCAGCCAGGATTTTTATTTTGCGACAGCGCCTCGTAGCCTCAAACGACATCGTTGATGTCCACGTTAGACGTTATGAATTTTCCAGTTCTATCTTGGAAAATCACAAGCTCGCCTGGGTCAACACCAACAACAATCCAGCTGATAAACTCAGTCAAATCCGCTTTGATGGCAAATCTGGTCAAATCCAAATCAGCACCGCGACGCCTGGCGGATGAGCTTCCGTAAATATTAATAGGCATTTTGTATACTATAAAGTGTAATTTAATGTAAAATCAATAAGCTTTTGCGGGGTTTGTGAACTCTGGAGTGCACGCAAAGCTTTAACAACAAGATGACCGCATATTGGCTCGTCAAACCGAGTTTGCAACGGCAGCGTCGAATAAAACAGTGGTAGGCGACTTAGTCCACCTCGGTTTAAATAATCAACAACTTCAAGTGGCGGCGCAAGCCCGTACGAGTCAAAATATAAAAGATGTTTGGGTGTCACCACATATGCAACCCAATAAGTACCAGGTCCTGTTGTCAAATCCAGGTTAACAATACCGGTTTCCCTTGTGCGGGGAATCATCGATGCAAGTTCATCTCGCATAAAGGTACCTCAGAAATGTTTGACTGACTTTGACATCATGAGTAAATCAAAACTGGTGAACGGTGAAGCCACAACAGAATACCGCTTTGCTTTCCACGCCTGGATAATCGAAGACCTTTTCCTTTTTATACATAGATTTTTCCACCGGCTGACTTCTTAGAGCCATTTCGGATGCAGTCCGGACAGCCCCTAATGCAGCTGCTTTTGCAACCGCTTGAGCCACAGCCGCTAACAACGCTGGAATCGCCGTAAGGAATGGAAATGTTCCACCGGTCTTTTGCGTTTGTGCCACCTCTGAATTGGGTAACTGTAATGTTACCGTATTGTTCTTTTGTTTGGCCGCATTGAGCTGATTAAGTTGCGTTTGGGTCAACCACACGGGCACATTTCCAGTTAACGTTATCGTAGAATGCCTCAGTGCAACCCCACAATCGTTTCTAATTGCCCTTTTGATTTTCAGAAGCTGCTGTGGGCTAGTGCCAACTTTTACTTCGTGATAGGACGTTATTATTTACAAATGTAGCAGGTTCAATTACGAATTTGAGCGAATTCTATAAATTATCCACAGGCGTGTTAATAATCCTCATTCGACCACTTAAGCCCTGCAACAACAGAATTTATATTTTGTGTCACCGGGGCATATATATACTTTGAAGTAGATGTCCACCACGGACTGCTTTAACTGGTCCAGATGCTCGAACTTAAAGTAATAGATCGGATACAACGTACGAAAGTCGTGCTGGGAAATCTGCAATCCTGTACCAACGTTTTGGTCTCGGTCCAGGTATTTCAACAGCCGATTATACACACGAGCGTCGTGATAGTTTTCAAAGTCGAGCAAAAATGTTTTCGATGGGATCTTGGTGACCGTTTAATCTTAGCGAGACATCAGTCACTCCAAGTTTTGCAAATATCATTGAACTTTCCAGTTGGGTGTTTAAATTGTCTAGGCTTTGAAATGTTATAAACACGTGACGTGGTGCGCTAACACCTTGCTGAGTACTTATTTGCCATGAGAATTCTCCTCGAACGTCGCTATGTGTGAGTCAGTGGTCATCGCGACAAATAAAATTATAGATGTTTCGCCAGACATCATAAATTATGCTAAACGTGCGTCTGTGGCCACTGATTGACTCTTTGATGGCACCCAAAGAGTAAATTTGGATAACACAACTTTACCCGCAGCGGGAAAGGCGACACCATCGCGCTGAATTGCATCCTTGGCGTTGCCCTTTCTGTTTAACGTGACTGTGTGTTTGGCCTTAGCTTTGTGAAACACTCTACAAAATCCGAATATGTGTGAGAGTTGAATTGTGCAGGAAAACTCCCTGCGGTCGTTATGCTGGGCTCGACGCTGTGCAAATCAACCATTGGAATTGGGATTTCTCTGATTACAGCAGGTGCTGCGTTTAAGACGTATTTGTTATGATCAGGACGGTTGCTTGTGTCTTTGACAAACATCATAGACGGAATCAGCAGACCTTGCGTAATCATCACTGTAACAGGCGAGTCTGAGAATTGTTGTAGCGACGTCGACGTTGTCAAGAATTGTTTCCATTTACTTTCCGTCGATGAAATAACGCGCGCTGCTGAACAATGCCATCATGCCGTTGTTGACAAATCCGACTTTGTCAACGGCGCCATATCCAGTATTGTCATGGCGTACAAGCTTTCCTTGGACTTCAAAGAATGCCTCACACGGAAGAAAATACCTGAAATTCTATTGGCCCTTCCTGGTTTGGATTCCTAGCCTCGTACGAACGATATTGGTAATTGTGCCTGCTTCGATCTCGCAACACAGGCACGTCCATGTCAAGCGCGGCATCGGATATATCTTTGAATTGGGCCATGGTGAAACTTTAGTTTCCGTTTATACATTATTGTTTCGTCCAATACCTTTTTACGGGACAACTGTAATTTGCTTCCCACTGGCAGATTAGCAATCGCTCAATCAGACAAACTTTGTTGAACAGCTTCATTGATGATTGTACTGACCGCGGCTGGCATTGTTGCTATTGATGGTAATGTAACCGCTTTTGTTGATGTTCGAGTCACTAATCATCGTAGTAGATCTCGAATCGGTTGAACTGCTTGCAATCCCAGATTTCTTAACCGATCGGCAGCAATCGTTCTGATGCTATCAACGACTCGCATTGCAACTTGTTTAGTAATTGGTCCAGCGCGCGAAGACAAGGCCGCGAGCACATTTGGTGCGCCTGTAAACAATCCACGGACAACATCTCTAAGGCCAGTTCCGTAATATAACGGGTAAATAGGTTTTCTCGCGTTAACAACCCGCACTGGTTTTACATGTCAATGCTCAATTGTCATTTTATTAAATATCAGGTTGATCTGTAACGTACAGTTGTATTGTCAAGGTCTCACTACGAAGATATAACAGGTGCCCGTCCTGGTCCACAAGGGTGAATCGAATGTGTGTCAACGGGTATTGTTGCATGGAAGATACACATGCGTGGAAGTAATCAATATCAGATCACCCGGGGCCTCAGTCGGGGCAAACCCGAACAAAATACAACCGTGCGGCGCTCGCGTTGTCGAGGCTGAGACTTCATAGCTACCACTGATGGCTTCACAACTCAAATTAACCTGAGCCGCGGTGGTGATCCTGACCATGTCTGGCGTGAAATTATAACTTGTACCATCCGGTCCTTCGCGAAACATTGGTTCGTTTGGGGAAATCAAATTAATATATTCAGGCCAACCGAGGACTGTTCTCAGCGACGACTGTACAATATCAACCTTGTTCTTTGGAGATTTATTTAATCGAGATAGCAGAGCTGAGTGTGGCCTCCTGTTCGCGTATCAAAATGTCAAGGTCTTTACCGGTGACCAATTCGATTCTTCGTCGGGTTTCATTATTTATTGATTCAAGCTCATATGCGCCAGTGGGAAGTCCAAGAACATTCTAGGTGGCGCAACCGTCTGACGAGAACACAAACGAATTATTCACGGGAAAGCCCCCAAACGACCGCGATCGAATATTAGGCCAACTGCGATAAACGCGTAACGACGCCAATGCAGTCTCGAGTGTGCGGATATACTTAGGGTAATCGGCGTAGAAAAAGGTACATACAATTCTTGTTTCGTCCACGAGATCATGATCATTGAGGTTACGCTCGAGGTTGTATTTGCTACAACACATTGATTTTGCGTAAAACCAAAAGTGTTTCAGAGCTCAATATCGCGTTAGTCGTATAAAATCATCGATATCTCCAACAAGTTCATGCATTAACAATCTAAACTTTCTCGGGTCCATGATGCGGCCTCATTAACAACTTCGGGTGCGTTGTTGCCCTCGCGAACCGACCCCACGAGTGCTTCCAACCAATCCTCAAGGTCATGAGGGTCACACAGTCCACCAAGGCCTTCTCCATTCTTTGTTTGTTGCTCTTGCTCTTTTCTTTGAGCTTGGAATGTAGCAATTTGTGCCATTCCCAATGCAGCTTCACTTGAGGTGCAGGCGGTGGTTTTTCCCGTGTGGGTGTTTCTATCTGCTTGCTAAATTGTTCAAACTGTTCTAATTGTTCTCTCCGCGCTGACGATATTTCTTTCGTAAACATTTGTTCTGGCTCATATGCACGTCTTTCTTCTTGTGTGGGGTGCAATTGGTACGGTATATATATTTGTATATATTGGTTCCTTAAGTCCTGGCCGTTTTGAGTTCTTCCACTGTGAAATGCATTAAATGTTTTTACAAAATGATATCACCTCTCACCGGTAGCCGGTTTCTTTCCTGTAAACTCTCTAAATACCATTTTAGGCCACTCACTCTTTATGTATTTATCATGTGTTTTTGATGGTATTTTGAACATAACATCTTTCCAGCTTGGGGGGGGGGGGGGGGTTATTAAGAGCGACATACACAGGATTTACAAAGATGTGCTGGCGAACTGCTTCGTTAATGTATTGAGAAGGTGTTGGCATTTATGACTTGTACTCGGGTGGTACTCCTGGCATGTTCATAATTGCATCTCTAACGTCTTCGTCAAGTACGTGTGTGCCTTTTGCAATCACACCAATGCTCTCTTTAATTGCTTCGGTGCCTTCTTTGATTTCCTGAATCGCCTCTGGCGTCTGATAGTCTTCGCACTTGCTCTGGTAGCTTTCTTGATATCTTCGGTGCGTTTAACTATCTTAATAACTGGACCCGGTTCCGTATCTGTTCCCGTCAGCGCTGCCACCTCTTCCACAGTTTCTCTCGTGGCTTTCTTGATATCTTTGACTCATTCAGCTTTCTTAGCAACAGGACCAGGTTTTTCTTCCGCTACCATCACAGCCGTGGCGGTTTCCGCAACTTTCTTTACTTGTTCCGCAGTTTGACGTGTGGGCTTAAGCCGCTCAAACGTTTGTTCAAAGCCCTCTGTGAGATCTTCTCATGCAGTTTGTCTCGACTGTAACATATCTTTAATACGTTCGCAGACGTCTATATAACTACGAAGAAGTTCCAGGTGTTCGGGAGCAGCTTTGTGGCGTTGGGCTGCATACTCTGCTATGACATCCCTGGCAGTTTTCTCTGTCTTCAACATTGTATACATTTATCATGGCTGTTTAAATTGATTCATCCAAACCCGCGCGTTATATTCCGGAAGTGAGACCGATCTGGAGTGCTAGCACTCCGGGTCCACCAAGCAAGTCAATAATGAGGAAACTATACTGGTCCGAGGTGGCCTCTGCCAACATATTTCGAAACTCATCCCACGAGTGGTCGCCAGCGCACCAGGTCCAATGAATGTTTGAGAGGCCATGCGCGTCAATGCCGCGAAATATCATCAACATGTTAATGTTGTCTCGTATTATTTTATACACCTGTGCGTATCATTGAGTCAAATAGATCACATCTTTGTTTTTGTGTCGACCTTGGAAAAATATTCGCGCGGGATTGATTTAGTTTGTCAGCATCACGTCATCGTAGACGACAAGATTATTCTCATTCGGATCAAGGTTATCAATGGTAGGTGCGTCATTGATAGTGGAAAAGAAATTAACCGTGGCTTTGCCATCCGACGACGCAAGCGCAACCGCAAAAACATTAAGTACGTCGTAACACGGCTGATCGTCAGCCGACAGTGCAAGCACGTACAACCGTTCCACGTCAACCATCGCAAAATCATATTCAACAACAGTTGGGTTTCCCTGAACCGGCCTGACCAATGAGCAACGAACGAATTTGGAAACATATCACCGTATTTGGACGGGTTGGGTACTGCCTGTGCGGAAAAGTAAATGACAGAAAAAAAATTGATTTTTTTCAAAGGAGAGCTTTTCAAATCTTTAGCATCTTTGGTGGTTTTCCTTTTTCGTGATGCCATGATAAATGTCAACACAGCTGTTTTATACTACAATCATGTCTTCATATTGTGTCTGACGCCGCACATAAACACGTACTGCGAATCCAACTCAAGTTCAAACATATAATGGTAAATCCGCGATTGCTGTAACTTGCGTTCGATGTAAAGCAAAGAAGTTCACATTTGTTTAAAAAGGTCGTCGGCGTTGATATCGCTGCAGCGTTAGCAAAACTACCCGGGACACCATGGAGTAAATATTCTGGTGAAAAACATACTCCCGGATACAATTACTGCGGGCCTGGTACAGGGCTGGATATACGACTTGATTCTAACAATCGGCCAGCGCCTGGGGAAACACCTGTAAACCGCGTCCATGCTGCATTTTACCGACGTGATCTTGCTTACAAAGCATCAAATGATATCCGTGCCTGTCAACGTGCCGATGTAGAACTCATCCATGACTTCAAAGCTCTCAATCCTACAGTCGGAGAAGAATGGCTAGATAGATCATCAAAGGAGGTATGAAGACCAAGATTTTTGTGAGTGGTGGGCAAAGTTTACTCATAGGAGGTAAAATATATTGATATAATAAACAAACATGGTTTCTGAGCGGACTTTAGCCAAAATATACTACAGTCTTTGCGGTTATTGAAAAGGTGAAGCTGCTGTTGAAGAGTTAGCGAGTTAGCAGTGGTCACTCACGGGGTTGCTCGAGAATGGTTAGGTCAACAAGCGCTGTGCCAAATTTACCTACCTGTGCTAAGAAAGATTTCCCGCTGTTGGTTTGATCTCCAAACACCTAACGAAGTTCACCAGGCTGAGCTTTTATTTCTTCCACATGATAGTGTTCGTGGCCGTACTGATAAATACGCGTTAACCATTAGTAGTAGAGTGGGGGTAAATAGCCTCAAACTTTTTTGGGGGCACTATAGCCTCAAGATGGCGGGTGGGTCTCTACAGACCCAAGATGGCGGGTGGGGCCTCTACAGACTCAAAATGGTGGGTAGGTCTCTACGGGGGAGGGGTGTGGGAAATAGAATTAATCTTTCTTGATAAAGGGTGGTCCTGGTAAGGACCGTTGGATTCTTTTTTTTGCTAGAGTTTATTTAGAGGTGGGAGCACCTCCCTAGCTTTGCCCTGCATGCAGGGCAGCTCCCCCTCCATGTTTCTTCATTTTGTTTACATGGAGCTGTTAAGGCCGACGGAGGATGAGTCGCTTCTGGCTCCCAATTTTCTTCCATCATGGGGTGGGGTCTAATTGGAATTTTGTTTTCCTTCTCCTCCTCCTCCCTTTTCTCCACTTCATTAAGGAGGTGCCAGGCCACCTCTAAATGAACTCTAATCTGTCTCACAATTTCTATTGTGTTCATCTTGATAGATAAAACGGGGTAGCTTAACCGGTGAAGACGTGGTTTTTATATACTAAAAGTGCGGACGTGAAGGAAAACATCCTTTTTACCTAAAAAACAAAAAAACATTACCCACTACCCTGCGTCTTACGTCATTCGTTCTACGTCATTCTTAGCTTCGCGGAGTTTACACTCTATGAACCCTGACTCTAAAAAAGCGCGGACCTAAAAGAAACTATTTTTAATAAAAATCAAAAAACTTTCACATACCATATTATTTCTATGGTAATCGCGTACGTGAAGGAAAACATCCCTATTTTTTCCCCAAAAAACCACACACTATCTAAATCTTTTTTAAATAAATTTTTTTTATATATATTAATCACACACCATACAAATCATATAAGGGAGAATGGGGATTTTTTGTTTGAGAGGTGGTAGACTATTATAAATAATATATATATATCACACACACTTATTATAGATATTATTATGTTTGGCAATATTGGAGAGAAGTAATCTTTTTCTAGAGATTGGGTGGCCCTAAAAAGGACCGTTGGGTTTTAAAGAAGTTTATATTTTTTAAAAAACTTCTTTTAGGTAGATGTAGCCGTGGCAGTTCCAGCAGGTCGGCCACGTTTAGCGATAGTGGGTGGTCTTACCGCTTTCAGACAGGCAGGTCTCTTTCTACTGAAAGTGAAAGCAAAATCATCGCAGTCAATCTTACATAAGACTTCACCGTCAAATTGCTTGCTGGATTGCTGCTGAAGAAGTTGTTGCTGCTGCTGCTGTCTTTGTTGCTGCTGCTGTTGCTGATGTAGACGTTGTTCTGCTTCCCATTCTGTTCTTTCTCTAAGTATTTCTTCTCTCAGTACTTCTTCTACTAGATCATGAGCCATTTGAATGAACGTCATGGTCTTTCTCTCTGGGTTGGTCTCCATCAAATGATTCTTCACCCTCATTATGTTCACCATAGCTTCATTCAACTTTGTAATCTTGGTGGCAGCCATCTTCTTTTTCTTTCTTCTTGGAACACTGTTGAGATCTTGACGAGTCAACGAGAATGACTACACTGGCTAGTGAACCGCCTTATATGCTTAACGCGCGGACGCGATGGAAAACATGGTAAGATTTTTTTTCAGATGATCGACAGGGAGATCATAGATAGATAGAGAGGTTTTTTAGATCGATAGAAAGAGAGAGAAAAGAACATATTCATTATTTTTTTTCAAATTTCAATAAAAAACTACACAACACCATTTTTTTCAAACAATTCACAAAAAATGATATTTATTCAACAAGAACTATGTTAACAATTAACAAATAACTATGAAAATTTTTTTCAAACAGGAACATATTTACAAGGTTGACAACGTTGAGAAGGTAAAGTAAATGTGAAACTTTCTACATCGACATCATTTTGATGTACATTACGATGGTGAGCTAAAGACAAGAGATAACCATAACGTTCACAAAACCATCGTTGTACTTTAGCATCATTTCTAACATAGTCACTATCAAAATAAGTGAGTAAATGTTCTAAAGAATATCCAAGACTGCGTTGATGAAGATAATGAACACAATATTGTCCACACACCATTGAATCGGATCCTTGTAGTCTCACATTATTGAATCGAGTCGAGACGGCATTTCTTCTCATAAACTCGATAATGTCTTTTTCCAAAGGAGGTAATCCATATGAATCAAAATATTCCACACAGTGTTCATTGGGAAAGTACACGGCAATCCAATGGCTTCCTGGTAGATGACTGTCGTCAGTATTGATGACATAAGCATGAACGTTTTTTGGTTTACGATGAGGTAGTTCATCTTTAGCACATACCACAGGATTCCAAGAAGAAGTATAGGAACTACGATTCAATAAGTAATGAAGTTCCCTGGTATCCATTTTTTTCTCCTTCTTCAACAACAGAAATATTGAGTCACCAATGCACACCTGACTTTGAACTTGAATTGATCTGTCTTGTAATTCCAGGAAAATTTATCTCGGATAGGTTTTTCACTCTGTTCAATGAGTCCTTCGATCCGTTTGATCTTCTTAGGAATGAGTGGAGGAGAAGAATATTTCTGCAAGATTTTATACCACTTTGTCAACACGTCTGTTTCTGAGATGTTTGACCAGGCATCTTCCAAAAATTCATCCAATTGTTCTTCGCCTGTCAACATCAAACATTTGTCGTGTTGTATCTGACTGGGATGATCGGTTTGACATCCATAACATTGTTCTTTAATCAGTCTGTTAATGATGAATTTCAATTCCTCAGCATAACAGTCCACTAACTTTTTTTCGTGTTCTGGCCATCGAGATTGCATAAATCCAGTAAACTTTGGAACACTATTATTCTCTTCTTCTTTTTCTTCTTCTTCTTCTTCTTCTTCTATTCTAGGTACTGAATGAATGACTTTGTCATCCTCCTTTGTAGTAGTTGGTGACGGGTGAATCACTTCACAAAATCCCTCATCTATCTCCATAGGTTCTACTTTCTGCATGTTTTTGTTTCTTCTAATAGTCTAGAATGACTTCTCTCAAACTGTTGATCTCTAGAGTGTTATCAAATTCTGCAAACAAGACGACGTTCACTGTCTCGGCTAGAGGTTGACCAAACTGAAGTTCCACACGAAGAGGGCCTGATTTTATAGGGTGGAAATGTCCTTCATCGCTGCCTTGGTCCGGAGTGAAATCAAAACCCCACAAGGCATACCCTCCTGCAAAATCCTCGTACGAAATACCGTGGCTGGTGTCGCGCCCTAACTGGCCTGTGGCTTCATACAGGGTCAAGTAAGATCGTAAGTAATTTTTATGCCCGTCGCTAAAGTCAGGTTCAAAAGGTCTGGTACACAAGGTCTTACCATCTCGACTGACATCTATCTTGGTGACGTTAAAGTGTTCAAACTGGAATGGATTCTGGCTGATGTTTCCGTTGAAGGCTGAATTTCTGACCATACCAATGATCAAACGTTTAGGGAGCTGTCCTTGGAAGATGTGATCTTCGACTATGGATCGGAGTCCAGAGGCTGCAGTAAAGGTTTTCACTTCCACGCGTCTAAGAGGATACTTAGCAGTGGTTCTGCTCAAGGTTTGACTGATGTCGTTAGCTACTTTGGGTAAGACTTCTACACGTCGCACATAAAGTTTGGCTTGTTGAATGATGGTTTTCCACTCGTTAGCAAAAGCTATCAAATGGAAAGCGGCACTACTGCGATTTAGTCTCAAACGTACATCGACTCCGTTCAACAAATACTTGTCTTGTAACCACATGTCCAAATGCAAACGATCCATCAGTTCTAAACTTCGTCTGATTTTCTTTCGGCGTTCGTTAAATCCCACATTATGGAGCTCTGCTGGAATTATTTTATGAGCAGCATCATCAGTCTGGTCAATCCTCGCCCCTGTTGACGGGGCTATGTCGTTGAAGGCACCCGCGGTGTCAGGTTTCCAGATCACAGAAGCATCCAGATGAGTGTTCTTGGCATCTTTTCCGTACGACAAGAGATTTTCCAAATAAGCACGGTAAGGGTAAGTATCCAAACTGCTACTGATCAGTTTGTTATTCAAGTACAAATCTATTCCACTGAACAAAGAATGAAAGAAATTATTGACTGGAGCTACTAGGGAAGCTTCCACAGGAAGGGTGTTGTCACTTTTTTGTACTAGCAGTTTCAGGTACAAGTAACTGTTATTCAGATCGATGTAATCTTCGGTTTGTCCTTTGATATCAAATTCGATAGGAGCTGAATCCGTCAAAGACGATACAGGATGAAATTCCACCCATTGGGATTCTTGCATTGTCATCATGGTGGGACGCATAGAAAATAGTTCTAGTTCGGACTTGGTACATTCGCAAGAATCTCGGTGCATCATTTTCAATGGTTTAATAATCAAACACGTCTAATTCTCTACCAGTTCTTCTTCTTTTTCTATTCTTTCTGGAAGTACTACTACCGTGTGTTCTTTTATGAACTTTGAAAGGATTTCGAGCTTTTCGTCGTCGTCTCTTTCTACCTTGTCCTTGCTGCTGTGAAGTAATGTCAGAACCTGAAGCGTGAAGCGTATTTATAGGATTTTCTCGGAGACCTAAAAGATCTTTACCAGTAGTCATCAACACATTTTTGCCTGCTCTCAAAAAGGCTTCTTTTGGATTTTGTTTGTCAATGAGGACATTTTGCAAAAATTCTTTTCCTTGTGTCAAAGCAGCATCTTTTAAGGCATGAAATCCTCGAGTGACCATCGGTTTCAAAATAGGAGCTACCGTCCGAAAAGCTGATTTTAACATATCTCCTAAACCATGTCCTCGTTGTCGAGGCACTCCTTGGTACACTGGATACATTTTTTATTTTTTTTTTTGAGAGGAAAGTTATTAGAGAACTTGTTTTTTTCGAAAATGTAGTTTCACCGTGACTTTTCCTTGGTCAATGAATGGTACATCTTGTCCCAAATCTCCTTTTATACTAATCTGGACACTGTCAAAATACGATTTACTGACTGGAAGATATTGAGGATGAACAAATTCACGGTGAACGTGAAAGGTGTTGCCACCAACACTAGAATTACTAGTGGTAGTACTTCCACCCTCTTCTTCCACAATAACACTAGAACCACCACCACCACCAATATCCAATTTGAAAGGCATGACTCTCAGTAACGGAGCGGAGGTGTGTCCCACCACGTTGTACTCCACCACATCGGAGTACACAAACATTAAATTCAGTCCACCATTCAATTCAATAGGATGTTTAAATTTATGTCCAAATTCTACGTTGGTTCCAAACTCTAAATCACTTTCAGCAGTAAAATCTTTATTTCCACCCAAAATACCAAACAATCCAGAGCAAAATTCAATGGTCAAGTATTTTCTCTCTTCCAAAGGTAAACCTTTATCTTTCTCAGTAAGGAGTTGCCCTCTCTCTTTGAAAAATTGGACAATTAAACGTCGTGCCAAAGCATGGTAAGCAATTCTTACAAATTTATTGGCTGCTGATATGGCTTGGCTAAATTGGCGTGCAAACTGGGTTCTAATGGTGTCCACCAAATGTTCAGGACTAAAATAATATCCTGTAGGAATTCTCAGAGTAATTTGAGAATAGACAGTAGGTTGAGTCGATTTAGGATCTGGTACTAACTTTTTGAATGATCCTTTCATGTCTGGATCTTCAGGGTCTTCTTTCCAGATTTCAGGATCATTATTTACCAAGTGATCATGTATTTTTTTGTTCAAGATTTGTACAACCATAGTGTTTTGAGTTTTGTTGATGTTTATGATTTGCGTAGGATGAATGATTTCTACCAAACTCACTTCCCAATGAGTATCGTGATCCAATTGAATGGCTTGAGGTAATTTGGCCGTGAAACAACATAAGCGGTTGTTGGGAAACACATCCATGGAACTGTCACTAGGTAACGTTAAATAAAATTGGTCATTCATAGTAGTTCGAGGGTTGTTTTGCTCTCCGAGGAGTCACTCGAGTGTAAAGGATGTTCCAAAAGAGGAATGTTATTATGGTGGTGACTGGAAGAAGAAGGTGGACTGGCGTTGGTTGTACTACCGTTGTGCTGACTGTTGTTGTTGTTGTTGTTGTTGTGGCTGTTGTTGTGACTCTCCGTAAATTTCAAAGAGGGACTGGGTAGAAGATAACCGATGCAACTGCTCAGTAAAATAGTCCACAATTGTTTGTCTCCTTGTTGTAAACTCAAATTAGCAATGGCTGCTCCGATGACACAATACACTACAAAGATTTGGCAGAAAAAGACGATTTGATTTTTAGGCACACGTTCTCCGCACCACACCCAAAGGGGTTGTTTTTGTATTTCTTGAAGAGAAGAACTTTCCGAAGGAGTCGTCTGGGTGGCTACTGTGTTGAATGGCATGTTATGAGTTTTTTTTACTACTTCTTTTTCTTTTTATAGTCGACGACTTGAGAAGCTGCAATCCAAGAATCAAAACTAGGAGGATATCCTTTCCAACGAACTTTGACTTCTTCTACTCGTCGTTTACCTACTTTGCGTGTTCTTTGTTCGAGAATGCTTTCGATGTCGTACAAGGTATCTTCTTTTTTAGTCACTCGTTGTAACTCAGGCAAGTAAAATGTTCCTTTGAGTACTTCACCGTGCATGTCTTCCAATTTATAGACGGGAGGATCACGTCCACGGACGGGGGTAGTGACACGAAACAATTCGGTAGTCCAGTTAGGTAAATAACCGTTGTCAAAAGTACGTTTGGTTTTTCCGATGCGAACCCAATCTCCCGTCTTTAACAACTTCAACAAAGGTGTATTTTTCTTTTTTCTTTTTTTGATCTGCTGGGGTGAACCAAATAATTTATCAAACACAGACACTTCGTTTTCAGGGCTGACCTCTTCGGGGGTACATCCAATACTACGATGGTACGATTGATTGTACGCTTTAACCAAACGAGGTAATACGTCGATGTACTTGAGAGTATGTTGATGTGTAAAATATTTCCACATGCGTTCTTTCAAAGTTCTTTGAAAACGTTCCACGATACTGGCTTTGGTTTCAGGATTTTCGGTCGTAAAAAAATGAATGTGTCTTTGTTTCAATTCTTTTTGAAAAGCTTGGTTTAGAAATTCGGTACCTTTGTCCGTTTGCCATCGTAAAGGTTGACGTCCACTTTGTTTCAAGACCAATTTTAAGGCTCGTACCAATTCGGTACTGCTTTTAGAAGTCAAAGGCACGACCCAAGCAAATTTGGAAAACACATCAATGACACAAAACAAATATTTGTAACCACGATTGTAAGTAGCTAAATGAGAGACGTCTGCTAAATCGGCTTGCCATTGATGATCGATCCCTTCCACTTGAGTAGTACTTCTAGAAAATTTACGTCGAATGGGTTTGTGTAACGTGTACGTTGATTGTTCTTGTAACCATCGTCGTACTTCGGGTAAACGTACACTTTTCAATTGACTTTTAGCAGCTCGATATAATTTTTGAACTCCTCCGTAACCAGCAGCATGACCAGGATTGTAATAAATGCTAGCTAACAGTTTCTCCATGATTGATCAATATTTGAACCAAGTTGTTCCAATACTCTTTTCTTCGTGAGGAAACTTTTTGGATTGACGTGTCCGACGTGCTACTGGGGTAAATGAAGAGGGAGTTCGATCATCAGGGGTCATCGGTTCTGTTTTGACTTCTTTCTTCACTTCTTTCTTTTTCTTTTCTGAGGATAAAGGGGTAGACCTTTTCTTTTTTATCCAATCCGGGGTGGCTAACTTTTTTATTTTTTTAAGAGGTGGAGTTAGTAAAAACTCTTCTTCTTCTTCTTCTTCTTCTTCTTTTTCTTCTTTTTCTTTTTTGATAGTCACTTTAGGTTCGCTTTTCATGAGAGCCTTAAAATCTCTCAAAGTGGGTGGAGCTGTTTCGTCGACTGCTTTTTGACGAAAGAGTTGTAGACGTTGTAAAAGTTGACCGTACCGTTGGGTTTTTTCTGTTTCGGACAAATCGTTACGTTCCATCAGGGATTGTATTTCTTGTTGTAACTGAGACATTTCGTGGAGATTAGGATTGACTGGTAAATGAGGAATCCGTTGTTCGTTCCAACGATGAAATTCCATCCATCGTTTGTAAGGTACTAAAGTCAGTTTTCGTCCTTCCATTTCATTCAAAGGTACCAAAAAGGTGTGGTCATTTCAGAGAAGGGTGGTCCTTTTTATCCTTTTTTTTTTTATCGCATGACTCCTCCTAAAAGTGGTCCAGCAATCGTTCCTAACAAAGGAGCGGCTATTTTTAACAATGGTCCTATCAACATAGGTAGAAATCCACCTCGTTGTACCAACATTTTTTTCTTTTGTTGAAGAGGTATTTTCTTTTTCACCATTTGACGAAGAACATTCCGATGTTTCCCTAATTTTTGTTTCTGTATCTTAGACAAAGGTACCGTTCCTTTTAACACGTTCAAACAACATTCACACACGGTATCGATGATTTCTTTAGGAGCTGTTTGAATGAGTTGTTTTCGCATGGGAGGTTTGGATTTGTTCAGGACAGACAAGACATCCCAATGTTTGGCTAGACGAGGGGGAAGAAGTCGTCCTTTTTTACTGGTTTTCTTCTTTTTTTGGTGGTGGTGGTGGTGGTGTGCACGTTTGGGAGCCATCTTTTTTAGTCGGTAGAAAACAAGTCTGAAGTCTTTTAGCAGGGTACCCTTCTATTTTATACTGGAACACGTCTCCACTGATTGTCTGCACGACGTACCAACTTCACGACAGGTCTCACTTGACGTTGAGGTATTTTCAAGGGACTAAATCGACTCAATTCTTGTTTGGATAAATCTACTAAACTTTGTAAGATACCAGTTCTTTCTTGGACTTTGGTTTTAGGGGATGGTACTTTATTGCTAGCTGCTGCCATGGCTAAATCAGCTGAAGTTGACGGTCCCGACGGGGTCACTTTTGAAATAGGTTTCCATTTTTGCATTAAATTAGGAAACACGGATCTTAAGTTTGGTTTGACAGGCATCATGGTGAAAGGTGAAGAAGATGTGGACGCAAAAGGTGACCTTGTTACTAATGGGGTCTGTTGTTGTGGTAGTGTTTTTTTCTTCCTGGTTGCAGCAGTACCTCTTTTCTTCTTCTTCTTGGCACGACTTTTCTTTGGGGATTTCTTCTTTTGGGGGCTTTTCTTTTTTTTTTTGGCTGACTTTCTTCTTCTTCTTCTTCTTTTTAGGTGATTTGGGTTTTTTGGCTTTGGCATCATTAGGATCCCATTTCAAAAGGGAACGAATCATGACTCCTCCTAAAGAACCACTTCCACCAGGAGTTAAAATGATTTGTTTTTTAGTCCGTGAATCGATTCTAGGATCAGCCAGTTGTGACAATGCTCCTTTATGTTTTTGAAAAAACGTTGAGTTTGATGAGGGATGTGAATGATGCCTTGTAGTAATTGACGTGCCGTCAAAGTAAACCATCGTAACACTTCTTTCAGACTCGCTTCTAACAAATGAGCACGGACTTGTGCATTTTTTTCACGACTGATGCCATACAAGGCACGAATCAATTTAGCCGAAGGATGCGATTGAAAGGAAGTCATCTCAAAAAGAGTGTGAGACAAAAATGACGCTGTAGGTTGTTTTTATAGTTTTTTTTAAAATGGACTGAAGGGGACGTGTAAATGACAGGACCACCTTCTTGACCCCAAGAGTGAAAGATACTGGCACGAAATCTCAAATAGTCAGGAGTGGTCGGTTTTAAATCAATGAGTAAATACTCGTGAGGGGTTTGAGTGGCATCGTCGTACGCATAATTGAGCCAAGGAGCTCCTAACTGTTTGGCTAACACTTGTACTTGAGATTTGTCTCTGGGGCTTTTAAACAAGACCACATAATGAGCATTCAAACTAATGGTTCGATGAGCTTTACTCTGTTGAAATAAATTTTGTGTTATGTACACAATACTAGCATTACGATGGTGACCTTTTCGTGTAAACCAAAGTTTAATTTCTTCTTCGTCTTCTCCTAACATGTCATCAAAAATAACTAAATGAGTTTGACTCACGTCAGACACAATTCCATCGTCTTCGTGAGGGATGCCTTCTACAAACGAAATGGTTTCTCCTTGACTTTCTTTCAATAACGTGTAAGACGGTTGCCACTCTTTGTAACACCACACGATACGTTGAGGTGGACGATCAAACAAATCAGTTTTGTGTTCGATCAATCGTTTGACAAATTCGGTTTTCCCTGAACCACTCGGTCCAGCAATCAACATGTTAAATGGATGGCGCAGATACAAAGCATTCCAACTTTGACGATCTAATTTTTCGTCAATTACTTTCACCACAGAAGAGGAGGAAGAGGTAGACGAGGTAGAAGAGGAGGAGAATGATGTAGCCATGATTGAGGTAAGAAGATTTTTGAGAAGAAGACAAAAAACCCAAGGCTTTTTATACGTTTTCATACACGTTTATTTTTTTGTAAAACAAACCAACCCACAAAACAATAACATATTTTACAAATTTGCATGAAGAAGTGAATTTGTGAGAAAATATACAATTAAACCGAACACGTACACAATTAAGACTATCACTAAAACAGCTAAAGTTCTCTCTAAACAAGAAAAGGAACAACAATTGTTTTGTGTCCAAGTCATGAAAGACACCACTGTTTGTGGTAACATTCTTCTTCTACTCGTCTTTTTTGAATTCACTGACGGTAGCGGTGGTAAAGAAGGGTGGTGTTCCTCCTCAAGAGGTATTGGAACCACAGCAGTAGTGGTAGTGGTGTCAGGTACTTCTTCTTCTTCTTTTAGAGTTTCCCATGGAGGTTCCCATTTTTTTTTTTTCACTTTTAGAATGTTATCAATAAGTGGTTGCCAAATCTTGGCTGAACTGGGCCACTTCTTGTAACCAATATTGGAAACCAAGGTTTCTCCAGGGTCGTACATCTTTCCAATGGAAAAGTTGTTGGTGTAACTCACTAGCAGTACACACTTCTTGAAATGTTTTATGCACAGATAAAGTGTGACGAATGTCTTCTTCACATGGAAGTACGTCACTAATTTTCATTACCACTCTCAACGCTATACGTACAATTTGTCTTTCGTGGACTGATAAAATCAAGTTTTTATAGTCTTCTTCTTCTACTAAGTCCGAAGAAGAACACACGGTCATATTGTTTTTTGGTACTCAACAATTGAGTCCAAAACAACCACGGATCCTTCAAAAGAATCCAAGGCAAACACTTGTCCTCAAAAATAGTCCACAACGAATGTCCTGGAAAACGAAATCCAAGATAAGTAGTCACTAAGACACATACCACATAACGTCCAAAATTTAATGGATACAGTTCTTGTATCACTTCTTTATAATCCTCTAAGGTATGAACTTAATCTATGATTTCCTTCCACGGAATCCGTTTCAGAAGTGGTGTGTAGAGTTCAGGCATACCCACTCTTTTATAGTCAGGCAGTAACTGTGTCACAGAATCCGTTTCACGAGTAGTAAAGTGATTTGAGACGTGCCGCCTCCTCTTTATAGGGATCGATGGCTAAGGTTGGTATCTTGGGTGGCATGTTTTTATAGCCAGGCTCCCAAGGTTGGTACCTTTTGAGACAGTCTCCTTCAGGATAGAAGTTGAGATAGAGGTTTCCAATGACCATTCTTCTATGCCCTTAAAAGAGGGTATAGCGTAAAAATCGAGAAATGACTTTGAGTTTACGTTTCACTTGTAATTTCAGCAAACTCTCGGTAAATCTGTTCTCGCACATTCAAAGGCATGACACTAATGTACTTGGGTAAAGTTTCCGATTTGGAATGAAATACTTCTCTTTTGTATTCTTCACGATACTGGTGATAGTCATTGTTCAGAATCAAATTTCTGATGCGACGAAAGTAGCCATAGCCTTGAAATCGAGGAATCACTTGAAGTTTACGTTTCACTTGTATTTGAACCAACTCATTGTAAATCCGTTTTTGCAACTTTGAAGGCAAGTCACGAATGCGATCTTGTAGAGTAGGTTTCTTGGTGACAAAATACTCACACACAAACCAAACGGAATCGGTAGGTAAAGGATATCTATAGGATCCAACACCAGTTTCAGTGATTATCCTATCTAATTTCAAAACACAAAAAGGCGATTCGGCTTCAGGAGACAGTTCTTCTAACAGTTTTTGGTATTCGTCTATGTTAGTCACATTTTTTTCCTTCACTTCCTCCCATGGAATTCTATATTCCACTGCTACATTGTAGGTAGCCCCCACCAATGTCTTAAATTGGGGATGTAGATTTTCATCAATGTCTGACCATTTGAATATCTTCTTAGCTATCATTTGTCTTATTGTATTCAAATACCATTGGTTACAACAAGTCTGTCGAAAAGGATGTAACTCTTTTTTACGTTTCAGTTGAATGTGAACAAATTCTTGGTAAATCCGTTCTCGTAACTCCAAAGGTAATCCACGAATACGATCTTCTAAAGTAGGAATATACTGAAAAATACGTTCTTGTAACTCTAAAGGTAAACCACAAATAAGTTCATCTAAAGAAGAAGAATTATTCTTCTCCTTTTCCTCCTCCATTGTATTACTTCTTCTTGTTATCTGGCTCATCGTACCCGTACTCTTCTAAGGCTACTAAAGGTAAGAAGTGACAGTGCGGAGACCATCTGGCATGTTCAATGTAAGCTGAGTCGGTAGGCTCCCAATGGCGAAGTTCCACACCGCAACTAAAACATTGAACTTTATCTCCTTCTCCCGTGTATTTAAATCCAGATCTAGCTAAACTTTCCGGTTTAGGTCCTTCTAGATATTTTGGCCACTTGTCTTTGAATGACTCCAGTCGACTTTCATACTTGGAATAACCAAATAAAGTCACAGGTATTCTGATATGCCATTTAGGCTCCACATCATTCCTCTTGTTGTCATTAACGTCAATTCCTTTAGTATTTTTTCCACTGAAACATAAAGGACGATCTGCCTCTTTAGAGTTGGATCGACGGGGAGTGACTGAATCAAAGATGTCACAACGTACGGCATCGCACTCAAATTCCTCAAAACTGGAAAAAATACTCATCTATTTTTTTTTCTTCTTGCTCGGTTCACGTGAAAAGTCAGAATGAAGGTTAGGTTTGGAAGGGGTTCCTTTTTTATACCTGTCGACTGAACCATCCGAAAAGTATTGTAAGGTAATCCGTGGAAACGCCAAAGAAAGGTAAACACAGTTTGGTGACCATCTGGTATGTTCCACGATAGCTGAATCTTTAGGACTCATGCGAATGCTTGCACCACAACTGAAACATTTCACTAAACTTCCCTGTCCAAAGTAAACAAAACCTGCTCTGGCTAAAGAGATGGCTGTGGGTAATCGATCCCCTTTAGGCCAATTTTTGAACGTCTTCAATCGACTGTCACACTCAGCATAGTCAGGCAAAACCCATGTTGTTGTTGTTGAAGACATCTTTTCTGTTTTTTTCAAGAGGAGGGCTTCCTTTTTTTATACTTCTCCAAATCGGCGTGTCCGTAAGGTAAAGTAGTGTGATCTGGAAGTCTCACTCTTTTTGGTACACGATACGATACACTTTTTGAACAGGTCGAGTCACGATTTTATGATTTGGTAGGCGAACAATCTTGTGAGGTTCTAACGTAGCGACTTGAAAATCTTTCACTTGTCCAGACAACAGAGCATTTTTTAAAACCTCAAAGTTCACGACTTGGTTAGTTCGATAGTTCAGAGTCAATCCTTTGACTTTACAGGAGGTGTGAAGTTGACCTTGAGGGTCTCGGTATCGGTACCCATAATTTTTAGGGCCACCGCTAGCAAAACTCAGGATGGTATCTTGAGGGTGCTCGTCTGTCCAGGCTCCTAATCGATCTCCTTGAATGGTAGGGTGGGGGTAACCGGGGCGATGAATGTAAATGCAACTGTCAGTATCGAAATACAGAACACGATCTCCCAAGACTTCTAATGCTTCGTCATACAATTTCAAACGAGCATGAGCAGTCACGTAGGCGGCAATGACTACGTTACTAAACTTGTCAGGTTTCACAAACTTGGGTTCATCTTCAAAATTAACAATGATCAAATCCTCACGGACGATTTCAACGTGCTTGACTAGAATACTTTTGTCGTCCACCAGTTTAAAGTAACGATAAGGATCGTCCACGTATTCCGTTTTGGGTAAGATCGTACGTTGAGCCATTTTTCCCCACAAACAATTCAACATCACTTTAGCAAACGATCTTTTTCCTTCATTTTTTTCTATGTCTTCTAAAGTGATGCCTTCGATGTCACGGTATTCTTCTTTGAATCGGACTTGGTCTTCGGGAGTTTGACACCACGAAGGATAACCACTAGCTTCTTGTTTCAGTTTAAGAAATTGGTTCACGTACCCCGAAAAAATGCCTGGATGATGAGTAGCGTCGTCCTTTTGGTATTGGGCTGTCGTTGGAAAGTGCCAAATTTCATACACATTCAATAAACGGTATCCACGATCCAATGCCCGAAACAATTCGGCACTGACCCACGTTCCTATCATTGACCGTTCTTCCTCTGTGTGGTGACAGGAATGATCTTGGTTACACATTTCGGCACACGTCCGACATAAAGGAAACATCAATTTTCCTTGACAATGGCAAGGTAAGATGGGATGAAACAAGTTTGTGGGAGGTAAAACTTTACATTTGATCAATCCTTCGTATTGACGAATCTGTTTTACGTCGATGTGCTCTGTTAAAATTTCAGGGTGTCCGGTAGGAAAACGAGCATATTTACACACCCAAGGATACAAAGAACACACGTCGATGTATTTGATTTCTTCTCCTTGGGATTCGTTCACGTCGTACAATAATCGAGTAGCATTGGTTCGTCCTCCAAATAAACTGTGACGTGGATCTAAAGGTTCAATGTCGGCTGCGTCGTAACTTTGATTGATGGTTTTAAATTCAGGATCGATTTTCAAACGTCGATCGTATTCGTGTTCCCACATTTCTACCACTTCGTAACCTTGACTTTCTAACTGAAGTCGTCGTTGACAAGTCTGTTCATATAACTGATCCATGGTAGAATCTGAATAAGGGCTTTTCATGTCTCGGACAGGATAACAAATAGGGCATCCGTGAAACAAACATCCCTGAAACTCATACACAATGTGTGGGTTTTCTAAATCCCAACCATCCACAGAATAACCTCCAATCTTTTTTTCTCCTCCTCCGTTTCTAGCATGTTGTATCCATTTGTCTTCTTTTTGACATAAGTAATGAAGCCAACGTAAAGCTTTGACAGAATATTGACGACTAGCAAAAACCCCCGTGTTGGAGTCAATGATGGCGAGTTGGTTTTCGGGCATGAAATGTTGTCTGTAGACCAAGGAACAGGCTTTAGGTAAGGTGGATGCCTCTTTCAAAGGATCGACCTCTGCACTATCGAGAAATAACTCTCGAAATTTTCCACAACAACGTCTTAAAATATCTACATCCGATCGACAATATTTGAGCATCTCTTCTTGAAAGTCAAAGGGATCGTTCTGGTGAACACGGTACCAAGCGTGAAAAGCTTCTCGCTGTTCGGGTCGCATTCCATCGGGGTCATAATCATGAAGGTCAGGTAAATGAGGTAGGACGGCCTGTTGCTTAGCTTCCGTGTTAAAGAAGTGAGGAAAGTAACCTTTGGCCATTTCTGTCATACCGAACGTTTTTGGCATGCGACTCAAAGGCATGGCCAAATAACTCATCGAATCTTTGAATTGAACTTGTCCTACTTTCATGTAGATGAGCTTTTTTCCATTCATGGTGACTTCAGGACGTTCGGTTCCATGGTTCAAATAATAATTAAGTAAAAACTGTCCATCGTATCCCGAAAAATTGTGAGCTATGACGGTCGCATACCGATGACAATCTCCGTAACGATGAATGTCTTCTTCGCTCCAACTGTCGTGGGTGGTAGGGTCTAAAACCCATTCAGCAAACTCCGACAATGTATTCACTCCACGAAAGATTTTTTCACGTCCTCCTGGAATCCTACTACAATGAGGACAGTGAAAATGAATCGATTCTTGAATGCACTGATCACAAGCCCGATGGGATACACAAAAATTAGGAATGTGAGTGCCTGTTTCTTGCATACATTCAAAATCAAAAAAGATGAAATCTACTTGTTTCTTGTTTTTCTTTATTTCTTTCTTCTCTATCTTGTCATGCTTTTGAATAAAACATCGATGATCAAAATCGACGATCTGATGACAAATAGAACATTTTTTCTTGCCAGCACAAACGTGTCTCTTGGAGTTGTTGGAACGAATCAGTTGTCCACACGTAGAACACGATTGTAATAACTCACAAGCACATTTTTGTTGGTGTCGTCCTTGGGTCTTGCGATGTTGTTGGTAACAAGTAGGACTGACAAAACGGCGTCGACAGGTTTCACAATAAATGTGATGTTGTTGTGGCTCAGGAAGGCATGGTGGGTCGGCTAAACAGCCCCGACATCTTGCTCCACAAGTAATGTGTTTCTCCCGACTATTACACCCTTTGTTACATTTCTCACAGTAGTAAGAGTATCCCAAAAATCCAGTGATACTGGTAATGGTATCAAAATGTTCTTGATGGTGATAAAGATGAATGTATTTTCCCTCAGGAAAATTAGGGCCTCGAAACAATAGATCACCGCGCACTTCTTGAGGGTGAACTTTTAACGTATAATGAGGAGCCAAAACATCTTGAAGTTGCTGTAATTGAGAAATGCTACACACAGTCTCTTTAGGGATCCCTGCTTGTTTTAACAAGAGTTCTGCTTCTTTTCGTTGTTGGGGTCTTTGCGAATATTGAATGTTTTTCCAGGCTTTTTTCCATTCTTTGCTCTCGTTCTTGTTAGCATAGGTACGACCCACCACAATAGCTCGAGCTAAGCACATTGAATCTTCAGTATTGTTAATTTGGACGACACTGTGTTTGGTAGTACGTAGATCATCCACCAATAAAGTTTTTCTGCTTCGTCCACTTCCTCGAGGTGGAGCAACATGGGTCATGTAAACGGTGGCCTTTCCATCGGTGATGGTAAATTTGTCATTGGATTGTTGTACATGTTCTATTTTTGACATAACTTTGTCTGGCGTTAATTCTGCCGGGCTACTAAATTCAATCCAAACAGGACTCTTCAATTGGTCATGATGAATGGCTAGTCTCAACCGATCGTCTTCTTTGGCTCCACATTGCCGTTTTAAGTTCTGTAACACAGATTCCCACAAATTGGTAATGAACCGCGCCGCTTTCTCGGGAGGTACTTGAGACTTAAAGTCTTTGAAGTGTACTGTGTGAGTATACGCCGTGGTCCTAAATTTTCGAGAAGTGATTTTTTGTGTCTCTCGAATCCGATAGTAATTTTCAGGAGCCACGGTAGCGGTAGCGGTAGTAGTAGTAGGACTTTCTTGATCAGGGGTTCTGGTGTTGGTAGTAGTAGTGACTTTGGTTTTGGAAGTTTGGGTTTCAGGTTGTTGTTCACTCATTTCGTCTTCAAAGTCACTGGCATGGACTTGAGCCAGTAATTCCTCTAAGGGTGTTTCAGGAGGCACGGAATACCTTCGTCGCCGTGGCTTCTTGGTTTGTTCTTGTTCTGGTTCTGATTTATCATGGTTTGGGCGTGATCTTTTCATCTTCAACTCTGATTTGAAACTGATTGAGTTTTTTTTCACCCAGGTACCTTTATATAGAGACAGAAGAGTATATAAAGAGAGAGCTTCTTACCTTCAGAATCAGTCTTTGGTGATTGAACTTTCAAACTGTCATGATGGAAGAGTCAAAAAGACAGATTGCTTTTTTGGTGAGAGATTTACAAACAGTGATTAGAAAGTATACTACGTACAGTAAGAGTAAAGACTACTCCTCCTCCTCTGTCACTAGAGATAAAAGTGACGATACTTGTTACATCTGTCAAGAGAAAGGACATTGGGCACCAGATTGTCCCAAACGTGAACAGAAAAAGAGAGATAAAGGGAAAGATATCTGCTATCATTGTAAAGGACCAGGACATTGGTCTTCGGAATGCCCTCAGAAAGAACAAGAAGAAGAAGAAGAGGAGAGGGAGGAAGTGGATTCAAAATTAACAAACCTAGAAGAAGAAGAAGAACATATCATCAAGAAAAGTAAGAAGAGAGTAAGAAGAATGGAAGACGAAAGTGAGAATGAAGATGAAGAAAAGGAAAACAGGATTCCTATGAAGACGAAACACAAGAGAGACAGTGAGAAGGAAATTCCAGTGTTTCAATTCAAACCACACAAGCATTACAGAAAGTGAACTTTGTTTCTTGTGGTTTTTTTTTTTTTGTGTTATATGTTATATTGCTGAATTTATTTTGTAAAAAAATTGGATGAATACACCAGACTGGAGAGAAAAAAAGTAAGTGGTTTTGTGTTATTTTGTTTTAGAGTAGAAATGCACGCACGCACGCACGCACTCACTCACACTTGTACTATGGTGGTGGGATTTTTTAAAGTTTTAACTTGATTTTTTTTTTTTTTTTTTGGCAATTTGATTTCTTTTCTAGAAATCTGGGGGCCCTTAAAAGGACCGTTGGGTTGTTTTTGTTTTTTTGTTTTCAAAAAACAAAACTTTTCAAATTAACTTCAAATGCCGTAGTCCTTTACCACGGCCCAATCCATATCCTGTTAATGCTGCTGCTACTGATGGTGTTTTCATTATGGTGGTAGTCACTGGTGGTGGTGGTGATATTGGTGACATGGGTGGTGGTGGTGGTGGTGGTGGTGGCATCTCACTAGCACTGGAAGGTTTAGAAGAAGAATGTTGTTTAGCCCGTGATGGTCTTTTCCGTTTAGGTGGTTGATGAGTTAAAGAATACTTATAGAAATTAGTCATCCATTTCAACTCATATAATACCTCTTCTAACAGACTTACAGTTCTTTCTTGAAGACTGATGCTTTCCTTTCCTGTTTCCTTCTTCTTCTCCTCCTCTTGTAACTGCTGCTGCTGCTGCTGTCTGATTTCTTCTTCTTCTTTCTGTTGTTGTTGAAGAAGAAGAAACATTTCTTCCTCTTCCCGTTGCTTTTTGACAAAATTTTCCATCTCTTCCATTTGTCTTCTTTTAAAATCATTCACTATTGGAACAGTAGTAGCAGTAGTAGTAATAGTAGTAGTAGTATTGTCAAACTCTTGATTTAGTAAATCTAACTCAAAGTCTTCCGGCCGAAAGTTCAATATTGCCGCAGCATTCATTATCGTTGCAGGATCACTCCAATACATTGATGTAGTACTTGTCTTTCCAGTCTCCATGAAGGCTGTCGAAAAAAGTAATAAACCCCCCTACGAACGCTACGATACCTTTATACCCGAGATGACGTCACACCTCCGCTTTCTTCCCATTGGAAGAAAAACCGAACCGACTTGTAACACGTGTTTGGATTGGTAGTTAATTTGGATCCATTTCAATCCGATCGTAAGGTATATATACAACCGCTCGTTTCATAAATGCTTCACCGGTTTTCTCCAAGACGACCAATCCTAAAAACAAAATCATGTGGGTTAGTGTAGAATCCTCCAACATTGTTTCAGGAATGCTGTTTAATCCAGCATTCCTGATGTATGTAAAAGTATCATGGACTAAAACCAAAATTACGGATACAGCTACATGGTATCGACAAACTTATGTGGAGAGACAAGGTTGTCTAAAGAGGGTTTTACTGTATGGACCCGAAGTTAGAAGAAGTTTAAGAAGAGAAAGAAAACCCTCTAGGAGATGCTCCTGTTGTTAAAAAAAAACAACAACAATAACAAAAAAAAGGTCCTTTTTAGGGCCACCCATTTTTCAAGAAAAGATTAATTATTTATCAATATTGCCTATATAAGTGTGTGTTTTTTTATATGTTGTGTGTATATATTTTTTTGTGATAGTCTACCCCTCAAACAAAAAAACCTTCTCCTTATATGTTTTGTGTGGTGTGAGTTTGATATAGAAAAAAGGATAGTGTGGTGTGGTTTTTTTGGAAAAAAAGGGGGATGTTTTCCATCACGTCCGCGCTTCTTGCATATAAACCGGTGCCTTCCACAGTAGCGCCATTCACACTTTTTTTCACTCTTCAAGAATGCTTGACATTATTGACAATCTACAGGAAGCCTGGGACTGGATGGTGGAAGTGAAATATTATATGGAGAAAAGGATGTGGTGGTATCCAGTCAGTTGGAAGTGGGTAATCCATCACTTTACCTACATTAATTTGATTTTAAATTTAATTCAAGAAGTGAAGAAGGAGGAGGAAGTTAAGAAGAGTAACAACTCCTCCTCTTCTTCACCTTGTCGAGTAGGACTTCTTAAAGAAGTCTTGGATTACATCCAAAAATTGGATGATCATTTAAAATGTATCATCCTTACTCGACAAGAAGCGGCCCTGCTCAGAGTAGAAACTATTATTAAAAAAATTTTGGAACAGGAGGTCGCTAAAATCAAATTAATGTGGGTAAAGGAGAAAAGAGAAAAACAATTCAATCGTCTGAACTTGAACTGGATGAAAATTCAGGACAAGTTCAGACAATTGAATCATCCCGACTGGATACCTGAAAAGAAGAAGGAGGAGAAGAAGAAGTTCCACCTCCCAGGCTTTCTCACTCAATGTTGGAGAGGAAATAAATAAAAGCTCTTCCTACCAAAACAAAAAACCAACGGTCCTTCTCAGGACCACCCTTTTTCAAGAAAGATTAATTCTATTTCCCTCCCTCCCGTTGTCCCTATAGAGACCCCCGCCATGTTAAACTCCCGTAAAGGCATATAGTGCCCCCGCCATGTTAAACTCCCGTAAAGGCATATAGTGCCCCCGCCATGTTAAACTCCCGTAAAGGCATATAGTGCCCCCGCCATGTTAAACTCCCGTAAAGGCATATAGTGCCCCCTTTTGGCATATATACCCCCCCTCAACTACTAATGTTCTTATTTTATTAGGATAAGGGTTTTAACAATGTAATTTTCATTGATGGAGCTTAAGAAATTGAATTTTTATGTATTTTAATATGCATCGGAGTATGCATGTGCCGATTCAGGGGGCGATAATTCAAATTTTGACATTCTAGCTGGACAAGGATGTTGCGGGAAAATGCTCTGGAAATTCGAAATTTAGTTCCTTTTTCTGTGCTTATAATTGGGCTACTTGCATGAAATTTTACTTGCCATACAATGATTTTGGTCATGGTCGTTCTTCTAGGGAACTGTTGTTCCCTGCAATTGAATAAAAGAAAATCCGTTGCGTTGTGTTTATGAAGGGGCAATAATGAATGCCTTGCGCGTCCCTTAAACTTAAATTTGCATTACGAATGCATTTGGACACAATTTGCTTTAACTGTGATGTAACCCATCATTATTACATGTCTGTATTGTATCATAATGCTCATATTTTCAATTTCGACGGGATTGGGCGGGAGTTGTATCCATTGCCTACTTTGAAATTCATATATTTTTTGTACAGATAAGTACTTCAAGGAGGTATTTCAACGTATAAAGAAAGTAGAAAAAAAAAATAATATACTTTTACTAGTAATTGATAATCACTGCATAATTATGTGATATAACATGCATTTGTTATCAAAGCAATCCCATTTGTCTCTCATTAAGAATCAAAATCAAATTTCTTAATATCTGAGAACGCCACGGTAAGAAAAGTGGACTCATACATTGGGGATTCTGAATTTTGTTTAAATAAAAAAACAAAACAAAAAAAAAAAAAACAGAACTTAAATCGGGCTTTGCCCAATCAAACCACGTGTCCATCGTGTGTCTGAAAAAATGCACACAAATGACCTCATTGCCGAACAATACAACCTAACTAAACCCATAAGATATGATATCTCTAAACGGGCTTCGACCAAACAAGCCAGAAATGTTCTTGTACGTCTCTGAGACACACCAATAAATGATACAAAATGTATTCTTCAATTTCACATGTTTTTGTTTTTACACGCAATTGATTGGATTGTACATAAGGTTACTCATTTCTTATTTTCAAGTAAAATATATAACTTTACTAATAGTATAACGAAGTTTATCGCCAGGGCAGCTTGCTCATCTACTATCTCATCGAGCTACAAATTTTGTTTAAATTACTTAAAATAGATTTCATATCACTTTTGTCAAGAGGGTAATGTCATTGCCATTTGGATCAATAAATGCACTTAATTACATCGAGATGCAATCGTTAAAATATGGATTTTAGTTTCTCTCTAATTATTAGACGAAATCTGTCGGCAACAAATCTTTGTCTATTTAGAGGTATTATTTTACAGTGCTGAAAAGCATTGCAAGCATTTTCTTGTTCAGGTTCAATACATTCTGCTTTCAATCGCTCCGTTTCTGTCATAACGCCCATCAACATTTATTCGTAGGAGAGTATTTCAAAGTTTTTATTAAGTTCACTATCAGGTAGAGAATCCATGCAGATTATCCACGAATAAAAGTGTCATGACTATTATCGCTATTATGACACGCTTCATAAATATAAACCACTTTCTGTGTCTATCAACAATTAAAGTAAAGATAATTGTCTCCCGTAGATTTAAGTCATGAAATGACAATACGGACAACGTTCGGACAGACACCTTGTTAATTAAAAGATAAATATGAATCCTTCTGAATTTTCAAGCATTCAGGGTGATATTTAATCGCAGTTAACTTTTTTAACTTACCACAGATCGTCATTTGGGAGGAGTGTTATGGAACTGTAAAGACAGAGAATATGAAAGTGGATACTAAGTGAGGGACACAAAAGGATTGGTCCGTGTATCCAGTAGCAACATCATTATCGAGGCTTTTTTAATAAAGAGGCATTAAAGAAAGGCAAGCTTGGACTCCCAAACAAAAGGACAATTCTTTTATATATGTCTGAAAGTGTATAACATTGTGCATACTTAATACATGAACACAAGGTCATTACATCCTAGGAAAAAACACATACAGAGACACATGTACCTATAAATCCATCAAATATATTGAGTGTTACACGAAAGAGATTTATTTCTCTTATAAATATTATAATTTAATTCTTTCCCTTGACACAGGGACCCGTAAGTCCTGAAAGCGCTCAGACTAGTTAACTTTGACACAGGGAATACTAAGTGCTGAATACGCTAATGCTAGTTAACGCTGAAATAGAAACCCCTAACTCCTGAAAGCGCTAAGGCTGGTTAACTTTAACACAGGGACTCCTAGGTCCTGAAAGCGCTAAGGCTGGTTAACTTTAACACAGGGACTCCTAGGTCCTGAAAGCGCTAAGGCTAGCTAACTTTGACACAGAGACTAGTAAATCCTGAAAAGCTCCAGTGATAGTTAACTTGACACAGGGACCCATAAGTCCCGAAAGCGCTAAGGCTAGTTAACTATCAAAAAGGACCAGAAAGTCCTGAAAGCGCTAAGACTATTTAACTTTGATATATGAACCCGTAGGTCATGAAAGCACTTAGATTAGTTAACTTTGACACAGGGACCCGTTAGTCCTGAAAGCGCTAAGGCTAGTTAACTTGTGGCATAGAGACTTGTAGATCCCGAAAGCGCTACATCTGATAGTTTTTAAGGCTAGTTAACTTAGACACATGGACCCGAAGGTCCTGAAAGCGCTATGGCTGGTAAACTATGACTCAGGGACCCCTAAATCTGAAAGTGTTCGGGCTAGTTAACTTTGACATATGGACCTCTAAATCCTGAAAAAGCTATAAGGCTAGTTTACATTAGTTTGCACTGCGTACCATCAGTCTGTTTCTTGTATAGCAATGTAAGTCCAATAACAATAGCAAAACTTTAAGTCTACATGGTCCGTGGAGTCTTTAAGACTCATTCTTTCATTTTCAAACAATTCTTGCACAGAACACGGGGTCTTCCATACAAATACCAAAGCCATTCAAATGCCAGGTACACGGATTTTATATTCAGCATATAACTGTCCAAACCTGAAATAGTGGATAAGTGACAAAGATTTTATCCGAAAAAATATGGTGATAATACAAACATGGAGGAGACATATCTGTATTTATTCTGCTCTCAAAGAAGTAAGAATTTCTCATCAGATCCCAGGAAGTACTGAAGGGAGCTTCTTCTTTAAATGGTATTTCCAGAAGGCACCAAAGTGGCGGCATATCATAAAGGTTCCAATATTGCACATATGCAATTTTTCGATTCCAAGAGCCTCCATCAGTCCCCAAAACAATACTAGAAACCGTTGTCTTTATAGACAGACATCGGTAAAATTTTCAGTACGTACTTCGAATCTGAGTATATTTAACTCCCTCCAAAACATCACGATTCAATAGACTAAGTAAAGGATAAGTTTAAGTAATAAATATAATTTCATGGACTTTCCCTTAAAATTACAATGCAACTTTTGCAATTGATCTAATGTAATTTGTTACTGAGAATAAATGAATATTGTCTCTCCTAAGAACAGTTATGAAAGATCAGGACGTTATAAAGAGGTCCAACAAATAATTCTTTTGAATGCAATCACAACATTTTAAGGTTTAAAGATAAAAAGTAAAGTATAACATTTATTGTATTTGTTGATGATATTCCGTGTGTGTCCGAATTTACGTTCACAAAGTTGACGTTTTAGGGGTTGTAAATAAAGGCATTCTTAGTTGTACATTTTTAGCAAACGGAACAAGAATGAGAAAAGATATGGCAAAGGTCACCCATATATAACATACACAACATATAACATAACCCCACATATAAAATACATCCACTTATAACACACACCCACATATAAAATACACCAACATATAACATACACAACATATAATATAACCCCACATATACAATACATCCACGTATAACACACACCCACATATAAAATACACCAACATAAAACATAACCCCACATATAAAATACATCCACGTATAACACACACCCACAGGTAAAATACACCAACATATAACATACACAACATATAATATAACCCCACATATAAAATACTTCCACATATAACACACACCCAAATATAAAACACACCAACATATCACATACACCCAAATATAAAATACACCCGGAATAACATACACCCACATATAAAAGATACCACATATAACATTTATCCCAATATAAAATATACCCACATATAACATACACCCCCATATAAAATATACCCACATATAACATACACCCCCATATAAAAAACAACCACATATAACATACACCCACATATAAAATACACCCACATATAACATACACCTCCGTATAAAATATATACATAACATGCACCCATATATAAAATATACCTACATATAACATGCACCCATATATAAAATATACCCACATATAACATGCACCACATCTAAAATATACCCACAAATAAAATATACCCCATATAAAATACACCCAGTACAACATACACCCACATATAAAAAATACCCACATATAAAATACACCCACATATAAAATACACCCAGTATAACATACACCCACATATAAAATAAACCCAGTATAACATACACCCACATATAAAATACTATATGAAATAATCTAAATCATATACCTAGATCTCTGCGATCACGATCGATCAGTATAACAAAAACTCAGAGCGTTCAAGTTCATCATGTATTGTGGATTAATTGTCTCTTTACTAACGACAGGAGCCATTTAAAATGAAAGTTACAACATGACAGAATAAATAAATTGTAATTAAAACTCTTGATATCAGATAAATCTGACATAAACCTTTGCATTGCATTCAATTTTACATTGTAATTGGACTCTAAAGTATGGCATTAAATATTAACATGGACTTAACGAGAGGAAAGCACGGGTTTTATTGAAGGAAAATATATCTAATGATTGAGATGATATAATTGTTATTGAATTTTAAATATCGACCAATTTCGTCCAACATACATTGGTTTTTCCCCTAATTCTGCACTCTTAATAAGCAAACACTACCATGTAATATTTATATGTTTGTCCTTTAAATAATCGATGATCAACTCCAACGTTGTACATGCAAATACAAAATTTTAAAAGATATAAACATAATTACTAATTCTACTGGGGAAATAAAATTGATATTGCGTCCAAAATACACTTCAAGATCCGTCTGGCTGAGATATTGCTGGAAAGAGTTAAATCCAAAAAATGATATATCCCGAGTCAAAGTGACACCAACATATTTCGATAAGTATTTATCAGATAAGCTTATGAAAGGAAGATTCCCTAAATTTTAAAAATATTTTAATTGCGTGTTTATTGTTGATATAATGTGGTGGTTGAATGAAGTGAAATGTAACAAATCATCGATCCTGAACTAAGTAAGTACGACTCTTGTCGAATGTACTAAACAAATGTAAATATGAACATCACATAAATATCAGTAAGAAAAAGGACAAGTATACACTTAATAGCTTTATTTTGATTCTAGTGTCCTAAGTATCACATTTGTCAAACATTCTGGAGGAAAAAGTAAAAAACGGTAAGTCACTTGTGACGCAACGTGAATCTTGGTCGAAATATATCGTCATAATTACGACGTCATTACTGAATATGTCCCGAAGACATAAAGTATCGTTGCACGACTCATATATATATATATATATATATATATATATATATATATATATATATATATATATATATATATATATATATATATATATATATATATAAATGAATATTTTCATCCGAGAAATTGACATCATACGCAGAAATTCATGTAAGGTCACCAGTTACATCTAGTTGTTTTCCTGCACGATTTTTTGGTCAAATTTAATCTGCATCTGACATCGGGATAAAGAATCTTTGTAGGTTATGTTTGCCCCGACGACGGTTTATTTACCCCGACGACGGGTTTATTTGCCCCGTCAACGGGTTTATTTACCAGAACGATTGCTGCAGGAAAATAATTTCCTTACCTTGTTAATTGCCTGACCCCGTGCTGCACATTTGGTCCCAACTGTGTCGCATCAAGAGCCAAATATGAAAGACATCATGGGAAACAGGAAAATATTGATGTGTAAATAATTCAGAAGTTTTTGTAATCTGACTTTCCAATACAGGTTTCAACAGCATCTCTAGAGAAATACATATATATATATATATATATATATATATATATATATATATATATATATATATATATATATATATATATTGTAACGTGGTCACCTGGGTTTAATTTCCAGCGCAAGCACACTTGCATTTAGTAAGTTACTTCCTGTTTCAAGACTTCGGCAATCTAATTTAACTTTTAATTGGTTGCAATATATTGATGTGGTCTATAGAAAGTCATCTGATAACAGACGAACTCTCGGTAGAAATTATGGCTGTTACATTTACTACTTATATGTCAAGAAACACTATATATATATATATATATATATATATATATATATATATATATATATATATATATATATATATATATATATATATATATCCAAGTATATAGACAACAGAAATTCTGAATGAGAAAAAAAAAGGATTTATTAAAGTCTTACATTCTATATTTGTCAATAAATAAATCAATGTAACAGAATGTACATGCTCTCTTATTAAGCTCCCTCTATTTCATGACATGTCAATATAACCAACAGTCTCAACAACTTCTGTTAAATAAAAAAGAAAAAAATTACCACAAACAATTCACTAAAAACAATTATGAATATTACAATTATCACGTGAATGGATGACAATTACTTGAAAATAAAATTATATGGTCATTCCATTGTACTTAAATAACATAAAGTTTTATTGAAGCCCAATGTAATTCTATAGAAATAAGTAGTCTACGTTATAATATCTTTGGCTTTGATTTTCTTTAGTATCTATCTAAATTTACTAAATATTGATATTACAGAAATTAATGTATACTTTCAAATATGATTGCTTTAAAAATAATTTCTATTTAGAGAATGCTAACATTCCCTACCACTTGTGGAAGATGATTTGTACAATTTGAACTTGAACGTGAACCCTCGAAGTTGATTGGTATAATTTTAATGTCCAATTAACACGATGCCAGTCGGAGGAAAACTGACAGATATGCACCACAGCACTGCTTATAACTTTCCGCTGCATTATATCATGTAACACTCCACCAAAATAGTGTATATTTCTAATAAGGATTTAAGACACAATAAATATTAACTACAGCTAAAATATTGCGATTCAAGACAAATAGTAAATGCTAAGTTATACGATTTCACTTTTAATCACAAATATACGGTTAAGCAATAAAATCCTTGCGTAAAACTAGCAACAGCAAACACTGGCCACCAACAGCGAGGGAAAATTAGAACATACAGAATCCTAATGTGTCATCTTTTGCAGGAGACGGTAAGTAGATTATTTTAATGTTAAGCAGACTTTATTATACGTATTAAAAAAAATCGTTATTTAAACTGTTTATCATTGCTCAATTACGCTTGCGCATATCGCATAGTGAAAACTGGAGTTGCCTCCAATATACAAATTGCCTCCAAAACAAAGATGGCGGATATCGTAAAATACATGCATGACATCGAACATAGCACAGAATAAGGATCGTTTGTCATCTATACTGAACATTCTTTGCGCAAAATAACATACTGAACATCAAACTACCCATCTGCACACGAATTTGCTAGAATAACTATTATATGTACAATTTACAGCATTCAAATAATGTAAACAAACGATGGACACTGCATGTAAAAGATGGCTTAAATGTGCATATGCGACAAGGAAATGGCACAGTTCAATAAGATTATTTTCAAGTAAAATCTATCACAATATATATATATATATATATATATATATATATATATATATATATATATATATATATATATATATATATTGTAAGATCAGTTACAATTCTTGCTGCTTCCATCTGAATTTTCTCTATTTTCTGAATTGTATTCAGAGAAATCGTCCGAAATTTTAGAAATGGAAATATGTTCTTTTTTATTTTTTAGAAAAGGAATTGTACTAAATTTCAGAATTGAGAATGTTTACAGATATTATGCATTTGGTCAGCTATGATCAAGATTGGTTAAATGTCACAGATGTCATTGATCATCAGAGTTATGTAAAAACATTTCGGCATAAGTCATAAAAAGTCAATACATTGCTATAGAAAGGAATCAATAGCATGGGGAAAAGTCTAATGCATCGAATGAGAAGAAGATGGAGATGAATTTGGCAAGGGCGGACGCAAAGTAACGTTCATTATCTTGTAAAGTTTTGAATATGCCCATGAAAGATCGAAATGCGGCTCTTCTTCCTGATTTCAAGTACCAGATTAAAACGCAGTTTCGTGAAATAGTTTTAAAAATTGGTTGGTTTTTCTTTGAATTTTTAGCAGATGATTTATATTTTAGACAAAGAATGAACCCCAGTGAGTACCAAATGAAGCAAAGAAGGCTCAGATCAGTTTTGGAAGATAATTGCACTGAAACCGAAGTTTGGGTTGGTTTGCCAATGTCATTTACTTTAATGTTGCTTAACAAAATTAAATCGATACGAGTTTATTCAATGCTGTCTTCTCAATTTTATATTTACTCGTTGGTTTTACTTTTAGGAAGAGAATAATAAGGGACTGGAACCATTCGAAATCATGATGAATCGCCAGTTTTATCATGTGTGCTTTTTGACATAAACAAAGTCGACGATGGGATATTGTTGGCTTACCCATATTTACTCTGAGGGAAACCAATCAACGGTTGATCTGCGAGGTAATTTGCGAAAACGATCCAGAAATTATTCTAGCCTAATAGGTCGTATAGACCCTAGTTTATGATTACGCCAACAGTCAAATTTTCTCGAACATTTATCAATGTTGCTGCCTTGCTGCAAAAGTTTCTTTCGTTCAGTGAACTTCAGACTTTAACGGCACCGGACCTATACAAAACCCTTATCTGATCCTGAATGCAATCTGTCTGATCATGAAACGGCCTAGTACCATTTCGCGACATTACCCCTTCCTGAAATGGACTTGCCGTCTTTTAGATTAACAATTTTAATCTTACTTTATCTGGTTCTGAAGTTGCAAGTTGTTTTCAAACCGCGCCGTATCGTAAAGAAAATAAAAATATGAATGCATATATTCATTGAATATTATAAAAACTAAATATAAGTATAAAGAATGAAGGAAATATTGGTATTTTCCAACTTACATAGTATTGTGCGGCGAATAGATGATGTAATATTTTCCATGATACAAGTATATATTAATGTTATTATTATAATATATATATATATATATATATATATATATATATATATATATATATATATATATATATATATATCTTTATTTATTTCAGTTTATATAGCTCTCAGGTCCAAAATTGTATTTCAAAATGTTTACTATAAGTTTCCAAACCGCACAGATGCCGAAAAATAATCATTTCAGAATTATTAAAATAGAATTATTAACTTTAAATACATTAAATTATATAAAAGTTAATATTTTAGACGTGGCTTTTGTTTCAAATTTGTTAACTGCAGCAAAAGCAAATTAAGGTAAGAAACTTCGCCAAGCCCCCTTTTGAGATCAGTTAAAGGCGGTGAAAAAAACTGATCATTTTGAAATGGCACTGCGTCGTTTTAAGACCAGGTATTGTCTCTAAGCGGCACAGCGTCATTTCAAGACTAGGTATTGTCCCTAAGCGGCACAGCGTCATTTCAAGACTAGGTATTGTCCCTAAGCGCAACAGCGTCATTTCAAGACTAGGTATTGTCCCTAAGCGGCACAGCGTCATTTCACGACTAGGTATTGTCCCTACGCGGCACAGCGTCAATTCAAGACTAGGTATTATCTCTAAGCGGCACATGGTCATTTCAAGACCAGGTATTGTCTCTAAACGGCACAACGTCATTCAAGACTAGGTATTGTCCCTAAGCGGCTCTGTGTCGTTTCAATACTTTGGCTGTCTACCTCTAATCCAATCTAGATTCAATAATGCAAGTTCCCAAATCTTATAGGTTCAATATTTAAGTTGATAAAACTTGTGTATAAGGCTGATTTTCTTATTTAAATGAGACAGTGCTGTTAAGCATATATTTTATACAGCTTGTATTTAGCAAAACGAGATGGAGCATAGTTAAATCCAGAGCTGTATGCTAATCTCTGACGTGTAGTTTCAGACAGAACAATTGTCAAGAACCCTTTCATATATTTGTATTCAGTACCAGCTTCATATCCGAGTGTTATTGTCTTTCTAGCAAATGAAACTAAACCACTTAAATTAACACCCTTTACACGCGCCACACTTGCCACAACACGAAAATTGTAAAGAAATAAACTCCATGCATTACTTTACTTTTATCCACAAACTCCTCTTTGTTATAACCGATTTTCCTATTTTTAATTTCGTTCATTCTGATACCTAATAAAATATTATTGTGCCTATTTCGGTGTTCAATTCAATTTTATGGTTTAGTTTATTTGGTTTTAAGTGTATGAGTTCTGCCCCTTAATGCAAGAGTCTTTTTTCTATCTATTTCGGTTTTTAATACACCCGTTTCTGTTGTAGACTTTTGTTCCAAATCATGTAAACCTTTTCTCGTTGGTGTTATCTTTTTGTACTACCTTATACTACACAGATATGATTAACCATATTATCAACATATTCTCTCGTATCTGTTTTTTTTATTTTCATCGTCAAGATGTAATTTATTGTAAAATTTAGTAAATCTAATATCTTTTCTCGTTTTGATTTATCACTCCAATAAATAACATATAAATCGCAAGTTGTCTTCATAACTTTTGTCGAGCTTTGTTTAACATTGATATTGTTTTTGATGTTCTCTATCTTTTGTTTTTATTTTAAAATCATTTTTGATCTGCAACTCTGATAGTGTATTAGTGTTAGTTTTAATCTTGTAAATTAAGTCAGTAATTGTTGTGCTTGCATCATTAATTGCCGTGTCAATCTCTTGATAAATTTCTTGAATTTCAGTGTTAAAATCTCACTGTAACTGTTCCAGTTGAAATTGTAAAGTTCCATAGTCTTCCAATGATTTATTTAACTTTCCAATTCATTCCAATTCACTCTCCAAATCATCTATCTCACTGTTTATCGTCTGTTAAATTGGTTGTACATATTGTTGTGTATTAGTCACTGATCCTTGTACATCTTCTCTTTTCCATTGCAGCCTGCAATATTGAACGGCACTATATAAGGTTCTGAATCTCTTTGTGAACAATTCCTGTGCATCTTCAATATTACCTGTTTCAGTAGCTCTGAAATCATGTAAGCTCTTTCATTACCACCATGTTCAATAGTGTTAATTTATTGTCAAATTGTTCCCTTTTTTTGTTATATCTTTTAAATTATTATCCTCCAACGTCGTACACATCTGAATATCAACACCGCTTTGTACAAACCAGCTAATGGCTGCATCAGTTTATTTAACACGATCACGTAAGTTTGTGATACGATTATTGGTTAAGTCACTGTTAATTGTTTTCACAAAGCGTGTTTTTTTCAATGTTTCTGTCATTTATTTTTCATTTATTTTACATGAAAAACGTATGTTACTCGCATACCTTGAAAACCTATTACTTTTCCATCTACATCTTGTATGCTGATAGTCATTCTGTTATTTGTAGCAACCCGTAATTGCTTGAAATGACCATAAGCATAATCTAAAACAAAGTCTCCTTTACAAATATTTTTTAACGGGCAAAGAAAGGTAACAAAGTAGTATAGTTGGTATTAAAGCTGTTCTATTGTGTTATTGGTTTGGTTAATATAATGGTATAACTATTTGGGTTTCATTAATCCACAGAATCAGATTCAGTAGATGACTTCTGAGTTCGTTGGCTCTTGAATCCTAACATTTTAGCATTGAAGTTGGTGATATACAATGTATGATTGTTAATCTGAGTGATTTTAACGTTCGAGCTGAGTTTCACAAGCATAATCTAAAACAGTCTCCTTTACAAATATTTTTTAACGGGCAAAGAAAGGTAACAAAGCAGTATAGTTGGTATTAAAGCTGTTCTATTGTGTTGTTGGTTTGGTTAATATAATGGTATAACTATTTTTGGTTTCATTAATCCACAGTATCAGATTCAGTAGATGACTTCTGAGTTCGATGGCTCTTGAATCCTAACATTTTAGCATTGAAGTTGGTGTATGATTGTTAATCTGAGTGATTTTAACGTTCGAGCTGAGTTTCAAACATTAGACATCTTTACTTGACTCGTTGGCACCAATTGCTGTAATTTCCTCCTTGACGTTATTAATGTACTTTGCCAGTTTGTAACAACCATCAAGATATTTAATATAGTCCTGATTTCATTCTTCTAATTTATGTAGTAAATAAATTGTCTTGGAGTTAATCGGAAATATTTTAATACCCAAAGAAAAAGTCTGTTCTCTGTAATGCAATGGAAAGATCTCCATTTCTGTTATCAATTGGATTGATGAGACAAACTTCTTTCTCAGGGAGACCATTACCTTAGGCGAGATATCTTTTCGAAACACCGTTGCTTGTAATATCGCTCTACATTATTTTAGCGATAAAGGTTTGCATATGCGAAACATTTGTATAGGAAATATTTAAACAGCCAAGATTTGTGCCGAAGACACAGGCTCCAGCCGTTAAAGTTTTTATTTTCAATTTGTATCCATTCTTGTAATCATTATAGACTTTCTGTTAATTGTAAGTTTTTCTAAAATCTGTTTAACCTTCAATTTCTTCCCATTCTCCCCAAAAAGCTTTTTCTTGAGTTCCTTAATGTCCACCTTCATCGAGGCTCCAGCATCTTGGCTTTCTGTGGGGTTTTTTTTCTCTTTCCGATTGCGTTTCCTTTATCTTATGTCCCTGTTGTATTTATTGATGATTAAAATCGGCTACTTATGGTTGATTTTACCGTTACTTATTGATTTCCTATTTGTGTCCTTAATGCTGCTTAGCTTTTTCAAAACAGATGTTTCTATTGCATCGTGTTTAAAAACTTGCTTGTAGATGAACATGACTTGAAAGCTTTTATGAATAAATCCTATCAGTTGTATTAAACCCACTAAAAACCAAGGGAACAACTACACCGGTAGCCATTCCAGGAACACCTAATCCAGCTGCTGTTATTCACATACAACATGGAACTGCTGTCATGCTAGCATCTACCCAATGCGAAACTTTGCATAGTACTTTGTGCTTCTTTCTAATACCTTTATAGTATTCGATTTCTCAGACCTGATCATTTTTTAACTTAGTTAAATGCTTGAAGTCTGACATTAATTCCATTTTCAGTTGTCGTTTTACCGGTGGTACAAACAATCGATCCTGAATGATATAAGGGTGGAGCATTTGGTGTCTTTTGAATCGTTTATATCTATGAAAGAAACTGCTTGAACTTTAAACTGGTATCCAATTTTACTGACTCGGTAGACGTTGCACTTTGCTTTGTAGGTTGTACTGTTGTATTGTACCTCTGGTACACATTGCCTTAATCGCTGGAAGCGGGTGCATCGAAGGTGCGACGACAGGATTTATGGTTTTAACTTTTTCCTTTGACTCGCTTTTCAAAATAGAATCTAAATCTCCTTTTTGGACCGGAAGCAGTAATGTTCTTATGCCTCTGTGCTTCTGGGACACCATGCCTGCAAGCGACAAAGGCACACTTCCAGCATCTTGCGATGTTTTAGTCTTCTTGTTGTTTCCTTAAACGTTAAACTTTCGCTTTTACAAATTTCTGTGAATGTTTTCCATGCTGTTTGCCAAGTTCGACTGTACGTAAAATGTTTGGCTTTTGCGTATTGGCCTTTTCAGGTTCTTTGCTAACCTTGCTTTTTAGCTTGCATATTTACTTTTTTTTACCTTCCATTTATTTGCAGGAAAATTTGGAAAGTTAACTCAGTATAAATTTAAATCGGAACAAAGGCATGTGTGCAAAGAAAAATCGTTCAATGTTACTGTGAGTATTGAAACACAATTTGAAATTTAACTAGGTAAAAACAAATGATACAAAGAAATGTTTCTAATGTAAAATAGTAAAATAAGTAACCGAGCTTAATCGGAAAGAAAGTAAATACAAACCTTGTCAAATTAAAATTATGTACATAAATAGTTGAGAGAAAAAAAGAGAGAAAAAGTAAATGAACACAACAAAGAGTACATGAAACAAAAATGTCATGGTAATGAAAACTTCAGAATTATTAACAGTACAAGAAATAGTTTTACAAACACTAAATTTAAACATTAAATCAGCACCACGTTGAAAATGTTAGGTGATCCAGAAATTGACTTCTACCGTAGATGTTTAAATTGTACAAAGCCAGAAGGAATTAATGATTAAGATTAATACATCGATCAATTCATTCCTTGTGCCTCTTTTGACTAGTCGCCCCTTCATCATTGAGGTAATTTAGAACAGTATTTTCTATTCTATTCTCCGTGTTAGACTGTATTGCTTGGTTAGCAGCTACACCTTTAATAACATCTATTGTCGCGAACATCTAGTTATTAAGCACTTTTTCCGTATTTTCTGTTTACTTCTTATTTTCTGTTGCATATTTTAAAATCGTGTCCTTCGGAAAGGTGTTTTCTTGAAAGAACAATATGTTTCAATATAATAAAAACTTGCACTCAATGCAGATAAAGATAACTCCGTCTTGAATCACAACATTCCAGTCAAGTATCTAGCACAAATGCAGAACAACAAAGCAAACAGTAAACATTTATTTATTAAGCATTTTCTGTATTTTCTTTTGCCATTTTGAAACCTTCTCCCGCTTAAAGGTGTTTTCTCAAATCAACAATATGTTTGAATATAATCAAACTTGCACTCAATGCAGATAGAGGTAATCCTATGTTCAATGAAAAATATCAAGCGAAGTATCTAATTCCATTGGATGTCATGTAATCATCTTTCAGTTCATTTTCTAACTAAGTTGTCGATTTGAATAAATTTGCTAATCAATGATATTATAGTGTAGATTTCAACATCTGATAATGATTTAGAAATGTTAGCAGCTCCGGCATTTACAAAGATTATTTTATATGTCTTCATAATTTCTTTCCCGTCCATCTTTCCAACTCTTTGTCAGTTAAGTTTTTACCCGTTATCTCTTTGTTTGTTCCATTTTTATAGTTTTCTTCAATTCCTGTTTGTATTCTTCAGTTTATGTCGACAGTACTTATTCTTCGTTAGTGCAGGTAATGTTCGTTCGAACAGCCCCAATTCCTTATTCTTGTTCCACTTGTGTCTTTTACTATCTAAATAACCAAAAACTGCCAGAAGGTAATGAAGGTTTTAAAGCGAATGAATTTGAAAACCCTTTTTATAAAGATGATGATGTAGTAGATATACAACAAATACAAATTGAGGATACTGTAAATTTTGAAAATGATTTCAGTCCAACCACAGTACGTGAGATGCTCCAACTGAACGTTCCAACTTCAAGATTTAGACATATACAAAGACAATACATAAAAAAGCCGTTACAATGAATAATTTACCATTCAACCGGGAGAAAAACAACCTTCAAATACACAACAAAACCTTATTTTTTTGTAAAAAAGCCAAAATCACCTGTTGGCAAGATAGTTTCAATCTCGAAGAAAGACAGACTGTATAGGAATTGTTGATCACATTAGGTTGGAAACAAGAAAATAAATGGACGTCACCTAATGGGGAGGAGATGTAACGTAAATATCCACTGTTGTACAAAGGCAACCAATGAAAGTAGTGGAAAAAATAGATATGCAAACACCTGACACAAATGAGCCGTTTGACCTGAAGGTAAGAGAAGCAAAAATTTCAATAGATGATTACCACAGACGAATTCAAGGTATACAAATCTAAATGAAAATCAACTCATATTTTGTCTTCTTTTCCCCTACAAGTTTAAAGTAAGAAGCCGAGTGTACATGAATATTTTGTTTTATTTTATTTTATATTTTATTTTATTTTATTTTTTTAAAAACATTTCCAGTGTTAGAATTGCCCTAACCTGAATACTTTCTGTTTTGGCAGGGTAAACATGCTATTCTCTAACAGGACAAGTAAAACCTACATCTACAGAGGAAAATAAGATCGGGATTATTCAGCATTTGAACTGGTACACCACAATGTACACCCACCCTCTGTTAGAAATAGTTGCTGATTTTCTGGCCGAATGCCTCTCTCTCTCTCTCTCTCTCTCTCTCTCTCTTTGTGGCATATGCGAAAGGAATACAATGTGCAGTGTGCCGATTGCGACGGTTATATTTAATGTGCCACCGTAAATTATTTTTGGGTGAGAATAATATCATGCGCAATAATAAATACCGTTGAAACTGAGACGTTACATTACCGCACATATTAGGGTAGATGTCCTTAATGTGACTACAGTCTGAGTGAGAAATTACCTGTCAACAAGGGTGGAACGTGGAGGGGGGCCTCCCTCCTACCTTTACTAAAAATGAGCGCGAATAAATCGGAGCATTTCTTCAGAGTAAGTTTTGTTTACAGTTAGTTGGTTTAATATATCCCCTGGAGACGCTTAAAATGCAGGAGCTTCCAGGAGCTTCCCCCCCCCCCCTTGGCCCCCATCTGGGGTCCCGTTCCAACTTGTTTAATTGTTTACGCCCCCCCCCCCCCCCCCGCCCGATATTTCTGTATTATCCACTGGTGAGATGCGCACCTTGTTGAAAAAATGCAATTAGCAATATTTAAAACATTCTTATTAAAGATGACAAACGTTTTATAGAAACAGGCTGTGATCATAAATCAGGACAATGCGCAATAGAAGCAGAACGTTTAGCAAATGTTACTATAGTTTTTAATCTAAACACGTCGGGAAACACACCGTCACTCGCAATGCAGTATAGATCTCATCAAAGCCTTGACTCATAAACTTCTTGCCAGAACAATATCCATGCATGACATTATTTTATATCTACGTGGCAGATTTTATCGTGTAAATATCCTTTTAAGAAAACGAGACTAAACACGTGATAATTCGAGTCCCTAGCAACCAAAAATATTTTAGAGAGTACTCTAGGCTCTATTCCTTTGACCCGATTTTTCTTTTCTTGTAAGTTCATCTCCATAATCTTATTTATCAAGAAGGATCTCCATTCTTAAATTTTATTCACATTAAAAAGGCCAGTTATAACTGTATAATCCGCTTGAACGATATTCATTTTTTATGTAAAATTACTTCTTATTATCATGGACCAATTCCTCTATCAATCCACCCATCCATCCATACAGTGGAGTAGCATGTGAACTTTAAGCTGAGAAAGGGATCAGTTTAGTTTTTATTTTATTTTCGGAGAGCCTGAATGTAGTACTGTAAGTAAATTAACATGTTAAAATCATATAATAATTTTTCTGTTCTTCACCCTAAAGATGTCAGACTGATGGAAAAATTGAGAATTACGGTTGATATATTATGGATATACACATGCATTTTATATCTCTTAAATAAATGGCAATCTGAATGATGCATAATTGATTCATGTTTCTTTATTTCGATTTTTAGTAACACCATCTGATATAGGCACATTAAAAAGGAAGGATCACGTCTCCACTATACAAGGACATATGACGAAATAGACCTAAATTAATTTAGGGCTGTAGGATCGTGGAGAAAAACAAATTCTAAAATTAAAACACGCATTCAGTATTGTGGATTGAAGATAATTATAGCTTTGTACTGTATATGCAGGTTAAATTATCCCCATAGCGTATCAATGACAAGCTATTTTATCTTGAATGAATGTTTTCTCTCCAATGATATTCCGATAGAGCTGGAAAAACGAAACTATATCCCATAAACAAGCATGCTGTTGAAATTAAACTAAATGATTAATATTTAAAGCTAATGTTTACAAGGAACAGAACAGGTGAGAAAACAGTTGTGAAATCACTACCTCCGTGGGAACGGAACAAACTGACACCACTAACACAGGACTGGTCGTGGTAGGTGGAATTTTCTTTGGATATTAATCCTTCAAAATGTCTGGAACACAAGAAAAATTGAATTGGATTTGTTTTCTACATCAATAATTGGAGCGGTTGACGTTCCTCCTCGTACAGCCTGCCGATTAAGCTTTTTTTTAGATGTCCATGAATCCCAAATTAAGAACCTTCAACAAAATAAAGGCAAGAGTGTCGGCAACTCCTGACTGAGAAACGTGAACTTAGACCCGCCACCGGTCCAAATCTTAGGATAAGGGCGGGAACCAGGCATGCTTGGGACATGTCCCGAGTTGCCGAGATTTATAAATGGTGTACATTTTCAAATTTGTTGTTTCAGTTGAAAAAAGTGCTATACATTGGATTCTGTAAGAGCCGAGAATGGAACTGTATCAGTGTAAGTAGTAAGTATACTTTATATCTCTCTTGGTCTCCTCATGTAAATATTTACTTTAACTTTGATTATCTATCTATCTATCTATCTATCTATCTATCTATCTATCTATCTATCTATCTATCTATCTATCTATCTATCTGTCTATCTATCTGTCTGTATGTATGTCTGTCTGGCTATCTATCTATCTGTATGTCTGTCTATCTATCTATCTGTATGTCTGTCTGTCTGTCTGTCTATCTATTTATCGATCCATCAATCGATCCATCAATTTGTCTGCCCGACTGCTGCATTGACGTTTTCCCACATTTATTATAAGTCCACTGAAAACGAATCTCACCCCATCATAGATAATACAAATGTACAATTCAAATGTCATAGATAATACAAATGTACAATTCAAAAGTCATAGATAATACAAATGTACAATTCAAAAGTCGTTGATTTTGTTTCAGTTATTGTAACAGTTGCTATTATAAAACAATTGTTTACTGTTATGTTAATAATAATAATAATAATAATAATAATAATAATAATATTATTATTATTATTATTATTATTATTATTATGATTATTATTATTATTATTATTATTATTATTATTATTATTATTAAATCAAAAATCACAACCCCCAAGTGTTTTACACACATAAAAAAGCTTTCTTTCTTAAACAACCTTAAGATTAATCTTGTTGAACTTTTATGATGCGTAATGAAAAAAGGCACTACATCACTGTATATAAAATTACATATTCGTATCGTTTTGACAGGTATAGTTTTGACAGGTATCGTTTTGACAGGTATAATTTTGCACCAGAAAAATCAATTAGAGAGTTTGTTTAGGGGAGCGATATATTCATTTTACATTGTCTCCTTTGTTTTGGTAAAACTGGTAAAAGGCATTATCAGTCGTTCGCCAATTTTTGGCAAAAACTTCTTTAAATTTATAAAAAAATTCAAATTTAAAAAAAATCTCAAGTAAAATAGCTAGGCAAGTCCGTTATGTGTAAACAAACAGCAGTCTCCCATATATATGCACACTTTCGTATCATATTAATCGATGTATTTATATCTGTACATGTATGTATGTATGTATGTATGTATGTATGTATGTATGTATGTATGTATGTATGTATGTATGTATGTATGTATGTATGTATGTATGTATGTATGTATGTATGTATGTATGTATGTATGTATGTATGTATGTATGTATGTATGTATGTATGTATGTATGTATGTATGTATGTATGTATGTATGTATGTATGTATGTATGTATGTATGTATGTATGTATGTATGTATGTATGTATGTATGTATGTATGTATGTATGTATGTATGTATGTATGTATGTATGTATGTATGTATGTATGTATGTATGTATGTATGTATGTATGTATGTATGTATGTATGTATGTATGTATGTATGTATGTATGTATGTATGTATGTATGTATGTATGTATGTATGTATGTATGTATGTATGTATGTATGTATGTATGTATGTATGTATGTATGTATGTATGTATGTATGTATGTATGTATGTATGTATGTATGTATGTATGTATGTATGTATGTATGTATGTATGTATGTATGTATGTATGTATGTATGTATGTATGTATGTATGTATGTATGTATGTATGTATGTATGTATGTATGTATGTATGTATGTATGTATGTATGTATGTATGTATGTATGTATGTATGTATGTATGTATGTATGTATGTATGTATGTATGTATGTATGTATGTATGTATGTATGTATGTATGTATGTATGTATGTATGTATGTATGTATGTATGTATGTATGTATGTATGTATGTATGTATGTATGTATGTATGTATGTATGTATGTATGTATGTATGTATGTATGTATGTATGTATGTATGTATGTATGTATGTATGTATGTATGTATGTATGTATGTATGTATGTATGTATGTATGTATGTATGTATGTATGTATGTATGTATGTATGTATGTATGTATGTATGTATGTATGTATGTATGTATGTATGTATGTATGTATGTATGTATGTATGTATGTATGTATGTATGTATGTATGTATGTATGTATGTATGTATGTATGTATGTATGTATGTATGTATGTATGTATGTATGTATGTATGTATGTATGTATGTATGTATGTATGTATGTATGTATGTATGTATGTATGTATGTATGTATGTATGTATGTATGTATGTATGTATGTATGTATGTATGTATGTATGTATGTATGTATGTATGTATGTATGTATGTATGTATGTATGTATGTATGTATGTATGTATGTATGTATGTATGTATGTATGTATGTATGTATGTATGTATGTATGTATGTATGTATGTATGTATGTATGTATGTATGTATGTATGTATGTATGTATGTATGTATGTATGTATGTATGTATGTATGTATGTATGTATGTATGTATGTATGTATGTATGTATGTATGTATGTATGTATGTATGTATGTATGTATGTATGTATGTATGTATGTATGTATGTATGTATGTATGTATGTATGTATGTATGTATGTATGTATGTATGTATGTATGTATGTATGTATGTATGTATGTATGTATGTATGTATGTATGTATGTATGTATGTATGTATGTATGTATGTATGTATGTATGTATGTATGTATGTATGTATGTATGTATGTATGTATGTATGTATGTATGTATGTATCTATGTATGTATGGGATGTATGTATGGTTTCTGTGTCAGTTTATATCGTTATTACCAGCCAGATAAGACACTGTATCGCATTTAATATTAACCTCATGACTATCCGTATGAAACATAAAACCCCCGCCACATTGTACCTTGAACTAACTTCGCACGTCAGGTGTGCGAGTTGGCAGTCCGACCAAACGAGTCTGTATTGACCCAGAATGCTTGACCAAAACCATGCTTTTAACCAACTCAAAAAAAAAAAATATTTCCATATTGTTTTTCAATTTTAATTTCTTTATTTATCTATTTTTTTATACAATTTCTAATATAAAATGAAAATGTTTTGTTAACTCTATTTATTCCATGTATAAATTTCCTTTCGCCAATCTGATTAAAATCGAGATGTACTTATAATAAGTCGATCTCCGTTATGTCAGATATCTCGATTTTAATCAGATTATTTCTTTTGGCTACATGCTTAAAACGCCGAATTCTTGTCCGAATTTGTCAATTCGTAAACTACCGCTTGATATGGCGGCCTTCCACGTCCGTCATTTATTTCTGTCAAACCGAATCCTAAAGTTACACTTTGGTCAAAACGATGACTTCGGAAAAGTCGAGCTACTGGATTTTCAACAACAACAAAAAAATAGAATAAACGATTGAAGTTTTCCTTTTTACATTATTTAACTTTTTGGGATGAAATCTTCCTGGAAAAGTAAAATATGTGAATACAACCTCACAGTTAATGTAGCCTTCTGTTGTATAACACAACCAAGCACCAACAACAATACACTGGTAAACCCTTCGACCCAAGCCAGCGCATTTACTAATATGAACCAGTCTAATTGACCTATCGCCAGATAACCACGTCACTGATGAGCATAGCACAAATAAGATCAGAATAAATAATGTTGACACTTAGCACATTTGAAGTAGTGTTAATGTTTAAAAGCATACAGAAAATTTCACGAAAAATGCTTGAAAAATGTTTAAGTTATGATTATTTTAATTTGTATATGAGATATATAGGCATTCGGATAGGTGACGGACATTTTGGCTGAATGTCCGACATGCTGTCAGTGCGCCTGTAAATCACGTGAAACTCGCACCTTTGCCAGCGATAGTATAGGTCGGCAGTCCATAGGTATCGGCAGGTGTTAGGGTTTGAGTGACATACGGCAATAAGTTAATTGAGCGGGTGAAATGGGTGCACTTCAGCCCGACACCAGAGACATTAAGCGTCATACATGTACCCTAAGATGCGCAGCGCTATAAATCTCGCCTGTTAAAGATTACTGTCATGTCCTTAAACATCTCTAATTAAGACACAGACATAAAACCACCGTTAAATAAGAGACGTAAATTAGGATAAGACCTGATCACATTTCATGAATACAGTTATAATGAGGTAAGCCTAAAAAAAACAAAAAAAAAAACAAAAAAAAAAAACATGAAAAAAATCGCCGCATCGCAGTTCCTACGGTAATACAAGCCAGAAATATTATAAGTAATTTGTACAGTCGGATGTTTATTGTTGAATTTGTGATTGTTCGAATAACCCTTTAAAGGGTAAATGTCACACTGGATTTTGTTTCTAATTCAGTTTATCTGTGACTTCAGATAATAATAGATCACTAAATATGTCAAATATATCGTGTTATAGAGTATTTTTGAGCTGCAATTAAAATTTTTTGACTTCATTTTTAAATGAAAATCGTCTCATACTGAGGAACACATTGAAATGAACTAGAAAGAAACAACTGTTATGAGAACGAGAAATCAGGAGATATTGAATGGGGACAAATAAAGTAGATTGAATGGGCCATTCATTCGTTCCAGGATTATTTAACATAATTTAATTAATTTTCTAAGGGATATGAAATCCATTGGTCTTACATTTATTTTTCAATAAAACTGAAACTGAATCTATTTTTTAATTTCATGATTTTCAATTTCAAGTTTGGTTTGGTTTTTGTGCGGTTTAACGCAGTTTTCAGCACATGAGGAAGAACCTTGGAAGAGCCACCGACTCACGGGAAGCTACCAGCAAGCCTTCTCACACACCCACATTGATCGATTCCAGACTCAAACTCAAGCGGACAGAGGTGAGATGTATGAGTGATCTGTAAAGGTGAGCGCCTTAGACCACTCGACCATCCGGGGCTCCTTCAATTTCAAAGTAAAAATTCCCTATTTCTACTTAATTATTATCATTGTGGATATTTTCCCCCCTTCTAGAGCCCATTCGGTGCCTTGCTCTTCCTAACGATAAGGTTTGAGGGGTCCCGTTCCTGTATTACAAAGTTTTTGATGTTCAATCACATACCGTGATGATCGACGAGAATTTGTTACGTATATTCACAAGGAGAAAACATGGACTGAAATATATCAAGCACATTTGATCATCGTGTGTTAATGTAGCATTTGGTGTGTGATTATGATTGTTCTCACGGGAACTATCTCATAGAAAAGGCGCATACGCTCCATCTCTCGTCATGCTAAAGGCAAAATATTACCCAATAAATAGCACGTTCCCATTCTGACAGTAATGTGACATTATTAACACTTTTTTCTTATTCCTTGTTTAGCACAGTCATGATGTTTTGGATGACTGTAAATGCAAAGAGAGAAATGTCCGAAACAGGGTACATCGGTTGATTAAGGAATTATTGTTTGAAAACAAAGTTAATATACTATTTTATTTTAACTTTCCTATGACCAACTTTTTGACCACATGAGGTAGCGCGACGGTTTGAGGCGCCGCGAGCAATGTTCTTTAATGGCGCCCCCCCCCCCACCGAGGCGCCTAGGGGCAATTTTCTTTAGTGGCGCCCCTACTTTGCCACAGAGAACAGTTTTTATGTCAGTTGCCAACCTCCACCATCCCCCCGAAACCGGGGACATGGATTGGGGAAAAAGAAAAAGAAAAAGCTCCTGACGGCGCCCTGCCCTCGCCCGGTGGCAATTCCCCACCCCCCACCCCCACCCCCACCCTCGCGCTGCCACGGGGGAGGGACACTTACATTAAAGGGAGCTGTGACGACATCATGGTTCCAAAGTCTCGCATTATTTTAAGTAAATAACCCTTTGTTGTGTTTCAAACATGGCTACTACGAAACAATATAATTATACTTTCATTCTGTAATCTTTTGGGGTGTCCTCAAGTATTTCCAGAATTCATATACAAGCAGGTTTTATTTTTGCAAAGAACGGGGTATTTTTAAAAAAAAAAATTCATAAGTTAATTAACTGCTAAACGCTGGATTCTATAGCGTAAGAGGACGGGTCATCGTCGTGTGTAAGTTTGCTGTCCAAAAAACTTAAAAGTGGCATGGTTCGTTTAGTGATTCATTTGAAGAAGTCATATAAGTTAGATTTCTCTTTTAGACTGGAGAGGTGAGATTCCAAATGTGTTTCATCATATTTTTTTATAAAAGGCATTTAACATCTTTCATCTTTAAAATTCACTCCACACAAATGCATGTCATCGAGGAGTCACAGGTTTTAACAAATGCAAGCTTTTAGAATCACAATAGTCGTTTTTAAAATTGACACAAATGTAGAATTCTCTGGCAGATAATACTTTAAGTAAAGAATTTTGCAAATTTATAGTTTATTCTAAAGATGAAAAATGCATACGATCCTGATTCAATTTTCAAAACTGTGGGCTCCTTTATTTCCCAACAGAGCCAAAATCACATGCAGCCAGCATAGAGATGTATATATATTGTAAATCATACAACTCTGAAGAGTGTATATTGTTGTTGTTTTTTTTTTTTTCGTGGGTTAATTTTTGTATTATTCCTATTTAATTTTGATAAAGTTTGCTTAGGCAAGAAAGCCATATGGGATACCACTATCCCATATGAACATCAGATGATGTGAAATAGACATCATCTTGTCTTTGACCAAAATGATGTCCATTACATTTGCAGCATGGTCCAGTTTGTCAGCCATTATGCATTTAAAATAAATTTAAACAGCGTGACAGAAGAATAATCAAATCTGACCCTGGGGTGGAAGCCTCTGCATAAGGAGTATTATATTTGGTTTTTATAGTCCAAATTTAAAAAGATTGAACTTCCCTTTTCTTTAATTAACCAAAACTGAAACCATTCACTTTATGAACTGAAACTGAGAAAGCAGCTGCAATTCTTCATAATCACGTGAAAATTAAAATTCTAACTGAAGAGACAAACAATAGTTCTATTAAAAAAAACGCTTTAAAAAAAGTATCCGTTGATATATTTGATATTACAGTTTTCTTTCACGGGGTAAAGAGATTTTATTTCATAAAAGATATTGGGAGATCAAAGAACCCCTGCCACAAATTAAAAACTATTGCTACCTACGACTTTTATTATGAATTCAAGGTGTTAAATGCTTCAAAGCAATCAGTTATAAATCTGAAAATTCTATTAATATTTAAACTACAATCCTTAACAACAGTGAGGTAGAATTACGTTTATATTTTGTACCTAGATCCAGCTTAGTTAAGTGTAACGGCATATATATATATATATATATATATATATATATATATATATATATATATATATATATATATATATATCTCACTTAGTATAAATACGCAATTTTAAATCAACTGCATGCTTGAAGTTGCTTAGGATAAAATTGTTCTTCACATTTCAATATTTGATATTAGCCTATATTATCCAATAATTTCAGGTCTCATTTTTCAGTAACACGTGTGCATTTGTTCCAGAATATTTTGTTTCTCTACGCATTTGGCGAATTATTTTTTATATTGTCCCCACCGAAAAAAAGCAGTACGCCAATTGCTATAATATCCCACCCACCCACCCCCAAAAAATTAAAAATTATAAATAAGAAAATTTTATATATATATATATATATATATATATATATATATATATATATATATATATATATATATATATATATATATATAAAATAATAATAATAATAATAAACAACTTGTCCAGTCAATTTAGATGTGAGGTTAACATGTTACTCTTAGCGACAGCCCGTCCTGTGTGTCTGCAATATTTGAGGAAAATGACACAGCCAATGTCTCCTGGGTTGTGTCATGTCGAAAATACAAGCTAGAATCACCGTGAATGGGTATGACGCAGTAAACACCCTAAATAGGCAAGATCTTTTCTACATTTGTCTTATGTCTTAAAATCAATGCGATAATTGTTACTGATTCGTACATCTTTTCTCATTCGTTGCATGTACAATGTATCAAAACACTTTCAGACGCCATTTTCACTCAAGATCTTGCAGACTTTTATTGTTATGATCCTTTCATTCCTCGTATAATCTGCGCACCTCCAAAATTCACGCTTATAGGTGGACAATACTACTCCAAGAACTTGTGTAATTATGAAATCACGGTTTAAATCATTGTTTAGCTTTTTTTTCCGCCTGCATTTGAAGTATATTTTTATATCGGCGGCCATATTGTACTTCATCTTGCTTAGTCAATAAAATCCAGTAAGATGTTGCTGTACCATAACGACCAATTAGTTTCGTCAAAAGCGTCTTCATGTTATGGACAAGGAATTATGGGCAGTGGCTCTTACTCTTGGCAAGGCATAACAACCTGAATGCTGAAATTGCACGGGAAAGTTAAAACTGCGCACAGAAATGCTAAATATGGAGGAATAAATGAGCAACAATTTTTATTAAAAATCAATAAACAAGTCAATCAATCAACCATTCTGTATCAGAGAGTGAACGTACAACGTCCAATCTCAAAGCCATTTGAAATTAAATACAACTGTTTATTTCATTAGTCTATTAGCATACACTAGAAAAGAGAAATATTTTAACTCCACGCAATTTTTCTATGTTCTGTTATTCTTGCAAGTTACAAAAAGAAAAATATATTCTTAGGTAGTGATGCAAACTTGCCTAGGATGCATCAAGTTGCAGCACACATCGACAGGTTACTGGGTACACTTGCAAGAAATTTCAGTTCATTCGACTTAAAGACTAGATGATATTGTTCGGGCCTGAAAAAGATTCTGTCAGGAGATATATCTATATATATGGCAGATTGATGTTTTTCATCGTTTCTTGGAACAATTAATGAGTATACGTAACATGCTGAAGCGGTTTTGCTGTAATTGTCACGAAGGCATTTGAAGATACGTGATTTGGCACGAGATTTATGTTCGGTTTATCTTGAGTTTGGAGTCAGAATTCTTCGTATCGTCGAAACTAGAGCGACCATATCCTATTGCCTATCAGCAAGAAACGAGATTTCGTCGCTTCCTATACATTTTGTGGATTTTAGCTCAGATTTTGGTTTCATTCTTGTAGATAAACCAGGTTCGTGTTGCCTATTAGGTTTACAGGATAAGCCAGCGCTATTGACCTCTGTAAAACTTTTAGTCAGTAGTGCTTTAGGAAGAAGCTGCGTGCCAAACTGAAAGTGCGATTGTTACAACCACCGTTTGCCACTTCATGCAGTATATATTTGACACGAATGTCGCTAGACACCTATTATGTGATAATTAGAAGGTTGTAGAAATATTCTGCCAGACTGTTCCAAAATTGACTCGGACCATGATAGCATTGCGAAATATACAGAAAAGATTATTTACTTTTATTCACCAGCTCTCACAAAACCATATTTTGGGGGATTCTTAAAGATTAACTCTGATATTATAGGTTTTTCTAATACTCATAGTGCTTTGTGCTACGTAGAAAGCTGATGATGGGCAATCAGATTTGTCCATCATCTTATCAAGAAATTGCTTTTTTGATTCTCTTTCTCTCTGTCTCTGTCTCTTTCTATCTGTCTCTGTCTCTGTCTGTCTGTCTGTCTGTCTCTCTTTACCTGTTTACCTTTTGTTTGGGAATCCCCCCCCCATTTTCGTAAATCTGCTCCTTTATTTGAGTGAAAGTTTCCAGAAGCAAAAAAAAAAAAAAAAAAAAAAAAAGATGTATGGCAAAAAATAGCACATAATGCTTAATTCGACATCACGATGACTGCATTATCCCAGTGTACACGCTTTCTTTTACTTCCTTCAGTTGGTTATCGATGTGTTCAGATAACGGAGGGCGTTGGTAGTGAGTTGTTTATTTATCTGCGTATTGATTGCAGAGTTTTGCTATTTTTCATTATCTTTCTGGCATTTCGTTTCTTCTCTTGTATTACTTCTCACTTCTAGTCCTAGATGAGCACAATACCTATGCAGGACATATAGTTGGGTAAGATAAAATAGAAAACATATTCACGGTTTTTGTACAGTAGATGGGTAAGATAAAATAGAAAACATATTCACGGTTTTTGTACAGTAGATGTATAAGATGTGGATGATGTCTATGGCTCCAACATTACTTTAAAATCTGAGTTTAAAGATAATTTGGCATTCTGTATAATGATTCTTTAGTACAACGCCCTATAACGAAAAGCGCTTTATTCCGCAACGCCCCTGTAAATATATTGTCTTCACTACCGTGTTAAAAGGAATTATAAAAACTATGAATAATGATAAATTTTATATTCCCGTATAAGTGAAAGCTAGCAATTGCTTCTTGTATGTTTCTTTACTTGGTTTATATCGTTCACACTGCAAGAACTTTCACAGATAAAGTTATAAACTTACCACAAAATCAGTCATGGCCTCGGGAATTTAACAGATACAGGCATCGGTAGGTACTGTGTTGCTATTCTATTTACAGGTGTGCATCAGAAAAGCACAACAATATTTGGGTTTGGTTGGGCTAAGCCCGCTTTAGTTTTCCTAAAAGGCACATCTGAGCTCTAACATCAACTAGATATATGGATCGACTGGCACGAACACTTCACCACTCACAACTTCCCGTGCAAATGACCCTAGCTGATAAGTGGCATAAACAGAACAACAATGTAGGTGTATTTATCATTTGTTTCAGTATTTACAGCATTTAAATAAATATTACGGCAATCTTCATTATTATATTCATTTACAGTAATTAAGTATTGCTTTTATTTTTTTAGTCTGAGAGTCACTTGTACCAGGTGTGTGTGTGTGTGTATATATATATATATATATAGATATATATAAACATAACAAGTATGTTCTCTTTCAAATAAACGTAAACTACTGTGATGTTTATACGGTAAATTTTGTCTGTATTAGTCTAGCATTCATTGCATTGATAAAAGAAGCCAAAATAGACATATGCACAATATTTAAGAGTGTAAAAGTGTGATTTTTTGGTGGGACTACAACTTACCCCTATATGGATAACTTCATCTGAGTAATAATTTAATTGCCACATGTGAGCAGTGTTAAAGAGTTACAAAGAACATTTTGCAAACCGATCTGATAGGATCCTTTGAGTACTTGAAAGCATCAAATTCACACAGAAGTTTGCTGCTATCGTTGATTAAATTCATTTTGGAAAAGAAATATATTGGAAAGGACGATTTTTATCCCACTCTTTTTGTGTCCATTTTACGCAAGAAATTTATGACAGTGAAATAGTGTACCATTACTAGTATTACTGCATATGCTTGATGGATAATATATTCCATATAGATCATAACTGTATACTTTAGATGACTTTTATCATTGATGACTATCATAACATTTATAAAAACAGACTATAATGACATTTATAAAAACAGACTATAATGACATTTATAAAAACAGACGACCAACACTTCTATTATTATTTCTGAAACGAAAACGTGAGCACCATTAGATCTGACAAGGGTTTCAACTTTGCATGAAACTCTCAGTGATGGATGTGCAAGCGCCATTTGCGTTCCTGCTGACCGGACGATGTTGGAGTTCAACCCTGTTACAACTTGAAGAATTTCTTTGATAACTGTCCTTGAAGACATGGCGGTAAAATTGATTAAATTCTATTTGTACATCCGCCTTCTTCCTTAGCGACAAGCACGTGTTTACATTTCGCACGGCCTTTTGCTGCAATGTACGCGCGGCCTCGATCTGGAAAAGAGATAATAGGGTAATGTTGCCATTGTGTTTCTAAGTCAGATTACCCAGAACTGATCGTATCATTGACTGATACAGTTCACTGTAATTAAGTTGATGAGCCGAATTCATTTTCTTTAGAATCTCTTGGACCATGAGGCAAAACGCCTGTCGGTCCATCTCATTAGGTTCTGTCTGGGAATACAATTTGTGAAGAAATTTCTCATCATTTCCATTTTGAACAACAGAAAAGGGGAATGTATATATATATATATATATATATATATATATATATATATATATATACTGACAAAATACAGCGTATAACTAATGTAAAGCAAGCCGTAACAGTTTCGGGACATTTGGATTTCTTTATCAAAGTCTAACAAAAATCAGGCCCGCCGATGGGGGGGGGGGGGGAATTGCCTAGGGGCCCGCCCTCAACTCAGTTATAAAAAATAAATTGCTCTTTGCAGTAAATATTAAAATTTGTTCCTTGTCAGAGTCTAAATTATGGTAGATTACTACAGGTTTTATGTGCAAAACTATACACTGGTTTTTATATACACAAATTTTTAACTAGTTTTGGGGCCCATGACTGGTCTGCCCAGGGGCCCGTAATTTCTGTCGGCGGGCCTGACAGGAATGATACAAGCACACACCACAATGAACAGAAAACCACATGCATATTTTTTAAAACTCTACATGATTTTTTAAAAGTCCTACTGGTCATAGACCATAGGAGCTTATGGGATGGTCTGTTGTCCGTCCGTCGTCTGTGGTCCGTCCGTCCGTTAGCACAAGTTTATTATCGCTACTCTTCCTAAACTACTTGGAGCATTGCCATGCTACTTTACACACACATCTGGCGACCAATATGGCTGCCAAACAGCGGCCATCTTAAAAAACTTGTTATCGCTACTCCTCCTGAATGGATGGTCATATCAACGTGACGTTTTCGAAAATGATGCTGATCTGAAGTCCAATATGGCCACCACAGCAACCATCTTGAAAATCTATTTATTGCTACTCCTGAATGGAAAGTCATATATTGAAAATATCGTTATCTCTACTCCTCCCAAATGGATGGCTATATCAACATGGGGTTCTCACCTGTAGACTTTTTATGATACCTAGTTTGTCCTGAATGAAAATGGTGCCAGTCATACATCCAATATGGCTGCCAAAACTGTCTTAAAACTTGTTGCAACTATTCCCCCTGAATGGATGATCATTTTGACATGGGGTTTTCACCAAAACACTTCTAATGATGTCTGCTTTGTCCTAAATAAAAATAGTGGCAGGCTGAAGTCCAATATGTGTACCACAGCAGCTAATTTGAAAATGTTATTGCTGAAGAATATCAGAGATGGTTTCAATACTCGACAGTTAAAAGAAAGAAATGGTCTTATCTTGAATTCTTGGAAATTCTTTTTGCCCACTAGAGGGTCAGTTCCTTCGGGGGACTCTTGTTATCTTTTGCATCTATATACAGATGTTAAAATATAAACACACACACACACACACACACATTTCCATTTCAAATCCAAAAAAGTGTACATTTTGCCAATTTTGATCTGAAAATTTCCCATCGAGAGGAACAGACTGAAGATCCAGATGACAAGTAAAATAACAAAATCTGTGTTCGTTTAATCCATTTCTAAGCGAAACATGAAGAAAAAAATTAATAAGATTAAAAAATCAGTACACATCGTGATTATGTTATGGAAAAGAAGTAAAAATTGTGCAGCGCTGGATTGTACGACATTGTTCAGTAACTCCTTTACGACAATTCAGCCAGCTTCACAACAATGCCTTCGGACTGCTTTATGTGTTGTGCATAAAAACATGCTGTGCTTAAATCGCGAATATACATGCACAGTCTTGTTTTACTTTTATTCCGAATATTCCGACTTTAGCTTACGCGCAAAATTTCCCAATTCTAAGGGCGCCTGACCTATCTTCGAACACTTTAGAACTTACATATATAAATTTTATAAAGAAAAGGCGTACCAACTGCTTATCCACAATTGCTTTTTTATTAATAGTAAAGATCTTAATATGTTTAAATGTAGCAAGCTTTGTGATAAAAAAAATTCATTACAGAAGGTTCTCTTTGTATTCATTTGTATACCGACACTTGACTTTGGTTTATTATTTAAAAAAAAAGAAAAAAAAAAAAAGAGTATTTGCTTAGTACGGAAACATTGATTGCAACACAAAATATATGCAGCTACATTCGATAGAGGCACAAAAGATTGACTACTCTAAAAACTGTTAATCATGCAACCAACTATGTCAAAATGAAATGGGGAAGCAGCAACTGCATAGTGAGGATACAACCTTTGGTTTAAAAAGGACAGACATATATACAAATAGACACATATACAAATAGACACATATACAAATACAGATGACTACCCAGTTGCTAAGTAAAACAGAATACCCACGAGTTCGTGTGGATAATATCTCGTGTGTCACAATGTTTAGCTTAACACCAGAAATTAGCATTTTTAATTTAGTGTAGAATCTTTCTACGCCATGAATATAAACCAAATTCAATACTTTTGCATATATATGACTCGTATAAAATCAAACGGGGTAGATATTTATAATTCGTTCCATGCATGAATTGAATCCGAGCCTTGATTACCGCGCCTATTGTCTAGATCTTATGGACCAGCGGTCTAATCCACTTGGCCATGCGATTATTTATTTTCCTCAAAAAAGGATGGAACAAGGTCGAAGATAAGTGCTTGAGGTGCGCGGGAACGAATTCGCTAAGCAAACGGAAATTGATACGTCGCTAAAGGCACAAAACCTCATGAATTTAGAACAATCAAGACACACACACACACACAGATATATATATATATATATATATATATATATATATATATATATATATATATATATATATAGATATATATATGTGTGTGTGTGTGTGTGTGTGTGTGTGTGTGTGTGTGTGTGTGTCTGTGAAATTGCAATTATATATTAACCTTGACGTTTATATGGCAATATCTGTATAGAGAACTGCCTTTACTCATAGTTCCAATGCTACCCTAGTGTTAGCCTTTGACCTAGCTGTGTATCTTCTGAACTTCTCTACATCTCGTATATCTAGGAGTATTTACAAGTGCTCGAACGTACGTGGTCAGTCCATGAGCCAGGGTCAAGAAGATCATGCGTGTAAATTCATCGCACTGTTTCAGATTGGTGTGTACTTTCGTCTAAATTGCACTCAAAGCGTTTACACTGGGCAACTCTTGGTAACAGTGACAATATTTACTTTAACTTTTAGATTACATCCTTTCGTTCAGGATTTGAGAGAGTAGTTAACTGTATCGTCCCAGAGACAATTGCTAGACACGGCAAACAAATTTTTAAGTCTTTTTGAACAAAGTTTGCTTGAAATAAACAAAACCAAAGAACTAAGTTTCAGATTTGTTTTTCAAACCTTGTATTTCTCTCGGCAATTAGTTACTCTAAAGTCTATTGATACAAACAACTCTTTATTATGACGGAGTTTTATTTCACGCCTAACGGAGTCACAGCTGGAAGAATCAAGTTTAATATCAAGCGAAATAACTTTGGACCTGGCATTACTTTCGATGACATGTTCAGTTTATATTATGCTTTTCTGATTAGGAAATTGTGTAATAGATGAAGCTACAGAAGTTTATTCTCATACTAATATTTGGAGAAATATAATTTTCTTGTATGAGTCAAACAAAAATATACAGTCAATTCGTTCTTTTCTTTGCAATCAATATATGAAATCAGACAGAGATTCTATGTCGGTGCATGTAATGCTGTTTTAGAATTTAATAGCTTGGGAATTTATTAAAATATTTGCTTTGTACTTCTTAGTTTCTAACTTCGAATCTCGAGCCCTAGACAATATGTTTTTTTATGTATGATTTAATTTTCTAAATCAAAGACCACTCTTGATGAGCCGCTACTTTCCACAGCAGTGACTAAAACCTTTTACAACTTATTTTTAGTCAAAGTGATGGGTCAGCCTTAAGAAAATGACATTTACTGTTTTGGACTTAGCAAAAAAAAAAAAGTCAAGGTATGAAATTTTACCTTTAGAAAGTTGTTTATAAAACTTTTTTTTATTCCCCTTTGTAAAATATGAATACACTCTAATCTCATGATAATTTTTATAAGGAGAGTGGCGAAGATATTTCCATGGTTTTGAAGATTTAATTGAGATACAAAGCTCTTGTTTTTATTTCCTTCCTCGATCTTGTCAATTTATCTATCTAAACCTACCTGAAATAAATTTACGAGAATAGTGATCAAGTCAGTTGAGCTTCTCTCCACCAGCAGATTCAAGTCACACACACACACACACACACACACACACACACACACATATATATATATATATATATATATATATATATATATATATATATATATATATATATATACATATATACATATATGCGATGACAAACCATGGAAGTTGCTCCAGTTTACTTTTTTATAGGATGAAAGATTCAAGATACATTTTCAAAGTCACGTTTGGCAGAATTAATATTAAATTCACGTTTACGTCAACATTACGATGACATTCATCAGTTTGTGTCATTAAAAATCTTGGAAAAAATAATTTTAAATCCTATTACATTTTTGCTGTCTAAGTTTGGAATTTTAGCAGCTTCAACAAGAACACGAAGTATCAGCACGGTTCTAAATAGACTTTCTAGGCACTTGTACGTCATCCATCATTACGAAGCATATATGTTGTTCGCTAGATAGCTCCAATGATGGTCAATATTTCACTGCGTTGAAAACTGACCTTGGTCAGCATTTATGACAAGTTTTCAAAATGAAACATGGTTTACAGCTACAGACGGTCCTAATCCATTTATCATTTCAACTACTTCAGCCAACTGCGTTAAGGAGAACCCTTGGAGTGACCAAAAGCAGGGATATCTATATTTTATGACCCACTATTTCAACAAAGTGTCGGTCACGTGTAAGTTTCGACACAAACAGTGTACATAGGAATGACAAACACTTTTTATTTATCTCTACTGTTTCTTGGCTTATCTGTATCCTTGTGTAGATCATTCACAATCTATATGTTGTCGACATTTTAGGAATCAAATAAATAGGATATAATATTTAATATTTGGTTGAAATTATACTTGAAAATGTAATTTTAATCTGATGGTTTTATTCAAATTTATCAGAATTAAACTGCATCTAATCCTAGACGTTTTCTAACCATGGATTATATTTTTTACTTTTACATGAATGATAATTAGTGTTAACACGAATGGTAATTAGTGTTCACATGAATGATAATTAGTGTTAGCTGAATGATAATTAGTGTTTACATATTTTTAAGTTCTCTTCATTCGCTATTTAATGTCATGAATAAAGTAAAAATAGTAGGAATTCTCTTACCTTTTTTAAAAATAATATGGGTCATATTTTCTTTACCTTTTTCTTAAATTAAATCATTGTTTTCTTGTTTCTTCTTTTTCTTTTCTTGCGTGATTTGATGACTGAAATAAGGGGGAAAACATGGAATACTTTCTGTATTTTGCACTTTTTTTAGAATTATATATACGAAAGAAATCTCAATTAGTTGTTGAATTATTTCCAGTGTACTTTTTATAATGCACGTACAAATGTTTACGCTTCTGTCTCCTAGAATATTTCGTCAAAAATGTTTGCATTCCACACGAACAGATTGCTATGATGCTTCATCTTTATTTGTAAGTTTTAGGCAGTCCAGCTTTTTGAGAACCTATGAGGTAAAATCAGTTTTTGTCTGGCACAACTCCAGCAAAGAAAATCTAGTACCATTTATGGTGTCAAAAGATTATTAAAATATTTATTATCAATTTTGCGAAAGGTTATAATTTCTGCTATTTTCAGAGATTGATGTGAATACAGACTTATAAGCAGGCTATATTTTCATATATTTTTGTGTAATAAAAAACCTCTTTTCCTCTCTTTTTCTTCTTTATTTACTGATTTTCAAAGTCCAATTTATTGGCACTTGACCAAGTTTACGTAACTACCAACCTTGTAAATTATACTTTCTTGTCCAATTTGACAAAAATTCCATTGGTAATTATCCACACCTTTATCGTATTCAGACGAAATTAGTAACACTATTTATCGACGAACAATGTATCCAGAGTTCTTTTTTATATTCGATTTTCGTGACTAGGTTCATTTTAAACTTTAGAAAGCGAGATAATTACTTTTTCTGCTCATGTACCGTTTAATTTGGCTTAAATATGTGAAAAGTGCGAAGGCTATGTTCGAAATTAATTTGATTGAAGAAACTTGATACTATTGAAAATAATTAGTAGAGAAGTTGTGCAGTGTTTTCTTTGGAAAAGAACTGAATTCATTCAGCGTATGTTCATAAAGATACATTCCATAAAATAAAGTTCAAATCATTTATTATAAAGAATGGGGAGACCAAACATTTGAAAAATCTTAAGCGGGAAAGTTTCATATGGTCTATAACATGACAAATAGGTAACTTTTAAAATAGATTTTGAATTAGAATATTACGAAAGCTGAACCCAGTTCACAAAATACCAGAATATAATTCCTTTAGCGATTTGAAAATACAAACCATAAACCTTCCTTAAGTTAGACAGCTGGACAAATGGCTGCAAACTTTGTGACTTAAAAAATTATTATATTAACTAAAAATACCTATCTCTGGCATATCTCCTGAATCAACAGATGCTGTATCAACCGAGACTTTTAATTTGTAACAGATGCTAGTTATGGTCTGAACTCCCAATTAACATATCGGTGAAAAAGAAGGGCTTCATCGTTTATGTAAATCACATGCGGCAAAATGTCGATTTTACCTGTAGAAAATTAATTACACTGCTTGTTTCTGATCGAGTTAAACATTTATATGACCTCATTCACAATTTGATGTTCATAACTTCACGTATTTTATCGTGCATTCAATTCCCTTTGTGCATTTCAATCATTCGAAAACCTTGCTCATTTCATCCGGTGTATATTTCAGTCATGTCAAATTATTATTTATTCGTTTCAACAAAAGAACAAAACCTGCCTTTTATCGATCATTTGTACATTTCATTCTAAGAAAATAGTGTTCATTTCACGCATCATACATTTCAATAATGTCATATTGTTCTTATTTTACCCGTTGTACGTTTCACTTAAGCTATACGTCATTTCGCCATTTGTACATTAATATTATACTTGTCGTTGTTTGATTGTTTGGTTTAGTTTTGTTGGTTTCAACGGCACTTTTAACACATTATTGGCTATATCATGCCGAGGAAATGGTAGCCAAGTGCCTTTCCCAAGGGCACACTGAGACAGCCGACCCTGACTGACTCCTAGTCATTGTTTGAAGGTCCAAGAAACTACACACACACACACACACACACACACACACACACACACACACACACACACACATATATATATATATATATATATATATATATATATATATATATATATATATATATATATATATATATACTCTTTCTCTGTTATGAATAAAGGCATACTTCTCTATCGCCTACCACGAAATAAAACCTGTCGCTAAGTTTTTTTCGATTTTTGTTTTGCGTGATTTGAGTTCTGCTTCAAAAATCTTCCGCTTCTACTTTAAAGGAATGAAAAGTAAGGTTGACAAGACTTGTAAGAGACAGCTTTTTGTTGTGATATTTCATATTTTAAACTTTTGGCATATCGATGACCATACTCTTATAAAATCCATATAATTAATGCTAGAACTGAGAAAAATGATAAGATCTAAAAAAGAAAACACAACTTACATCGCCCGAACTACTGTGAAATAGACAAGCTCATTCGGTATCGTGTGTGCTGTCAGCAACGTTGAATAAGAGACGGATGTACGATTATCGTCACGTGCTCAAATAACCATCGAGGACACGTAATCTTAGACTGTATTTTGCTCAGATTCTTTCACCTGCATCGCGGGTATCCGATGCCACCCGATCCCTTCCACCCAATTAAGTTTTTATGAATAATCCGATTCCTGGTGAAATGACTAACCCAAGATGACCGCTTGACTGGGCTTAGAATCTTATTCATCCTCGGTGGAGTCAAGTTCTGGGGAAGAATACATTGGTGGCCTGTGACTATGTCTATTAAATAGGTGGAGACGGGTGGAGATTAATTTTGAAATGTCATTTAATAATATGAAATGATATAATTACATCACAATGGATGAAGGGTGGTCCATAATTTGGATCGCTGTCAAAACCAAGAAACTGGAGAAGACAGTGCTAGAAAACTTTTATGAAACAGGGCAGATGGATGCATATGCTTAGAGAATTATGACAAATTAAAGACAGATTCATTTTATAGTATGCTTTCTTCTTGTCATTGATATATGCCGTTACATGCTATACATCTTTTGTCTAATTATAGTGGATATAAAAGGTGATCGCTAATTAATTATTTAAACCCACTAGCTGCATCTGTTCCACTTAGTAAGTGCAGCTTGTATGAAATATATACGTTAATATTTATAAAATATTTATCCGCACAAATTTGTAAGAAGAAAACGTTGGTATATTGTTTTAAACCCCCCCCCCCTCTGTTCTTTCGTCCGTCTGTGCATTAACGTATCCCTCTTGAACAACTGAATAGAATTTCACCGAAGTTTGTATTTTACCTGTCTGTATGACTTGGGGTCCGTGGGAAGGAGTAAAATGTAAAAAGAGGTAAAATGTCTGAAGGGACTAAATTGTGAAAATAGAGTAAAATGTTTAATTATTTCTAGACCAAAACCTTATATATGAAGTCATATATTTAGCAGAAAGACACATACTACTCTATATGCAACGGAATTCAGGTTCCGACCACTAGGCCACTGTCAGAGGGAGAGTTGGGTTGGTATATATATATATATATATATATATATATATATATATATATATATATATATATATATATATATATATAACACGAGTAGAACAATACATATTTACTTTTTGACACAGATAGATATTTATTGCTCTACCCGTGTCACTCTTTATGTATGTTTATCTCTGTGTATGTTAATTATTGTCCCCTGAGGACGACTTTGCTTTAGGTCAAAACGTAACGAAGCTTAGTTATTTTCCCCACCCCGTTTTTGAACTTTTATGTCATTTAAAATATTTGTGCTGTTTGTTTGAATTCTTATTTTGTTTTGTTTTGAACTTCGTGTTAATGCGACGCCAATCAAAGCCTAGGTCATTGGCTATATCAATTGTCTTTTAATTACATATAGTTTGCCAGAATTCGCTATTGCGAGCTATCGAAGCCACTGTGGTTTACTCTTTTATATAAAAAAATATCAAATAATTTTTTCAAAGCCACGTTTGCCAAGATCGATTTTGAATTGACGCTTACATTAGCATTCCGAAGGTGTTTTACAGTTTGTTTTATCTCATATCTTATAAATCAGAAGAAAACGGATCGTCAATTACATACCATTGGTGTATGTCTAACTTCTGACCTCTACCAACTTGGACAAAATATGATACTCGTTTAATTCTCTTAAATCTATGCTTCGTGATACATTCCAGGATTTGGTTACCCACTTTACTCAACATTTGTTTGCGTCCAATATTGCAAAGTATATTTATAATCAATGGTGGTGTTCGTTTTGACATTATCGCCGAGAGGAGATATAGACATGCTACTCATGATCAACGTTGTTTTTATTGTTTTTAGAGGGAAAAAAAATGATCGTTTGTAATAGTCTTGTCTTTACCTTCGTGTAATGCAGGTTAGAGAGTGCTAAACGATGTTTGATATAATGCATTCGATTGCATCACAACATTTTTGCTATGAGCAAGACGGTAAAAAGCATTAATGAAAGAAATATACCTCTCGGTTGATTTACGCTATTCGATACATTTTATTCTTGAGAAACAAACATAATCTGTTTCATTCGGGTATAATCCAACTAAATACCACCACTGTGCACACAAAACATTTTTTTCATTCTGTCTGAAAAGCATTCGTGCACTCGCTTAAACGTACACCATATCTCAAGTATTTGATTACACTGATGCAAACTAATGAAATGTGTGGGGGATTTCAATGCAGACACAGTATTGTTCGATCAAAAATGTTAAGATTAAACGGAATCCCGAAAACGTGGTTAATCGATAGAAGCACATAGTCGAAGCAAATGCAGTGGTCCTGTTATTTCCTTTTGATGTTTCATACATATAATTCTGATTCAATTTGTAGTCAGAAAAAGACCGAAAATATTATAGTCTGGCATGCATTCTCTTTTCGTGATTTTGAAATAACATTAAATTTGAAATATGTTTAAGTGTCAATCTCACAGCAACGGTGCAAGATTGGTTGCGAGGCAAGCGAGTCGGTCTTATGCCTAGAACATAACGTTTGAAAACGATTTTTGTCCACCGTTATCAGCCCTTTTCAAGTTCGACAGGACAGTAAGTATTGTGCTTTGCACGCGCCTCGAGGTCGTAACGGCCTCTTATGTTGTTTAAAACTGATTCTTTGATTTCTATTACGAATGGAGAAACAGTTGAGGATTCATCAATGAGACTAATATTAAAGATTAACGAGGGAAATATATTTCCCTTTGGAAGCGTAAAATCTTATATTCAACGAAGACACCCGCACATTTTTTGAACAAATTTTGTGTAAATGAAAGCTAAACAATAGTCTAAGATACATTTCTTCATTAAGGAAAAGTGACTAAAATCATTACCTGCTTCACCATAGGGCTGTAATTAAATGTTAAGCCAGTCATGATTAAGGACCTTTACTGGACGTGCAGGCATTTAATTTAAACTTTTTCATACTCCGTTTAGATAAGCATAAATAAGAATGAGAATCAATTCGACTTATCAGAGCCAAGATTTGTTGCTGTGCCGGCTTTCACCAGTAAATAATTTTGGTGTCATTGTACGGGAATGAAGATTTGAAATTGCGTAAGGATTTGTCCCAAGGTCCGAAACGTTGTGGGAAAATTCGTCCGACATTGACTTACAAACGATAAGAACAAACTTCAGGATCGTGATGATTACCTTTTTGGCTAGCTCTGTCACAGGGTACCTAACAGGAAGAGAAGGGCTTGATTATTACTCAATACAAATAATTCATTCAGATACAGGAGTGAACGTGCATTACACCTCGATTGTCCGAGCTAGTTTGGCAGTATGAAATTTGTTCGGGTAAAGAGGCACGAGGTAAATAATGTCCCCATTACCTTTTTTTTATCGATGTGGTCCAGTCAATGGAAGTTTTTGTCTTCTCCTTCTACTTAGATTGTTGGTAATTACACTTATTTTATCTGTAGAATTGTATTGCGGGTGTCTGCATGAGGCACAAATCACGGAGCACAATGGTATTGAAACGGTAGAGAATAAATTAATTCTAGTGTATGAAGGAGAGACCGGTTGAAACATCAACGGCTCTAATGGGCTGTGAGTTCTTTTTTCTGATTATTCTTTAGGCGGAAAAAAAAACGTCTACAGAAAAACAGTACTTCTGACTTCGTATTCTTAACTTTATCCAGAGATTGACCATTGTGTATTTTAGAACGTTTTGCACTCAAAATTTTGTCAACGTCTTTTAAAATCATCTCGATGTGTTTCTGACCTAAGTGTTATATACTCGCACTCAATACTTTTCTATCCTTCTGGGGGATATTAAAGACCTCTACCAGGTTTATTATCTTATGAATGGTCATTGAACAATGATCACAGTACGGTTTATATCATTTTCAGAGCATGGCCACCACGCTTCAGTACAGGATTCAAATGAGATTCAGCAAGAATCTTCTAACGATACGGTATGACTTGCATCCTTTGATGCATGGTCAGTGACTTTAAATACCCTTCTATAGTCTGAATAGATCCATTCTGAATCGTACCTCACCTTCAATCTCGGAAAATAATGAGCTGGCAGAATGGAGGTATAGTTCAGAATGATTTAATCCCATCAAACCTTATAAATTTCAAACCATTTCCTTCTCCGTAATCTCAAACGATTGCAGTTTGGAAATAGTCGACGTAACGGCGAGTACAGTTTTTAGATCCATTCTATTGTTGCTACAGTTACAATAAACGGGGACGAAATCACCGTGACAACAATTTCTTTTAATTTAAAAAAATGTTCTGTAAGTAGAGTGTGGATTTATTAAAAAAAATACATGCCAAAATTACCACAATAATGCAGTCTTAATTTAGGTGGCTTTACCCTAGAAATTTGTTTATTCAGATTTGGGTGGTATTTATGATCTCGGCGATAGGACTAACATTTAGGAAAGAAGTAAGTTAAGTATTATTATTATTATTATTATTAGTATTATTATTGAAAAAGGAAGTACAATTTAAGTAAACCACATTTAGGGTTAAAAAAGAAAAGAAATAATGTTTTTAAATTATATCTGATATCTTTTCATCATAATTTTTGCAATGACAAATTGAATCACATTTTTAAATAAAAAATTTAAATCTTTTTAATCCATAACAAGAAGAAGAAGAAGAAGTACAACAACAATAATAATAATAATAATAATAATAATAATAATAATAATAATAATAATGATTATTGTGATTATATACATATTATTTTTCCTTTTTTTATTTATCTGTATATTTTTAGGAATTATTTTTAAAAATTTTATTGCACTAATAATAAAAAGAGCAGATAATATATGTCTCTAAGGATGATGATGATGATATTATTATTATTATTATTATTAATGCCAACACAAGTCTAAGTTTCTAGGCATTTGTCAGAGTGCTGATATCTTAAATACCGTACCTATCTGGATCAAAGAAACGTCTAGGCTATAGCCACTTTTATTAAAACTGCATTATTGTGGAAAGTATGGCATGCTCAAAAGAAGGAAAAAATCCCAGGCTCTACTAAAAGTACATTTTAAAGATGCAATCAGTGGAGTCCCTACTTTGTTATAGAGAACAGTTTTTATGTCTGTTACTCCCCCTCCCCTCCCCCCCCCCCCACACTATAAGTTTGTGAAGAATTGCCCCCGTTGCACTAAGGTGTAGGTGAAATACTATGAACATTTCAGCTGCAAATAATAAAAAAACTCCCGACTGCGCCCCCCCCCCCTTTGCCTGGCGCCCGGAGGCAATTGCCCTAATCCACACCCCGCCCCCTCGCGCCGCGATTGGATGCAAATAATTTTATCACTGTTGTTTCGTCTCTGTTGTTTTTATTTTTTGTTGTAGCGGTGGATATTTCGCAAGATGTGTATAGTATACATGTCCTGACGACGTTTTTGTTTTGACACCTGCTCGTGAGTTCGCATCAAGCAACTGTACCCCATCATGTGCATTAGGCTGCTCCGTCTCCCATAAGCAGCAAAGATTTAACATTTCACTCGCAGTTCAAGTCGACTTTTTCCAAATTGCAAAAGTTTGCGGGAACGGAGGCAGGAATGGTTTTTAATTTTTACGGTTTGAAGGGATTCGATCATTCTGAGCTAAAATTAATTATGCCGGATAGTAATATTGCCGAGATAGAAAGTATACTACGATTCAGAATGGGTGAGATCCAGATTCCTTCAAGAAACAGTTGTCATGGTATCTATTCTGGTGTTATGAAGACTTCAAATCCTTGTCACTGTTCACTGACTGCACTTATTTTTCATTCCCTGGATATGTCTTTTGACTGCCGTATACTTCATGCAAAATTCACATTTTGTTTACGATGTATACTATTTACCGATACTCACTCCATTTCCTCCATTTTTGTTGTCCTCTCTTAGAATATCAAAGTATTCAGCTAAACTTATAATTTGATGCATTTTCTGTCATCAGCAATGTTCTATATATTAGTCCATGCAACGTCATCTTTGATAAATGATACAGGTGCTAGCACATAACCCTAGAAAACACCACTTTTACAGATTAATATGATGCCTCAACTCCGTCGTACTCTATAACAACCAATAAAACCTGTTCTCTAAACAGAGTCCATTTCGTCCAGAAATGCAATGGCACCCTGTCTTATGTAAAATATGTTTTTATGTCTAAAGGCTTTAGCCAAGGTTAAATACACCGACCACATCAGTGGTGTTTCTTTCGTTTTAAGTATTGTTTTCGACTTTTAGAAATGACAAAGTTTCTTAGACAAGACCTAAATCTGACATAGCTTTGTAAATTATTCTTTATAAGGCTGAACCGGGATAGACCGCTTATTTTCTCATCTCTAAATATGAATTCCATTGCATTACACACAATATATATCAATTCCATAGTACTGTAGTTATCGCGCTCACCTTGAATTCCCTCCTTGAAACCTAGGCTGACATTTGCTATCTGCCAATATTCTTTGGCACTTTTTCCTTATTAAAACCCGTTTTACAAGACAGTCGCCCCGATCTCTTAATATGGTCGAGCCATGTCTATACTTTTCAGAAGCTTCATTTGATTCTAGCTGACACCAAATTTTGTTTCAGATGATCTCTTATCTCATAATTACATGATCTCTGATCATGATTTTCTTCTGAAACTTGTTCAGGTATCACCAGAAATGCTTAATTTAAGCAATACATTTCATATTTAACCGGATTCATGAAGTCATGAAGCTTGAAAATCAAATACACACTGTATGAACGGCCGAATCGAAGCTAAGGCAGTAGTAATATAAATCGGTATTCCCAACAACATAAGGGGATACATTTTACCATTGTTCACTGACCATTATACTTACTTGAACCTTCGGTTCAGCATATTATGCATAGCAAAAAAAAAAACGATCTTAAATAATGCCGCTTTGTAACTGGGAACTTTTTTTCTATTACTACTTTAGTTGCTTGCTTGATTGTGAAAATTTGTAACATATGTAAATAATGGACTTAAGATTTAAAACCTAAAAAGAACAGCCCCTTATTCTTGTCATGTAACTCAGTTTAACTTTCCAGTTAATAAAAGCATTGCACAAATATTTAAAGAGATGAAAATCTACTACATAGAAAACAATTATTTTACTTACAAGCCATTAAACATTTTTGATGATTACACTTTAAAATTTGACAGTAATGAATCGATGAACAGATAAAGAGCACAGTGTGATATAAAATTTTGGCAAAATCAATTAAACTGGTCAGTATGGATGACAACTGCTGCATGCGGGATAGCATACTAGCATTTACTGATATAAGTTATAATGGACTTAGTACAATCAATATAGTGGTTTGACATTTAGTTTTGAAATACAAAAACTGTTCTCTGAATTCTCAGTATTATTACTGTATGATCAAGCCGTTAATCCAAACAACACAGATTGAAAGCAATTTAACATAATCTGTAATAATTGTAATATTATATCTTATCGTGATTGGAGATCTATAAATGGAAAAAAAATACCTGATTGATATTGGTCCTGAATAACATAAAAATGCACATCCGGAGAAACCAACTCAGCTGATGTAAAGATGCCTAAAAACGTCATTATAATTACGGTGCTGGAACCTTTGAACAATAGAGAAAATTGCCAGGTGCTGAAATTAGTAAATATTGACTAGTGATGGAACAATAGGATGTGCATATTTATTTCATTCTACAGTATAACTAATTGACTAACAGAAGAACGTAGGTTAAATCAAAGTATCAGATCTTATGTGATATGTAGGAGCCCAAGTACAAAAAAGAACAATTACGCAGTCTGTTTCCACCGTTCAAGACACTGTATAAAAGTTGTTTGAAAACTAATTTCAGACAAACAAGGATATGATTCAGATGAAAATATTACGAAACGATTTAAGCAATATATTTCAGATTCAAAAGTTAGACGAAACCATGCCGTTGATGTATATATGATATATTATTGTTACTTAGTGATATGGTGATGAAAACTCGTAGCAATATTGGATTCTATAAAGATTTTAAAAAGCCACCAGATGGTATTAAGCTAGGACTAAATATTGGCATTATTATCGACGTAGTAAACATGGAATTCCAGTATCTAATAATCAGTCTATGATAACTCGTCAAAAGATAGACAAAAGAAATTTAAATAAAAGTGTGGGTAAAAGCTATATAGATACAAAGAAACAAAATTATGAAAGTCTTCTACTCGTAAAAGCAGGTCAACAAAGTAACTTAAACGAAAATAAAGATCAAGAAATAAAAAAATTAACATTTATACTTGTCAAATTTTGTTTGGATCTTGTTTCATTTACTTTTTCATTTAGATTAATTAGTTTCTGATCCCTTTGATTTAATTTCATATTACCTAATTTTTAAACATCTATTTCCATAACATTCACATAATCTCTTAATTCTCTTTCTTCTTGCAGTATAAATAATCTACGCTCTCTAGGTGGAAGTTCTTAACTTTGTCGCTCTATTGGTCATAGACCAGAAGAGCTTATGGGATGGTCTGTTGTCTGTCGTCCGTCCTTCCCCTAGCAAAGTTTGTTATCGCTACTCATCCTAAACTACTTGGAGGATTGTCCTGAAACTTTACACACACATTTATCCCATGATCTAGTTGGTCCTAAATGAAAATGGTGCTTTGAAATCCAAGATGGCCGCCATGGCAGCATCTTGAAAATCTTGTTATTGCTTCTCCTCCTGAAGGGATGGTCATATCGACATAGGGTTTTCACTAAAAGGCTTCTTATGGTGCCAAGTTGAAATCCAGTACATGCACCACAGCAGCTAATTTGAAAATTGTGTTATCGCTGAAGAATATCAGAGATAGTTTGAACACTCAACAGTTAAAAGGAAGAAATGGTCTTATCTTGAATTCTTGGAAATTCTATTCGCCCAGTAGAGCGTCAGTTTCCTTAAGGGACTGTTGTAACTTTTCGTGATAATCATCAGTTAACGTTTCTGCTTTTCGTACTTGCTGGTCAAGTGACTCAGTTGCAGTAGTTACTTGCATCTCTATTTTCTCATGAACTTTGATTGGCTGCCCATGCTGCACAATAGGTTCGAAAGTTTGTTTGGGTTGTGTTTCTTGCAAAGCAGGAACCATCACATCATCTTCATATACAGGGTTAATAAATGTGTGTCCTTTCCTGTTTATATTTTTCAAAACCTTTCTTATGTAAGTCATTTACAAAATTATAACCCCAAGGTTTGGATTGTACTGAGCCAATTGATTAAAACTGATTTAAATCTCCTTGAATAATACGTAAATTTGTTGGTCCAGTTCTTCCTTTTGATAGTACATGAATTTCACAATCACTACCTTTATATGCAGTGTTAGGATCTTTGTTGATGAAATCTTTACTAAAAATGTAATAAGTTTCAGTGCTAAATTTGTGTAATCTTTGAATAGGATTAAAATCCATAATTAGCTAAATTACCGTCTAAAGTGTTTTCTATCGTTGCATCAATAGTTTGATCTTCGTCAGATCTATCACACATTTTAAAGTCTCCACCACCTTCTGCGTCATTATCTGTTGTCATAATATAATCCAGGCGTATTAATTTCTAAAAATCAACTGAGGAAAAACAAAACGTAGAAAAAAACAAAACACGAAAAACAAAAGCACATACATTAATGCTGAATAAATGTGTATTTAATATTTGGGTTGATCGTTTTATTCTAATTACAACAGGAATAACTACTACTATTATATCTGCTGTAACAATATATTACGGTAATACTTTAGGAAAGACATTAGACAGATTGTTTTCAACACATTAAAAAATGTAATCCAAAATTTCATCCATAATCTCCTAAAAAACAAAATTAGCAGTTTTAAAATCTTCGATTTACTTTTTATGATCTTGTATATCTTCTTCAGTAAGCATCTTATCATTTTAGATCTGTTTTAATTGAATTGTATGTGTCTTGGTCAGCGAAAACATTTTCTCGGTTGATCTGGAAGAGTCAAAAGATGTACATGGTATAAAGTGATATATGTCTAGTTCATCTTCACTAACAATCCAGACTTTGTATCGTTTAGTCATCTACCGTAAAAGTCCATAGATGGTACAGCAAGTATTTTCATTATTCTATCAGCCTTAATGTTTTGATTCAATGCGGATAAAGTTCTAACTGTTGTCAAGTGTTAAACTAAATTTTCATCATTGTGGAATCTTTATTTCTTGTATTCCTTGAGGAATTTGTTCTTTTTATCTTTGTTTTCGTCATACCAACTTTAAACCTGTTTTCCACAGTTTGCGTTTTGGCCAGATTTGCAGAAGCTGCTATTTTTATAATACTCAGTAAAAATGAGTTAAAGCTGGAGAAAAAAAGAATGGTGTTGACTAATATTCCTCTAACTTTCAAATCATGTTATGTTTACTGTTAGTTTCGTTTAAAATAAATAGAAGGTTGTATGAGCAAAATTGACAAATAACCAGAGAAAGCAATTTCACAAAGAAGAAAGAGCCACTTAGAGTTAAACTTGGAAAACAACTTGGAAAAAATTCACATGAATTTAGAAAATTTAAATATGAAAGATTAAAACCGGAGCAAGTAAACTCACAGTCTTCTAGTCCTGAGAATCAAGCTAAAGCAAGTTAAAATAGACTTATTATGTAATATTTGGAGGAATCGTTTGTTTATTAACTTTAGGCGTTGTTTTCGTAAATAATAAATTTGGCTCAGTTGTGATTAATAATAGAACTATACCAGCAGAGCGATTTAATGAACCTGTGTTAAAAGAGCAAACGATCGTCAGTTAAATCCTATTCCAGAAATGCTCTGAAATTTCACAGTAACAAATTAGTAAGACAAACAACATGATTATCACTATTTATCACGAGACTCTTATTTCAGCTCCTACAGTCAGTTACAGCATGATTCTGAAAAGGCTGGCAAAGTTTACAATAGGCTAACCATCTAACATGGGTTTTGCGAAAATCCTAGATCTAATCATTGCAGTGTCATTGAGTCAGTGGACTCTTACAAGATACAGTATTTAAGTATATCGCGGTAAATAAATCGAGGTAAAAACATTTCAACATTAAAAAAACAACCATCAAAAACTGTTAGATTTAAATAACCTACTAAGAGATCAACAGAGAGATAGACATAGATACTTAATTCTAAATCTATTTCGTAAATATTAATGGGCTAGAATATATCAATGCTTCCAACTGCACCACCTTTGTATTCAATAATTCAAACTAATAATGGTAATAGGTTTAGATTACAAGAAAAAACAAAAGAATGAAATTAAAAATTATTTAATTAAAGCGTTAGAACATTACAGAAGTGTGAGAAAGAAATATAAAGGAGCCTATACGTTTCTAAACTGGATAGAGATTACTACAGCAACGTTTTCTCGTGGAATGAGTATATAATTTCCTGGTTTAGGAGATGCAGGAATAGCAACATGATTTGTTATTCCTCCAGCCTTTAGTGGGTTTGGTGCAACTTTACTAGGGTTTGTTACTAAGGCTTTCAAGAAAAGTTAATATAGATTTAACCTCTGCCATAAGTAAGCTGAACAGTATTGGTGATATGGTGAGTAAGGCAATAAGAACTCTATTCTTCTAATTATCTTGATTCTACTTTATAAAAACATAGGCAACCAAAACGTAGTGATTTATATCAACATTTGAAATAAGCAAGTAAAATACGAGAACATATTTATTGCCCCTGTATTAGGTGCTAGTGTTTTTATTTACTACGATTTTCTTTAACTTTGTTACAGCTATTAAATGGAAAACTGCAGAAAATATATAACTCCACTTAAACAAGCAAACACATGTCAAGGTGTTAAAAATCGAAATCCTACACATTACAGTATCACTGATATTCCAAGTATTATTAAACCCCAACAAAGTTTACAAGTTTTGGAACCAAGATTAGGATTTAATATTTTAACCTGTACCGGGTAGCTTTTTCGTATTTCTTGATATGAAGGTAAAAGGAGATGCAAGTGACTCTGTGGTCAATAATCTGGGTAGAATGCTGATTAAAGATGTAACCATTTCCTATGGCAGTGATGCCATTTTCGAGCCAAAAGATTACAACATTTACGTGAACTACAAATATTTATGGTTACCAATTTCTATAAGAAATAACAAAATCGAACAAGGAATCATGAATGAAAACGTAAGAAAGTTACGACCAGAAGCAGCTAATGCACAGAATACTGGTCCAGAACTTGTTCAGTCTATTATATACGAAATAAATTTAAGATTCTGTTAGACATTCAAATCCAACAGATCACTGTCCTTTCCACCCTTACGTTCTCCAACAGGATTTAAGACTCACAGTTACACTAGAAAAAGCTGCTGACGTCATATAACGTGCTAATCAGGATTGCGAGTTGAAAACTATTTGCTTTGAGTACGACGCTGTTACTTCTGAATTAATAACTCATTCAGTCAATGATAAATACAGAAACGGAACTACTTTCTTTCACGACTATGTAACTAGAGAGAGAATCATTGACATAGCAGCTAACAGAACTGAAACTAAAGTAATACTCAACTCACCCAGAATGAGTCTTAAAGGTGTGTCAATACTGTGCAAGAAAGACAGACAAATGAATCCAGCGAAATACTTGAATCCTCAATGAAAAGATCGTGGTTACTATTGAAGACTTAGGCAGCATGATGTATTCTCAAGGGTATCTTCACAGTCAACATTTCTTTGAAACCACTAAGTATTTCTTAGACGAGCAGTAAAATCATATTTTGTTACCTATTACATGCTATGTTCACTCATGTGTAATTAGATGGCATTTAATCACACATGAGTGAACACCTAGATCAAATAGTTCACGTAGGTAAAGGTACAACTTTCCCAGACCCCCGAAAACCTCTCAGAGGCAAAGATTAGAAAGGTTAAAGGTTAAAATGTTAGAGATCATAACATCACGTGACAAAATGAGTATTAATAAAAGTAGGAACTCCCAGTACCAAAGGGCATTATTTAAGATCATCGTTTTGACATGCATAATTAGGCGAACCGAAGGTTCATGCAGTTAGAATGGATAGTAAAAAACGGTGTAAAAATGTCACCTTATGCATAGTGTGTAATCTATTTTCATGCTTCATGACTTCACGAATTTTGCAAAATATGAAATTCAATTCATATAATTACAAGTAGTTATACAAATAATAACGTTTCTGAAGTAGTAAACAACAGAACTCTATTATGCACATCGTTTACCAATATTACAGAAGCACACACGATAGGTGCAAGAATATAAAAGTAGTTCTTTTCAAGTGTAAATGAACAAAAAATAGCTTCTAGTTTTCTGCGTCAAATGATGCAATTTTAACAAATCTAAATGCTTTTTACAAGGGCATGGAATTTTTTTAATTATATGTATTATGTATATTATGAAATTGTTTGAGAGAAATAGATTTGAAATAGGCTTGAAATAGCTCTATCATAGTCATACGACCGTTTATAAACGCAGAAAGATAGCTATCTGTCTTTACCTCCTTCTTTCTTAAAGGAATTATGGGTTATTACAAGTCATAATATCCACAATACCAAATACTTGGAGACGAGATTCATGACATTCTGTTATGTATGATGTTTATATGATAATATAAATATTTTAGAAAATTATAAATGTTTCTTGACTTTTATATTTGCTTAAACCTTAATGTTAAATGTTGACATGTTTAGCTATTGTCCTTGAATTAGGTTGTTTACGTAGTATTTGAGTTCAAGGACGGTTTTGGTAAACAAGTTGTTGATTCAATTTGCGGTCAAGGTTGATTTTGTTTACAGATAAAACTAGAATGTCCCTTAGAATTGTGTGTTAAGAGTCACATACACCATAATATTCTAGAACATTCTGTGATGTGACATATCTTTATATATATATCATGTTTAGTGGACAGTTTTTCAGTTTCGACCTTAACATCAGTCTTTAAAGAACCATTACAGTTGTGCAAAATCATTCCAAATTCAGAGGAATTATTTAAAATATTCATTGGATTATAAAAGTGTTCAAAGACTTTTGGATTTTGGATTTTGAATTGATGGTTTGGGGATTTATTGAACTTATTCGAATATATTTGTGAGTACTTCATTCTGACACACCAGGACATTAAAAACTATTGGCACATCAACACATTCAAGGATACAGTAATTCATTCGGAACATCTATATTTAGGATTTGCGATTAGGACACTTAGAATTATTGGATTATTTGGATTTTAATTCACGTTACTGTAGGTGTCTTTTGAATTTTCACTTTAATTGTTTTGAAATAAATTGCTTGTTGATTTTTACTTGATTTGTTGGTTTCACTTTCTTTCTGTTACATTTTTCTTAGACCATAGAGTCGTAACGAATCAGTCAGACGAATGTTAAAGATTAAAAGCTTATTTTACGTGGAAATATATACTTTGAAAATAGTCATTAAGCTGAAACTTAAAATCCATGTCTGCTGATCTGATATCTTGATTCCCATAGCAAAGGATAACAAACAAACAGTGGTGTACTGGCCAAAACCAGTGAGCAAAACCCCGGGCCTCTCCCGGCAGACCGCCGCATCGGTGGGCCGTCAGAAAAATCCATTTTTACCGGTGTTTTACTGGTGTGAGCAAAACCCCGGGCCTGTCCCGGCAGATAAGTCCAGGGCCGAGTTGCTTACCCAGTACACTCCTGCAAACAAATACAGCTGTCAGTCACAACAATGAGTGGAATACTGGACAGACGGTATCAAAAATAGTTGTTCTTGAAAAGAAAAATAAAAGAAATAATGAACCCCTATGTGATAGAAAATATACGGGGTGGGTGCAGGTGGGGGTGATCAAGCAGAGACGATCTCAGACCGTTTCCAAACATATTCCCCTTCCTTTTGTTATGGATGATTGCCCAAATGGAGAAATTGCTGTTCATCTATTGTGGAAACCTATGGTTAGTAACAGTTTGCACTTTCTGTGATTGTGGATGCCGTCGATCGGTTGAATGGTTGATTGATTGATTGATTGATAAATTGATTGATTTCTTTAATCTTGTGATCTCAGTTTAAAGCACGGCCCATGGATCAACTTGCTAACAAACAGATCAAACACTAATATTCCGATGAACCCTTGAAATGCTATATAGCAATGCATCGAACTTGTTTAAGTTTCTTTTTCAGTTTGTCGGTGACACCACACTCATTTCCATATTAGCTGAATTTCACTATAGTGCTTACTTATACCGAGCAATACACTGGTCAAAAATTCGATTCTAGAGACAAATATTATTACCACAAATATTCATGCAAATTATGAACCTCTTGCTCATACAGAATTCATTAAAATTGGACAATATACAAATTTAATTGGCAAAGAAATCATATGATACGTCAAGACAACAAGGCTTGAACCACATGCGTTTGGGATAAGTGATGAGCTATATATTATAAGAGCTTATTTCTACTGGCTTAGAAACCTCGATATAGCTTGTCAAAATCATTGGTCATTGATACTTTGCATTGGGGGGAGAGGGAGTAAAACATATTGGGTTGGTCGGGGAGAGATCAAGATCTGGTAAAATAATTAAATGTATAAACTGAATTATTTTATGCATGTATAGCATATACTTTCCTTGGAAATTACATTAAAATATAAGTGGTTTCCGGAATCAATCAAACAGTCTAGGCTAATCTTGTAGAGTGAATAAACATTTAATTTTTTTTATACCTTTTTTAAGAAATAAAATCATCAACGAACAATGCCAAGATTACGTAACCGACTTGCTCGAAAAGTATAATTAATTTTAATTTTGCACAAGCTACAGTAACCTCAAGCTTGAGAAATTCAAACATCCGTGTTCGATTTCGATGTCGTACATCTCTCTTTAAAAATTCCCCCCTGATACGAATAACACGTGGAATGAAGATACCTTTATCCAAACAAAACCGTCCATTTATCAGAATCCTTAAAAATGTTTCAATTAAACGCATTGTTTCAATCCACAGCTATTAAGCCTGCGGCGATCGGCGAGTTTCTGGTTTATTAGTCCAAATAAGACATAAATATAGCATATACAGTTATGATTTATTTAGAGCAAGCGTCATAACGAGTCCTTCCTGCTTTTGCTGATTTTCTATTGAGAATGATTATCATGTCATAGCGTGTCCTTCCTGCTTTTGCTGATTTTCTATTGAGAATGATTATCATGTCATAGCGTGTCCTTCCTGCTCTTGCTGAATTTCTATTGAGAATGATTATCATGTCATAGCGTGTCCTTCCTGCTTTTGCTGAGTTTCTATTAAGAATGATTATCATGTCATAACGTGTCCTTCCTGCTCTTGCTGATTTTCTATTGAGAATGATTATCATGTCATAACGTGTCCTTCCTGCTCTTGCTGATTTTCTATTGAGAATGATTATCATGTCATAGCGTGTCCTTCCTGCTTTTGCTGATTTTCTATTGAGAACGATTATCATGTCATAGCGTGTCCTTCCTGCTTTTGCTGATTTTCTTTTGAGAATGATTATCATGTCATAGCGTGTCCTTCCTGCTCTTGCTGATTTTCTATTGAGAATGATTATCATGTCATAGCGTGTCCTTCCTGCTTTTGCTGATTTTCTATTGAGAACGATTATCATGTCATAACGTGTCCTTCCTGCTCTTGTTGATTTTCTATTGAGAATGATTATCATGTCATTACGTGTCCTTCATGCTTGTCCTGATTTCCTATTGAGAATGATTATCATGTCATAACGCTTCCTTCCTGTCCTTGCCAATTTTCTATTGAGAATGACTATCATGTCATAACGCGTCCTTCCTGCTTTTGCTTCTTTTCTGTTGAGAATGATTATCATGTCATAACGCGTCCGTCCTGTTTGTGCTCCTTTTCTGTTGAGAATGATTATGACATAACGTGTCCTTCGTACTCTTGTTTATTTTGATATTGAGAATGAGTCTCATTGTGTTTTTGAGTGCATATTGTATAATAACATGCGAGATCCATTTTTGCAGACGCTTTACTCTTTAATATCGATCTTGACCAGAATACTCTTTTGCTTGGGAATGACTTAAATGCTATAAACTAAAATACGTAAATATAGAAGGAAATGCAAACATTTGCAATAAGAACGAACAAATTTCGTGTGCGCATACATGGATTTTGCTAAGGGGGGAGGGGGGGTTTAAAGGGTGGTTCGTGTTGCTTAAAACGGCCACGTTTCTCTGTTTTTAAGATGAACAAATATAATAATTGTACTGGAAAAGGGGCTTCAGTCGAACATTTGCGCGCGTCCTTTCCCTGGTGTAGATGCATATTTCGTCCTCATGCCCCTTCTCAGTAGGTCTACAGAATGTTGTCATTCTTTCCATAATTAAATGTCTTTCCAATATTGTACGCATGCGCGACATCAAAACCGTTGCTACTCTCGCATCGTCTGCATGGAATTGTATCACCTGTCTTTGAAAGACTTTAATTACAACAACAACAAATTAATATGGAAAGCGGCTGTAAACTGGCTGTACTTATAATCATTAGTATGTCGGTCCGTTTCGTCCAAACTGTCACATGGCGTTGCCCTTACTCTGTCCCTTGATTATCGCGAATAAAACTTAAATTTTCGTAGATCATAATGTCCATCAGTTGCCGTGTGGGAAAACCCAGTTAAGAAAAGTTAATTAGTTTTCAAGATGGACAGGAGTGATTACAAGGTGTAACAAGTGTATGTTCACGGAATTTAACAATGTTATTCCATTTCAATTAAACCCTCGTTTCATTACAAGATCAATTTTCTCAAATAAAAATGGTTTGCTTGGTTACTATAATAATAGTGTAGATGATAAGGGAGTTAAACAGGGATTTTTGTTTTGTAATATGGATTTGCTTTGGAACTTTTGGACACAGATGTTTTGACAAATAATTTTTATAAGCATTTTGAAATATCGACTGCACTCAAGAAATTCGCCTTCTCGCTTGTACCTGAAAGAAATTGAAATTATTCATGCTTGTTCTGCTATCAATGTTCTTGATAACAAAAAGCAAACACTTTACCGGTTCCACGTTCGCTAAACGTTCAGAAATAGAAAACGGATTCTTCTCTTTTCCCCTTTTATTTACGAATGGTATATTGCTAAAAAACTCAAACATTTTTTCTTCTCAACTCCTAAGCATTCTTGCGATATAACTTAAAATCGGATTTCGACATGGAACAATAAAGTCCTAAACTATGATAGTAGTAACAAATAATTGTAAATATATATCTGAACATTTTCCTATGATTAAATTGGTTTACTTGAAAGTGCCCGAACCAAAAAAAGATGTTCATTTTTTAAACGAAAACTAAGCGCTAAAATCATTCTTTGAAAAGATTAGAGATTGGAAACCGATTTTTGGTGGAGGAGTTTTTGTATATACTTTATTTAACAGTGGGGTTTTTGCAACATCTTTTGTTCCAAAACAAGTGAGTTTAAATGTATATGATCTCAATTAGCTTCACTTTTTCTATATTTTCGTACATACATAATTTTAATGTATATGGCTTGTCTATGAATTTGTTTCCGTTTTTCAGCTCTCACTTTCCATACATAGCTATTTATCATCATGTGTGAATAGATAGATATTTCTTCCCAATGATGGCACATGTCCTTTTCCTTGTTTATCCACTTATTCAATTGTTGATTCTCGCTACAGAACATCATCTGTCTTCTCATAATTAAACGTTTTTCCCAAATTGTATGCACGCCCGTCATAGGGTCCCGTTAGAAAGATCGAATAATGGGTATGGAATCATCCGTTCCTTTTGGCAACAAAACATTAATTACAACAAAAGAAATTTATTCTGAGAAGCGACTATAAACATATTAAATCTGGAATTAATGATAAAGAGGTCATTCTCATGGAAAATGCCACATGGTGGCACTGACCTTCATACGACCCCTGATTAGTGTGTATAAATCTTGTGTTTTCCTTAATAACACTGTCCATCTTTTGCCATGAAGGGAAAATAGTTAAGAAAAGTTATTCTTTCTTTAACGGAATGATGGTCAAGATTCATTACAATGTGTTACGGGTGAATGTTCATGGAATAGACCTTTTCATCGGAATGTTCATGAAATCTGAAAAGTTCACATTTTCCGACGTAAACAGCTCAAGGGAAGATTGGGGAAGATTGCGCGTAATAGCTGGGGAACAACATCTGGGTCATCATTAATCAACATCAACACTTCAGCCCAGTTTTATAGGGTGTGTCGTACCAAAATATAGTAAACTTGGGAGTTTCGTGAATGGTAAACATTAACATATGTTTTTTTTTGCATACATTAATCTTCGTATTTTTTACAATGAGATCACATGACACCCTATCTGAAAATTGCAGACACAAAGATGTATTAAACAATTCCATTTTGAATAAAATGGCCGCGTTTCATGACAAGATCCATTTTTCCGAGCAACATTGTTTGGTCAGACACTAAAATACCATTAGAAAGTATAGAAGTGGCAATAGGACTTTCAGTAATCTTGCTTCGCTTTTTGAGTTTTTGGACATTTGTAACTGTTTACTCATTACTTTTGTTATTTTGAAATTTTGATTGCACATTAAAGCTGGACTTCTCATTTGCACTCGAAAGCTATTGAAATTACTTAAGTTTGTTCGACCAATTTTCTGGCGAAGCTTTAAGCACTCTACTGTTGTAGTACTTACAATCAATGTTCTCATATTACAAACGAACATTTCCCTTTTTCAACCTATACTTTGATCTAGGTGCACTACTCAGTAACTTCATATTTTTCATCTGTGTAGGAGTTTGAAAACACTTTCTGGCTCAAAACACTCAATAGTGTTTTGAAACTAGTTTCGTAACACTCCCTTAAGTTTGAAGTCACTCCATGAAATAAAATCCAACTTGGTGCCAGGAAATAAACAGCCAATGATGATGCACGCATATTTTGTTCAAGACATACAGTACAATAGTTACTTTAAAATTTGATATTTCATTGCATTTACATGTTATACTATGTACATGCAGTTGACATTAACCTCTGGATCTGTCCTTTCTCCCCGGGGGCTCAGCGGTTGGGTGATTACTTGGAAACTATTGAGATCCCTGTTTATTGGGCACAAAAAAGGAATTCAGATATGCGAACAATATTGGCCCATGGGTATATCCCTATCAACACCCCCCACTGCCGGGAATTACATGTAGCTCCTGGATTATTACTTGGACACTATTGCCATTAATAACCTATCTGTAACTATATATGCACTTACTGGACATGAACACACACATGCACACACACACTTGCAAATATGCTTCTGATATTGACCGCGTGTCTTTCTTTATATTTAATTAATTAACCAAGAGGTCTAACTTTGGGGTGAACGTGAAAAATAAAGAGCGTGGTGATAGATATTGTACAAGCACAGGCTTCTAGTGGCTCTTGCACTTGCTAATAGATCCCAATAGCTACATTAATGAAGTTTCTGATCCAACCTAATCCAACAGAATAGAGTTCAAATCAATCAGTATTTGCTATGTTGATACAGCCATATTGATGCACTGATTTTGTACTTTCATAATTATTACTCCCGCTATGGGATCGGGAATGTAGAATAGTTACGATACGTCTTCCTGCATGTTGTAAGAGGCGACTGATCGAGGCAGCTTCCTTGCCGTGGTTTGTGATCTATCGGATAGTCATTCCAGTCTAAAGGGGCTATGTCAATGACAGATTCAGTTTCCATATATCTCCAGACTTTCAAAGGTCACCATTGGGACAAGGAAAATCTGTGCCAGTTATTACCTAAGATTATTTGCCTGATTGTAAATATCTCCTCAGTAAAGTTAGGAAGGTAGCCATTTGTAAAGATCGTTTTGTAATTCGAAATTCTAACTACTTCAACAGTGTCATATTTAGATGTTCCAAATATATCAACTGTCACGTAACAGACCAGATTGCTAGATTGATCGATACTTTTGATATGTTCTCTCCATATTTGCTTCAGCTGGAGTCATGGCTATTGATCTGTGATGAGTGTTATTGTATCCCTCAATTAAATATGATAGAACGTCAACCCATTATCTAGTTTTATTTTGCTTAAAATACATCCACATTCGAGTCGTTAAGGTTCCGTTAAACAGTTCCAATACATATGCTTTTTGTATGAGTAAGTTGAAAAGTATTCGATGTTTTCCTTTTCCAGCAAATTTTTCCTTTTCCTATTGTAAAACACTTTTCTTCATCAAACTGTATCCTTTCAGCCTTTCTTTTGGAAGATTTATCTATAAACATCCAGTATGTCATCTCTCTTTTTCGTTTGCACATTTTCAGACTGAGCGTATAACGAGAAGATATCTTTTACCGTCAAAGTGTATTTGTATACATCGTTGAATTTATCGTATGCTTGCATGTCATCTATGTCTGCCTACTACGAGTTATCCAAGTGATTGATATAAACTCTTTTGTAGAGAGATTTTTTCTCACTTGCTTCTGTTATCTGTAAGTAGATTATTCATTTTATAATTTTTTCGATTCCGCGTATTTTATTTTCTTTTTGTCCCCTTTTATTTGTTTCCATAATATATATTTGTGTAAACAACTGGACTGTCATGATTGTATTAACGATGACTAAATACTGCTCTATGTCATTTAAAAACATCCAGAGAATACTTGCTGCTTTATACATTGTCTGCGGGTGTTAACAACAACCCAGCAGGATATCCATACAGGGCAGGAACTTGTATGTTCAACAGTTTTGTCACGTTTCTTCCAATCCTTTTAAAAGTCTGAATGATTTCAGATTTATTTCAACGTTTGCCATTATTAAAGTTGATTCTAGAAAAGCTACTTCAGATACTGAGTCACTATACGATTTGTTTTAATCTATCTTTGTTGTCTATAAATTCTATCTCTGTCTTTGTCGAATCAGTGTAGATTGACCTTGTAAAGTTTATGGATCTTCAAATATTACTGTAAATTTAGTCCTATACAAATCTGTATATTTATCCAAATAAAATACGTAATTTATTCCTTCTTCATACTGCAGTGTTTAAACCTTCTTCAAACTCGGTCTGATGATGGTTATGTCAATGTTATTATCATTGGAATATATCTCTTTAATGTTTGAAATCAACATTTGAAACTTGTATTCTCTTGAATGTTATACTTCAACACAACTAGCTTTGACCACACTTTTATCTCGTCCAAACTTGTAAACAAATAGGCTCTATCCCTTGGCACCCAAATCGTTGCCTTCTTGATAAAATCACGAAAACTGTTGAGTTCAATAGAATGTAGCTGTATGTCATTATTTATTATGTGTCATAAACAATTCAAATTATTGTTCGCTAATTGTCTTTATAGGCTGATTGTACTTTGCTCATCAAGTATGGCAAAAGTATTGCGTACTATAAGCGGCCCAGTCACATTGGTATTGAGAGTAATGAAAAGGCATATAAAGCAGCCAAAGCTGCCCTGCTATAATCCATTTCTGAATGGAAGGTTCCATATAGTGACTTTACATATTATATAAATTGTCATATTATACCTACTTGGTAAAATATGTGGCATGAATACTTCCCATATAAGGCCCAGCCCATCAAACCAATCATTGCAGAGTGGTAAGGCCCGACCCATCAAACCAATCATTGCAGAGTGGTAAGGCCCGGCCCATCAAACCAATCATTGCAGAGTGGTAAGGCCCGGTCCATGCAACTATTTCAAAAGTGTAATTTTCATTTTCATGCGAAGAAATATTACTTGAACGGAATATCTGTGACCACCTCCAGCATTCCAGTTGGAATATTTGAAAAATTATTTTCTAAAAAAAAAAAAAAAAAAAAAGATGGAATATTAGTGGTGGTTGCAGTTAAATAAATACGGAAATCGACATTATTTATACAACAAAGTCGGTAACTATGGTAACCGTATCATTCTATTTCTGATTAATATCTTTAAATATTGCATGCATCTATGAATCAATATATGGCCTATTTTACCAGTTTACTTGTTTACTTAAAGAAAGTCTTGATATAAAAGAAACAATATATATATATATATATATATATATATATATATATATATATATATATATATATATATATATATATATATATATATATATATATATATATATGGGAATGCGATAGCGTGCGAGGATAGTTTGGGTAGTGGTGCATATGAGGCGATATTCGATACTGGAAATTAAACTGGATTTATTTTAATATTTTGATGATAGAAGTTCAAAGATGAAAATATACATGTTGTTAAAACATGGCTTAAACAATACTGCGAGTGTTTCATTAAATTCTGACTGTACCTGAATGATTTTCTGACCCATTTTGACAAATGAATATGTTTTAATCTTTGAAATTCAAAATATTTCATGGAATGCATTTCTTCTCGTTTGCGTATTTTCTTCTTCATTGTATAATGCTATTGGAGTGTTTTTTTCTCGATTCTCTATTATTTGCTCTACTTTCCGTTTTTGATGTTTTGAGAAATCGATGATCTTAATTTATGGTGTGCAAAATAGTTCATATTAATTTAATGTTTGCAAGCAATTATTTTCGCTTTTAAATTACATTTCATGTAACTATTGAACGTCAGGATACGATCCAATTATTTCTGGTAGTGATATGTCGTCATTTTTTAAGTCAGTTGTAAGATAGTTTGGAATTCCAAATTTGAATACACTACAGAAAAGTAGACTTATCGTTACACTTAACTGGGTAACACTCCAATATTTCCATTTACATATGCTGCCATCCAAATTCGACTCTCCGCTCATGTATAACGATAGCATCTCATTGACACATCACACAGAACACAATAAAGATTAATGTGGTATGATTGATAAATATACCGTCTATACTCGCTTATAAATCAAGTCCAACTGCAAACAACATAGACCCTGATCTGCCGTCGCATAATGCGCTGGCAGATCAGAGTCCATGTTATTTGTTCAACTGATTACTCTTTACAAACTGCATAGACCCAGAACTGTCATCGCATTATGCGATGGCAGATCTGGGTCTGTGTAGTTTGCCATTGGACTCGATTTTTAAGCGAGTATAGACGGTATCTTGTTTCGATTGACGGTCATGCTTATTAACTGCTTTAATTAATAGAATCAAACGAGAATTAGCAAACATTGCTTTCAAGATTTAATCCCCAAATCCATCGTAGCATGACCCCATAGACTTGTATTATTTCACTGATGATGCAAATATCATCCATGCAAAATTCGACTCCATTGCCAATTTAATTTTATGAAAAAAGATGCCGACTTTTCTGAATATTTAATTTATATACAAGAAAATTATATAAGGTTTCTTCCGTAAACGTATGTCATACATCAACGCATAAGCCGACATCAAAGAACTAACTGGAGTATCGTATATTGAAAGTAATCCTAATTTAGGACAGTTTGACAATGGATCCGTAAATGAAGCACAGACTGTATTATTACACAGGAACATGAGGATGGGTATTCATTCTAATAATTTAATTTAAAACTCCTCGACAGGCGGCATGATCAAATGTATTTGTTTACCTACAGCCTAAACAGAGTTCTGAATAAATATTGTTTTTTTTTTAAAAAAAAAAAGTACATTTCTGTATCCACGGTAAGTATATGGTATAGGTTCTGAAACCTTGAATATCAAAGATTTCTTTATAAACCTGAGAACCTGAAAAGTACGTTATATACTAACCTATATATATATATACATATATATATATATATATATATATATATATATATATATATATATATATATATATATATGTCTAATAAGGCTCATATATTTTATCTTTTTCTTGCGAAGACGTATGTTTTTCTATTTCTTCTTTCTTTCCTTTCTTTCTTTAAAAATGGATACTATACTTTGCACTGTTGCTGTTGATAAAGAAAATCGGGTCAACTTGTGATGATAAAGGCTCGTGATTGTAGACAACAAATGGAACGATAGAGTCTGGCAAGAACGTCACAAATAATTAATGAGAAAAGTTGGCACTGAAGACAGGTCTTGTGTTTGAACGCGGAATAGCGTGTTTGCATCGCATTCCCATAATTACAGAAAATATTCCTCCCGCAGAAGGCTGTGGTTTTTACTACAATTTGCGAAAGAACTTTCCCCCCCCCCCCAAATGACCCCTTCTAGGAAATGTTGATGATGATGAAATGTATACAGCTTTGTATTGAAGGGGTTATTTAAGGATGAAGCCTGCGAACATCGTCAAATATCTAGTTTAAATCATCGCCAATGTAGGTGAGGAATGGACATACTCACCATAGTCTTTGCGTCAATTTTTTCCCCGAGTAAAACTATCCAAAATCCAGCCTTAAATATTGGTATGGGCTTGTAGAACCATTATCAAATTTTGCATGCGGTAAATTAAAAGTCATCATAAGCCTTATGCGCCGGTTTTTAAACAAAACACACACACGCACACACGCATGCACACGCGCGCGTTTTTGTGTTCCTGTGTCTTTAGTGAAAAGCATTAACTGAGACTTTAACTATTTTTTACCCAGTCCCATTAAATCCATACATCATTTAGTTTCATTTGCTTTATTGTTTCTTAAAATATGCATGAAATGTTGGTGAGGGTGAATATTTAAGAAAATATTAGCTAATGAAAAAATCATTGGCTGTAAGTCATTGTGCCCACTACAGCAGGAAGAGAGAGAGAGAGAGAGAGAGAGAGAGAGAGAGAGAGAGAGAGAGAGAGAGAGAGAGAGAGAGAGAAAGATGAACAAACACACACCTGGGCGGACTAGTGTCGATGTGGATAATTTCACAAACTTTTGTTACATCTTATTCGTTCAGAAATTAACTTTCGCTAAAAAGTACAGTACGTGGCGAATGCGACTACCTCACACATTGGTGCCCGACAACAATATTTCAGCAATTTCAATTAAAGCTCAACGTTGTCACACCTGTCTTCTTTCTTTTCGTGTAAGTGTAGTCACTCAAGATGAATAGGTGCCTCAACAAGAAAACAATAGCCCTCTGTATTCAAGCATAGTCATCAATCTCATATTTCTCCTCTGGCCTTTAATTTTGGCTGAGTATGTCTCTGTTCACTATCGGCCACACCACATTTATCGCAGTATTGTATTTTATATTGTATCTATCTCTTTCAGCTTATCGCTGTTGGGAGTAAGTAGTGTACGTTTACTGCCCTAATTATATCAATAAGGAAAATTTCTGATATATACGCATCTGGGGTTACCGTACTTATATCGTACCTTTTTTTAAAATTCTTTTTTCTTGTTTGTTTTCGTCTTTTCTTTAAAGCGTGTTCTCTATCTTACACGTGTGCAAAAATCGACCCCAAAATACTGTATCAAATGGTTTTCTTTTTGCAACTGTCGCTTGATAAAAAAAAATGCATGCATGTATGTATGTATGTATGTATGTATGTATGTATGTATGTATGTATGTATGTATGTATGTATGTATGTATGTATGTATGTATGTATGTATGTATGTATGTACGTACGTACGTACGTACGTACGTACGTACGTACGTATGTATGTATGTATGTATGTATGTATGTATGTATGTATGTATGTATGTATGTATGTATGTATGTATTTATGGATGGATGGATGGATGGATGGATGTATGTATGTATCCATGCATGCATGCATGCATGCATGCATGCATGCATGCATGCATGCATGTATGTATGTATGTATGTATGTATGTATGTATGTATGTATGTATGTATGTATGTATGTATGTATGTATGTATGTATGTATGTATGTATGTATGTATGTATGTATGTATGTATGTATGTATGTATGTATGTATGTATGTAATTCTTCGTTCGAATAGTTTATAAAGTGGAAAGCAAAATACAACTTTGGGATACAATGAAGGTGTCGAATGTTCTAAAACTTTCATTCGACCCCATATTTAATTAGAAAAAAGGCATACGTAAATCAAGCAATTTTCAGTTTTTGCTACCACCACTACCATCAACATCATCATTATCATCATCATCACAGCAACAACACAAATAATAATAATAATAATAATAACAGCGACAACAACAACAACAATAATAATAATAATAATAATAATAACCCATCGCATAGCATGTTAAAGGCGGAGTTATTCTAACAGTGGAAACTGTAAATATGTCATTGAAATTTTAACTGAAGCCAAAATCAATCCGTTTGAGTCAGGCTGAGGAAATAACAACTTTGAATTATTTCTTTAGCCTCTCTATTCATTCAGTTCCAGAAATCGGATTTGATATCTAAAATTAAGTTTCTAACAATAACTTAAGCCGTTTAAATAGATAAGGTATATAGTCACTTGTGAGGGAAATGATTTTTATTAATATCCTCAAGAACAAAATACACATGAAGAATACAATCTTTCTTTTTAATTTTCTTGAAGCCACACACGTTTTTGAATCAATAAATACAGACACAGAGCACGAAATTAATTTCCATCCTTGTGTGGCAAAATGCAGCTTGCAGCTTGTTAAAACGCTATGTAGTTCCTGTATGCAATGAATACTGTTTATGTAATCTGTTTCTTTTATGTTATTGTTTACAAGCAGATTGCTTATTAACAAAAACATATCATATTAACAATAATATGTCATATATTACATATCCTCTAAGTAGTACCGACAACATTAAACAGGGACAATTTCTTCTAGTTTCAAGGAGGAAATTCAGTGAATAAAATCTACACTGAACACTTTTTCAGAACAGCCGGAAGAAATAAAATATATCTAGATAATAAAATGTATACCCTCCATGGTCACCAAAATTGTGATATGGCGTGATTTTAAGAATCTCGGTTCGAAAATTTGACATCTACCCACCATTTGCACATTAGCCGTAGCGATTTGCACCGTAATTATCAGACCTATACGAGTGCTTGTTCTTTTTAAAACTAAAATGTCGTGCTCAGGGTGAGTTAAGATACCCCATTTTTTTAATGGAACAATACATTTTTGCTGGATATCATGTTTCTTTCGATGAAAACGAGGAAACAGGTTTGAGTGTCAAGGGCAATATAAAAGAATGTGGCGAAATAATTTAATTGCCCGTACATAAGCGACAAACATAACTATTTGATGAATGCGAATGAGAAAGACAGCGCTCCCATTTAATTCCGTTGTTATAAATGACCGCTGTTTCTCCTCGTTTTCCAGATCGGTTTAGTTAGTTATTACAAGTATCACTCTTTGGTACAATATCATTCACTGAAAAATAGATAAAACTTCGATCTAATTTCTGTCTTTCTTATTTTAAAATCTTATTGTAAAATTTATCAATTTTCCAGCTAAGTTAAATTACAAGGCTGGCATTGTTGTGATGCCGATTAAATAAAATGTGCCCTTATAATGGAACGTATAGAAATGGAAATAGAAGCGAAAGTAAGTAAAAGTTAGTGATGGACTCCAAATCAGAAACAACATCTTCTCATTTGCAGAAATGTCTCTGAATTTCCAGTTTTCCTGTCATTTTCGTTATTTTTTTAAAGCCTATAACATCAGTAAAAAGGTTACCTTTTTACAACTTTTATCATTGTAAAAATCCATACTCTTTTTGAGGAAAAAAAAATGATTTAACCCATATTGCCGTGTTGTTTAATAAGTAAACCTTTGTTCTTCGATGTCTGAATGGTAAACAGAAATATGAAGGCAAACACAATCAACAGTGTGGCAATATGAACAAAAGAATCTAGATTCTTTAAACTCATTGGTTAATGTCGTGACGAAATGCAATATAGCAGAAACTTTCGTCACGACTAAAAGCAGGGTTTTTTAAGCATGAAAATTTAAATGTATGAAAGACTATACACCACAATAATAAAATAAACTCAGGAAAACGACCAATTTAACAGTAGAATGGAATGCAGATATTTGGGTGAGGCCTTTATTTCATGAGGAAAAGGTCTAACGTGAATTTTTCCCTAATCAACGGGTTTAGGTTTGTTAGAAAAAAAAAAAATGTATTTGATTTGAAGATTGTGGGGAAGAAAGAAAAAACACTTTGATTCGGTCTGGAATATATTGAAAGAAATATTATGATGAATCTCAAACATTTAGACCTAATTTCAAGAATATAAAAATGAGTAATATTTATTTCTGTTTATGCATAGCTATAGATTATGATTATGTTATCATATTTTCATTTAAAGTTTGATCACCCATGACAATATATATATATATATATATATATATATATATATATATATATATATATATATATATATGTGCGTGTGTTTGATAATATACCGTTATGACGTATGTAAATAGGCCACGATAAGTAATTCAGCGTTGTCTTGCTTCTATCTTGCATCAGAAGATGTTTACTTTATATTTCGATGCTAGGTCATTCTTTAGACATATAGTAATTCCTCTATTATTTTCTTCTATTTCTTTAGTTTTCACCTTATCGTTCGTTTGGACAGTTTTGCTCCTCTGCCAAAATTTAAATATTTATCCTCACTCTTTGTGTATGTATTTTTGTGCTTTCTCTTATTTGTCCCCTGCAGAAGACCTTGTTTAGATCGAAACGTAGGGAACCTTTCTTCCCCGCGCCGTTTTCCAACTTCCGTGTCATTACACACACACACACGCACACACACACACACACACACATATATATATACATATATATATATATATATATATAAACACGCACATACAAGATGGGGACTAGGTACTGAATATTTACCAACAAATCAATGTATAAGTCTCTCTCTCTCTCTCTCTCTCTCTCTCTCTCTCTCTCTCTCTCTCTCTCTCTCTCTCTCTCATCATTTGGACTTATTTTTGTTTTCCTTAGTAATGTAAATACTATTCAGTATTTCAAATTACAAAGTGACATATATATTTTGTGTTAAATAATATATAACTGAAATCATATTACCCACTGCGTTAGTTTTCTTTGAAGTGTGTAGGAACATTAGCGTGTTGTTTTGATTTATCTTATTAATCTTATTTATTTTGTTAGATTTACAAAAATCAACGTCAAACCTCGTAAACCAACAAAAGCATAAATGAACGCTGCAAATAAGAGATTTTAATCCACAATGTTCAGTACACGAGAAGCTTACGTAATTAAAGCATGCATAATATCGAGTTTGTCCTCCACGTATAAGACAAGACATTTTAGAAAGTATCAATACAATTTCTAGCCTTCATCCAAGGTGTAAACAGTCTATTTATGAAATAGCGTGTTGGGCGTTTGTGGTCAAGTTACTATTAAAGTGGACAAAGCCTGATAAGAGCAACTTTGGATCGCTTAGGAACACTCTTCTTCATTTATCATTTAGAGCTTTGAAATTTTCAACACCCCATAATCTTCTGAGACAAATAAATTTATGGTCCGATCTTATACACACCTTTGTAACAAGGGATCGTGAATCTGTTCTCCTGTGGCGTTTGTGTCAGCAGTCTTTGACATTTTTTCTTTAGATTTTAACTCGTTTTTCCGATTCTACTTAATGTGTCAAGTGACTTGTCTTGAATTCGTCTTTTAAAATGGCTATATTGGCAAGTCAGACGTATTCTCGAGGTATACTTTACAACGCTGTTGGCGTTAGGAACATTGGATAACTACTATATTGATAACACGTCTGTCCAGAACGACAGGAAAATTATATTGCCCCAAGAACGCTGCTTGTTTTCATTTCTTGTTCTTGTGGTTGGAAACAACATCGGTAGAACAACAGTCGTTCTTGTGGATGTGAACTAAAGCAGTTATAACCCAGGTTCACGGATATTGTCTGAGATTTTAGATTCAGAAAGGAAGAATATTGAATGCGTTCTTGTTTGTTCTCTACATCAGGTCAAAGGTCAGTCGAGGTGAGTTTACGATAATCAGGTTAATTCATCATGGGGATTTTAAGCGTTTCTTAAGGCATTTTACTGGGAAACATATGAGCTATTTTGCAATATTTTAGCGTGGGAAAAGAATAGAATGTTCTGATTCATTTGTTTACAACTTTTCAGGTACATTTTTAATGCGGACAATGCATAGATGTCAAATCCCAAAACTTAAAGATGCCAATATTTTATTCGTGAAATTCGATCATGTTCCGAATTTTAAAATAGATAAAACATGAAACAAATTGTCATGTTTGTTTCATTCTAATACAGTATGATGTAATCTATATTTATCAAACCATAATCGATATTTAATCATAATTATTCAATACATGGAAGAAAGTATTCATTATTATTATTGTTATTATTATTATTATTATTATTATTATTATTATTATTATTATTATTATTATTATTATTATTATTATTATTGTTGTTGTTTTTGTTGTTGTTGTTGTTGTTGTTGTTGCTGCTGTTGTTGTTGTTGTTTTGCTTTTTGTTGTTAATTTGACCGATATTAACATTTTTTGGTGCCGATGTTTGTCAGGACAATTATGTGAAGACAATGTATTGATAATAAACTAGAGACTTGTCCGGGTACGACTAGAGACTTGTCCGGGTACGGCTAGAGATTAATGACGCCTGCAATCTTGGAGACCTCTAAGCATACTTGTTTTCTGGGGAAATAAAATAATATATTTCGCTAAAACATTACACTCAGATAGGAGCAGTACAGACATTTTTTTCACTGCATAACGAAAAAATACAAGACATAGAAATGGATTATCAATACAAGCTGATGATACCAAACAAATTTTACAAAGCTTCAAGTGTCTATATAATTCAAACTTCAGTACTATACAGTTACAACTGTACCTGTATTAATGAATCATTTTATAATATATTTATTTCAATAATGTTTATATATATATATATATATATATATATATATATATATATATATATATATATATATATATATATAACATAAAAGATCAGAAACTTGGTAAAAAAAATATCCTACATCACCGCGCTGCATTTTTCCTTACAAAAATGGTAAATGTATTTTGAATTTTTTTTTATAATTTTGTAACCGAAAAGTGAACCAAGGGGGTTTTGTTACTCACTTTGAAAAAAATCGGACTTAAATTCATGGTTTGTAGTATTTAAAATAATTTTGTTGAAATATATTTAGTGAATATGTTTTAAAGTTTAAACAAAAAACATTCATCTCAAAGACAATGGTATCTTTCATAAGATGTTATAGATATCGTAAATATTAAAATATCTGACCTTAAAAAAGATACATATCTGTAATAAAACGGTATGGAAAATTTACAGTTCTGTCTATCCTACAAACAGAAACTTATACATTATTTTTTATGATTTTTTTTAAAAGTCCACATATAATTACATATCTATTTCAATTTGTGGAAAATAATTGAAAACCATGTTTTTCAATTTACAAGTGAGAGTTGAACATACAATTAAAAATACAATTGTATGGACGAATAACTTTAATATAAAGTAATTTCCAGCATCTTTTCAAGCAATATAAATAAATTACGCATTCTTATTTTCAGAAACGTTGACAATTTCTATATAATTTATATAAGTGTGGCAGAAATACCTTATCTCTTATGGACGAATAACTTACGAAAAAAACCTCTTCCACATCTTCTCAAATAATAAGAGACTCAAATGGCATTCTTTTTTCACAATGTTGACTATTTCTGTGTAATTGGTATGAGTTGCAAAGAAATACGTAATTGTTTAATTGTTGCTTGGAAGATATTTTCGGGTATTACAAAAAAGTGTATTTTTCAATTTTAGTTGGAAAGGGGAATATTATTATTGAAATAAATTTTTTATAAATATTGGCCTTACTGTGATTGTCATTCTTTTCTCATAAAAGCATGAAAACTTAATCAAAAGAGAAATGTTCAAGTTTTAATTAAGAAAATTGAAAAAACAATTCGAATAGAGGAAAATTTACCAAAATAACCTCTGCAGTAAATAGTTGAATGAAAAAGCTTTAATTGAAAATGAGAGAGAGGAAATAAAGAATTCACGCAAAATCTCATCGCGTTCGACATAAGTAATAAATATTACATGATATTTTTCTGTATCCAGAAAAGAATTTAAAAAAAAAAAAATCGGATATTGGTATGCATATAGACTATGTGTGGCACGAGTTAATTAGTTTTGTATAGCGTGCGATGGGAAGAGAATCTGCAATGTTCGGTTCTAGAGGTATTTTGTCTGGCACGTGTCTCTGTGAGAATCTGCAATGTTAAGGTTCTATAGACATTTGTCTGGCATGTGTCTTCGTATTTTTTTCCTTGTTTCAAATAAATTTACTTTTTGAACCAAAATTTTCCAATTGAAACCTTTTTGGTTCTTGAGTTTTTGTTTTCGGTTTTATGTAAAGAAAATGACTGGTTTATTTTTTAAATTACAAATTGGTAAACTTATCATGAGTTTAAATATTTACCGTCTTTCAAAACACAACATTCAGAGTTCATAAAATAATTTTCATCAAATGTTTTTTTCTTTTATGTTTTTATGTTTTTTTTCTCAGTATACTTACGTAATTCTTTACACATCACATGCATGATCGTATGTTTTAATGCAGGTTTCACCAAAATACGTGCTTATAGGGAATGTTATGCATTACTTTTTTGATGCATGATAATAAATGCAATCTTATATTTACGTATTGGTCTTGTTAGCTTGAAATAATTATCATTAGCTCTCAAAAGTCAGTACCTTGAGTACCTATTGATATAGTTTCCTCAAATAAATCTGTATTTGAGACAAAAGTGAGATAGTTTCAATGATGTTGGTTTCCTGATGTTTTTCATATTGTATCATTTAAAATGTCAAAATTTGTTGTTAGCTTGTATTAGTCATTTATATAAAGATTTGCTAACCTGTAAATGATTTATTTGAATGATCATGGTACTATTTCGAGAAATTATTTCTCTTTTCAAAATATTAAGACATCGATATTTGATCCGTTGATAATACTACTATTACTACTAAAAATTATTATTATTATTATTATTATTATTATTATTATTATTATTATTATTATTATTATTATTATTATTATTGTTGTTGTTATTCTTGTTGTTGTTGTTCTTGTTGTTGTTGTTGTTGTTGTTGTTGTCGGTGTTGTCTTGATTGATGTTGACATCTTCAGAACATAATTTGTAGGTTGTGCAACGTCCAGTATAATTAGGCCTTCTCCACAATAAAAAAATAATTTAAACATGTAAAAATACATTAAAGCAAAATAATGTACCTTTTAATTTTTCAGGATAAAAGCTGAAAGAAACCTTCAAACTGCAAAATTACTGCGCATAGTCTTTGAAGGTAGCAATACAGCAGTTTCTGAGTCAATACATTTCAAATGATTTTTATACTTTGAAAACATAATACAACGATATATTTTAAGGCATTTAATTGTAAATTAATCTAGGCCGGTTGAAAATACAACTGTTTAGAAAACGTTTTGTCAAAATGGTTAAAGTTTCTTTAATTTCTCTTTTCTTTGTCTCACATACATACGCATATATACCTACAGTTTTGAAAAGGTCCAATTACGTACAATTTGATGAGATTCAATGCTTTTATAAGTGCGAATGCCCCATTCATAATATTTGTTTAAACATAATTCAACTAATATCATTGTATTCTCGGAAAATTAAAAACTCCCTTTTAAAGTACGTATTTAATATGATTTCCTTTCTTTCTTTTTGATGTGTGTTACCTATTTTTTTTTTTTTTTTGTGGGGGTGGGGGTGGGCGGATAAAGTGGTATGAATTTCTAATCTTATAAATACTTGAACAGTAATATATGTACCTACGAAATCAGATATTACGATTTAAACCAGAACATAGTATCACGTAGGTTTACGTTTTGTATGACAGAGCAAGCAACTTGAACAGGTGACACATCTTGCTCAAAGTTCTTCTGTTTAGTAAGGGTGGGTTACATTTAAAATTGCAAGGTGTGATATATCATGCTTAACTGGCTTACTTTTCCCTCAAGGAGTAAACATTTTTGCATCCATTCTGCTCTAAGCTTTCTGGCCATTTTGGTTTATATAATTCAAGTTAGTTCCATTGTTAATAAAAAAAAGCTAATATAATCTTGGTAAATCCTAAAAGAATAATTTGTTCTTTTCTTTCTTTCTTCTTTGTTTTTAAATATTGGTTTATATTCCTGCTTAACGTCGTAATTTTATATGATAATAAAACTGTCACCACACACGATGATTTATAATACATTTTAGTGAATTAAAGTGAAAACTACAATGGAGGTTTAACTCATAGATCAAATTACAAGAGTGACCAAGAATGTATTGACATTTTTGTTCTTCCCTTCTTTAATTTTTTTAACAATCGATTAATCGATTTATAGATTCTTACCACGTTCCTAAATATTCTACATAGCTCTTAACGTATTTAATGAAAGAAGTACATGCAAAATATATGCTTGTCAGACGTTTAGACGCATCGCAACGAGTTTTCATGACGATTTAGTACTGTCTCTCCGAAAAATAATGCGACAATTTCTTTACGGAAAATTTCTCATTTTAGCCTCCGGCAAAAGACTCGCATAAAATTAGTGGCTATAAATCATACTCACGGAACTATGATTTTGTTTTGCATTCGGCGCGATGTAGGTCAAAAATGTAGTTGATTAATGCGCGCAATCAAGATCATCGCTCGGCTATTTCCGACAAGTCGAGAAATAGCTTTGGAAGTAGTTGTAGGAATACACATCAATTTGATGGGTTTGGTGATTTGCCTCTGGCGGAGTGCATCACATATGTTACGACAGAAAAGGCAGATAATGTTCCGATTGTGACTTTGTCTCCTTCCTCCGCCATATTGTGCAATATGAATAAAAGTAGATTCGAATATTGTTTTCAATGGCGGCGAATTACATCCAAGGTTTCTTTCTCGACTTGACGGAAAAGGCCGAAGATGTTCCGATTGTAATGCACGATGGAGTTGTACAACGCAATACAATTCAATGTTTATTCCGCTCAGGTCACGAATGTTACAAATGAGGAGTACAAAGTAAATCAAAAGTAGATAAACATGCGTGTAACATAGATATAATATTTTTATAGGGGACTGATGATGTAGGTACAACAATAGTATGTTAATAAGGTGTTCTAGATAATAGAGTTAGATGGTTGTTACAACATTATTCATCTGGTAATAAAAATACCTTAAACATCATGCTAATTTTTTATTTTACAGTTCGCATATTACTCATTCTTGTTTTAGATTTGAGCTATTATATAAAAGAAGATATACGCATATCAAAACATATATTACTTACCACTGTTATGTAAAACAAGATATAAGAATATCGAGACATATGCTATTACATATATGGTGATTACAAGGATTTCATTTAATATACCATTTTTGCATTTCATGAATTATTAATCATACAAGTGTAGTTCAGCCTACACAAAAATACATTCCATGTTAACTGAATTTCGACATGATAACTCTTATAAATTTACACAATTTTAAAAGCTCAATACCTTGAATTAAACAAATCATTAAAAAATAATATATTTCGCCTTCTGTGATATTTATTTTTATATTTATTTTTTAGGTAAAGTTTTCTTTCAGTTTTGAAATAAGGACAATTGAATATGTAATGAAATTCATCACCTAAATCATTTTCGTTGCATAATGAACAGTCTTTCGTTCCTTGGAATATTTGACCCTCTGCCAGTTTCAATTGGTAAAGTTTTTTGGGTTAAGAAATTAAATAATCTTCCAACTTGAGGTCTATTTTAAAGAGTCCATAGCTGTTTCCATTGCTAAATAAAGTTTTGTTTGTGTTCCATTGCTGAAGATATATGTCCATTAGTCTATTCTTCATACTGTTGATGAGCAACTGTTTATCAGGAAAATATCGAGAATACCAAATGTATCGGAATCCACATTCTTCGAAAATAGATTTAAAGTAATCAAACCATCGATACGTATTATTATGTGCTTTGATATCATTCAATATAATTTTATATGTGACTTTCGCGTATTTTTCCTGTTTTCCCTCAATTAGTGTACACCAATATTTGACGGCGTTCAATTTCACTCTAAGTGTAAATGGATCTCTTCCAGTTTCTCCATATAGCATGTATAACGGGGTACCCTTTTTACATTTTAAAACCCATCTTAGAAAATCTGTATGAATTTTCTCAATGATTTTGCAATTTTCAAGCATCAGCAACAATGCATTATCAATCCCGTAACTGTGAAAAAGCCAGTAAATCCGTCTAGATGTAATCCATCTCTATTTGCATAAAACACAAATATACAGCTACAGCGAGTTGTGTTTTATTGAGTCAAGTCAAAGGTTTTGGAAGATACATATTGTATGATATAATCAGCTATGAGTTGAGACACGTGAATTTGCAACTAAAGTCAGGATAGTTCGATAAAAGTCTATTGAGTTGAAAATGGTGAAAAATCACATATGGGAAATACCTTGTGACTTTAAACAATTTTCTTGATCAAAGTTGTACCGTTACATTACTTTTTTTCACATAACGATCTTTTTAAATTATTGACAAAAATAATATTTGTACAAAAATAGAAGAAAATAAAATTGCAATTTACATGTACATATCAAATGTGCCCCTTATGTAGATTTGTTTAATAAACTATCGCTGATGTCTCCTGCCTTATGATTGTTATAAATTAAAACGCGTGTGGTTTAAAAACCCTCAGTTTCTTTTTTCTGAGAACAGCTTCAGAATTAAAACACTGGAAAATAAAGAATATTCGGGCGTTTTCACTTGTGCTATCTCAGTCATATGGCAGGCATAACGTGCATATCTCATAAAATAACGAGACGGCGTACGTATCTTGATAGCATAAGAGCTAGATTGCTATAAACCCGTCAAATCTTGTGGATATGGGAAACCGGCAAGTAAGAATCTGGGGAGCTAGATTTACAACAAGGATAACAAGGAACCCGACCAGCTGTGCGCCAGAGAAGGGAGTTCACTCTTGTTGGCTCTAATTGAATATGATGCTTGGGTTCGCCGTAGGATCTGACACGTTTTGATAGTTATGAGACGCACACTCTCTCTTAGTCCCACCAATCCTTCAGCCATTAATTTTGTTATCAGGAGATCTTACCTTGGCCAGATTTCAAGAGGAGCAATAATTTGAAATTATTTTCTTGACCCTAAAAACATTAACTTGGAATGAAAGAGGGGTGATACAAAATGATATTCATTTGAAGGTTCAGGACACTTAAACGTGATGAAATGTTTAACAATAATAACACACGTTTGACCAAAACATTATATACACGATGGAAGATTATTTTGTAGTATCTTCAAAGGAAATGAATAAATAACAAATAGTCCACCGAGAAAAAATCAAAATTCTTTGCCATTCTGACGTGGTGCAGATAGGTCAGATTCTGGTTTTTGTTGTCCGCCCTCTCCAAAAATATTTCAATATTACAAATTGTTTCCATGATTATAACATTGTTCAACTCACTACTCCAAAGGATAGATAACGATCTAAACGAAACATTTTAATGGGGTTTCCAGTCGAGGGATTTCAGTCCACCGATAGCCCTATTTTGGCCATGCTTTTGACAGTCGATGAGGGCAATTATACAAGTATCCATACCTTGTTAATTTCCAGAAGGTTAATAACAATACATAGTCTGTATATATATATATACAATTTAGAAGCGTTGGGAAGAACATAAATGATTGTGAACATTATGCCATCATGCATCAAATACCAGGAATTGCCTCCATTCAATTCTTTTCGATCAAGATATTTATTTGTCTTAGATATCGCTATAATGTACAGGCACGTTTTCACACACGTCAGAGCCATATTTTATCCCAAAATTTAAAAATTTGAGAATGTTCATTTGCTTGTAGAAGAGATGATTTTGGTTGTAGACAGAATAAAGGACAACTAATGTAGACAGAATAAAGGACAACTAAACAAACACGCTGATGAGACTGTAAAAAAATGTTTTAAAAATCACCAATTATAGATAGTGATAACCTGACTGTTTCTCCATTCTGCTTATCTGCTTGTCTATTTCGTTCCATTTTTCCATTCGGCTTATCAATTTTGTCTCATTTTAAGCTCTACTGCTCATAGACCAGATGAGCTTATGGGGTGTCTGTTGTCCGTCCGTCGTCTGTGGTTCGTCTGTCCGTTAGCACAGGTTTGTTATCTCTACTCCTCCTAAATTACTTGGAGGATTGTCATGAAACTGTACACAGAAATTCATCCCATGGTCTAGTTGTCAAAGATGAAAATGTTGCCGATCTGACTTCCAATATGACCGCCACGACAGCCATCTTGAAAATCTTGTTATCGCTACTCCTCCCAAATGGATGGCCATATCAACATGGGGTTTTCACTAAAAGACCTCTTATGGTGTCTACTTGGTCCGAAATGAAAATAGCGCCGATCTGACATCCAACATGGCCGCCACGGCAGCCGTCTTGAAAATCTTGTTATTGCTTATCCTGAATGGATCGTCATATCAACATGGGTTTTTCTACTTGGTCCTAGATGAAAATGGTGTGGATCTGAGATCCAATATGGCCGCAATGGCAGCCATCTTGAAAATCTTGTTATCGCTACTCCTCTTGAATCGATGGTCATATCAAAATGGGGGTTTCACTAAAAGACCTCTTATGGTGTCTACTTGGTCCGAAATGAAAATAGCGCCGATCTGACATCCAACATGGCCGCCACGGCAGCCGTCTTGAAAATCTTGTTATTGCTTATCCTGAATGGATCGTCATATCAACATGGGTTTTTCTACTTGGTCCTAGATGAAAATGGTGTGGATCTGAGATCCAATATGGCCGCAATGGCAGCCATCTTGAAAATCTTGTTATCGCTACTCCTCTTGAATCGATGGTCATATCAAAATGGGGGTTTCACTAAAATACACTAGACATAGTTAAGAGGAAGAAATGGTGTTATCTTGATTTCGTGGAAATTCTTTTCGCCGAGAAGAGCGTCAGTCCCTTTTAGAGACTCTTGTTATGATGGTTTCTTTATTATGTTTTTGTCTGATTCTTTTACGTTGGCATTTCTTTATTTATGTAAACTTTACAGTTTGATTAATTGACCAATAGATAGATTGAATGGTTGATTGAATAATTCATCATTGGAACGATACGAATCGTCTCTAAATCATCTGATATCCCCTAAAATGTATTGTTTTTCTTTCAATTTTTTTTATATACAATATTCAGCTGTTGGTGCGCATTTTATATTTGACCACTTGCATTTTGAAACCAGATCATATATTATATAAGACATTATGTACAAGTCCATGATCATATATTATATAAGACATTATGTACAAGTCCATGATCATATATTATATAAGACATTATGTACAAGTTCATGATCATATATTATATAAGACATTATGTACAAGTCCATGATCATATATTATATAAGACATTATGTACAAGTCCATGAGCAGATATTTTATAAGACATTATATACAAGTCCATGAGCAGATATTTTATAAGACTTTATATACAAGTCCATGAGCAGATATTTTATAAGACATTATATACAAGTCCATGAGCAGATATTTTATAAGGCTTTATATACAAGTCCATGAGCAGATATTTTATAAGGCTTTATATACAAGTCCATGAGCAGATATTTGATAAAGCATTATATACAAGTCCATGAGCAGATATTTTATAAGGCTTTATATACAAGTCCATGAGCAGATATTTGATAAAGCATTATATACAAGTCCATGAGCAGATATTTTATAAGACATTATATACAAGTCCATGAGCAGATATTTTATAAGACATTATATACAAGTCCATGAGCAGATATTTTATAAGACATTATATACAAGTAAATGATCAGGTATTATATAAGACATTATATACAAGTCCATGATCAGGTATTATATAAGACATTATATAGAAGTCCATGAGCAGATATTTTATAAGACATTATATACAAGTCCATGATTTTTTTCAAAGGTTAAACGACACTAATTTGTCTTTCCTATCCATCCACTGTATGCTTTCACTTGTCATTTGACTGCTTTTATATGAACAATCCAGGGTTACACAAAACATAGTAACATAGTTAACCACTAATTTATATGGAAGATAGAAATGGAATGAAAAAGATTTACAGTTTTCCTTTAGACTGTATTTCCTGTACACTACAGCAAAAGACAACATTTTGATGAGGTTATATATGTACCAGGCGGTCTACTACCTTAATAACAATGAGCATCCAGGCAGCTAAATTTCTACCATGTTTTCGTCAGTGAGAAAATCTGAGGGTAGTGTGGCCAGTTCCTCTAACTCTGACATTAGCTCAGATTGATTAAAATGAACTGATTTGTGTTGAGGGCGTATACAAAATTGTATGTATGTATGTATGTATGTATGTATGTATGTATGTATGTATGTATGTATGTATGTATGTATGTATGTATGTATGTATGTATGTATGTATGTATGTATGTATGTATGTATGTATGTATGTATGTATGTATGTATGTATGTATGTATGTATGTATGTATGTATGTATGTATGTATGTATGTATGTATGTATGTATGTATGTATGTATGTATGTATGTATGTATGTATGTATGTATGTATGTATGTATGTATGTATGTATGTATGTATGTATGTATGTATGTATGTATGTATGTATGTATGTATGTATGTATGTATGTATGTATGTATGTATGTATGTATGTATGTATGTATGTATGTATGTATGTATGTATGTATGTATGTATGTATGTATGTATGTATGTATGTATGTATGTATGTATGTATGTATGTATGTATGTATGTATGTATGGATGGATGGATGGATGGATGTGTGTGTGTGTGTATGCATGTATGTATGTATGTATGTATGTATGTATGTATGTATGTATGTATGCATGTATGTATGTATGTATGTATGTATGTATGTATGTATGTATGTATGTATGTATGTATGTATGTATGTATGTATGTATGTATGTATGTATGTATGTATGTATGTATGTATGTATGTATGTATGTATGTATGTATGTATGTATGTATGTATGTATGTATGTATGTATGTATGTATGTATGTATGTATGTATGTATGTATGTATGTATGTATGTATGTATGTATGTATGTATGTATGTATGTATGTATGTATGTATGTATGTATGTATGTATGTATGTATGTATGTATGTATGTATGTATGTATGTATGTATGTATGTATGTATGTAATGTATGTATGTATGTATGTATGTATGTATGTATGTATGTATGTATGTATGTATGTATGTATGTATGTATGTATGTATGTATGTATGTATGTATGTATGTATGTATGTATGTATGTATGTATGTATGTATGTATGTATGTATGTATGTATGTATGTATGTATGTATGTATGTATGTATGTATGTATGTATGTATGTATGTATGTATGTATGTATGTATGTATGTATGTAAGTTTAGTATAGATCTAAACCTTCTTAAATTTTTAACTGGAATATTTTTTCTTTTCGGCTTTTAAGGGATATACTACTCTTAGTGTAAAAAAATGCTATCTTCCTTAATCAGTACTAGACTTTAAAACCTTGCATACATACTCATTAATCTAAAATATTGATTGGGAAAAAAAAGGATCTCACAGCGTAAATGACGACTAGTATTCACCCATGTTAGGCCAGCGGTGATAAAGAAATAGTTTGACCTTATTATAACATGCATTTTTCATTTGCTTTCCTACAGGAGAAACATTTCTATCTTTCTACATGCTGTTTCATCAGCTATTAATGACTTTCAATATTTGTAGCTAAGAATTTTTTTTTTTAAAGCAAGTGACAGACGTTTTGAGTCTAATTATTTTGACCTTGATAACCACTCTCAGCAGTCCGATATTTTCATTTCATTTAGTTTCCATTTCCAGAACAAATTTTACCAAAAGCTTGGAATTGTATGAAGAATTCGTCACCCTGCCGATGCTTGAGCAGGTTGCGAAAAAAGAGTAATATACTTCTAAAGAAAATAGTGCAAAATATTCAACAGAAGTGCCAAAAACTAATTTCTTGAGTCTTTGCTAATTTAATAGTCTCAACTGTAGGGAATGTTGCATGGGAGTGGAGGTGTGAATGTATGAGCAAGCTATACTGAGAGGCAAACATGGAAAAGAAAATCTCATGAAAATCCAGCCAATATTACATCAAAGAGAGAGGGGGAAGGGAGGGGTCCTCCACGACAACATTTTGGGAAATGGGGAGATGATAGGGAGAGGAGAATTTTTCATTTTTGAGTTTGATATTACGCGATTTAATAAGCGCCAAAATCTAGCTATAATTTAGAACTTAAAAGAGTGATATCAGTAACATTTACGAAAGTCTGTGTTTACAATTTAATTTATAATACTTTTGGGGTTTTTCCCGATGACTGTTTGTTAATGGCGTTCAAATAAATTACTTTTTATTAATCAACCACTAAAGTAAATGACTTATTGATCAACCATTATGACTTTGGAAGAGTGAAAAAAATATACTATTATTCAATGACAGCTATCACATTCCACAAAAGTTTACATGTCTAATAATGTGTAACTTATATGTAAACCATTTCTATGTTACTTTAATACGCATAACTTCGAAATATAACTATTGCATGTTTCTATTTCATAGGCATAAAATGCCTAAAATAACGATTAGTATTTAGATTGATACGCATTGATAAATTATGTGCAACTAGTGTCATAGACAATAAGAGAAAATAAATACCACAGTAACCTACATACATCTTTTGATATTCGCTTTACATAATACAAAACTTTCTCTCTTACACTCAGTTGCAGAGACAAGTTTTACATCACTTAAGAGAACTTTTGTAAAAAACATTTATCACATGTGACCAACCGTCTTTGATCAAAAATGTGCTTTGAAAGTAGTACTGACGTAAATGTGCAGTTGTAAGTTCCATCTTTGGAATTTGAAAATATTTGCCTTCGTCTAACGGAATGTTCCACAGCCATAACTGCTTAACACCATGATAGCAATGCCCACTTCTTCTTATATGTATTGTGCTGTGCTACTACTACTGCTACTACGAAGACGACGACGAGTTCAAAAACTACTATTACCACAACTACAACTAAATATTGTTTTTGTTGTCGTTATTGTTGTTGTTGTTGCTGTTGTTGTTTCTTAGAAGTAACTCATATAAAAAATAATTGAACAATCCATTTATGTGCTTTTCCCGACATCTTTCCTAAATTTGATCTTGAAATATGTTGCTCTGCGTTTCACGTTTTCCATTCTTCTTCCACTAATCCCAGCATTGTTGTTCGTGTTGTGGCTGTGATTGTTCTTGTTTTTAATTATTGTTTCAGTTAATTTGTTTGTCGTGGGATTGGTCTTGTGTTTACTGCACCCACTGCCATTAAAATCGGTCTAAATTTTGTCTATTTTGTTCGTATACATTATCTTTCGCTGAGAAACGCATTTTTTATGTGGAAAATGCTTACGATTTTGTTGTCGCTTCCAAATATTGCGATGGTTTCCTGCAAAACAATTAGGCCAGTTTTACAATAATCCTTGTATTTTTTTGTCAGTGTATCCAACACTTTAGTGGTCAGTAATTTGTTTAAACTATATAAGCCGATACATTCAAGAAAATAGTACAATTAAAAATACATTACGAATTGAGATACATTGCTGTTGACACATATTCAATTCGTATAACATTCTTTAGTTGAATTGCTTTAAAATCTACATCAAAAAATATTTTGTTATTCACATAATTTAATTGTGAATTTGTATATTATTTAAGAAAATAACACACACACTAATTAGAGTATTCTATTCATTTATTTAACTTTTATTTTTGTTTCAGAACGTAAGACAGTCTTACTCAGTTGAAAGGACGGCGACCCATATTTGTAAAAAAATATGTACCCACTACAAGGTATGTTTCTTCTCTGTCTAATGCGATTTTAACTTTTTTAATTTTATTTTTTATTTTTATTATGTAAGTCAATAAAAAGAATGATCAAAATCCTTTTTGTTCTTTTCCTTTCATAAATTTTTTTATTGTCTATTTCGAGTATATTTTCAGGTTCTAACGGTGATCTATCTGTATATATATATATATATATATATATATATATATATATATATATATATATATATATATTATATATACATCTCTCTCTCTCTCTCTCTCTCTCTATATATATATATATATATATATATATATATATATATATATATATATATATATATATATACTCGAAAGATAGATGTGTGAAATCTGTCTCTGCTGATCGGCTTTTACTAAATATAATGCAAATGTTTTTCAATGCAAGCACATCGAAGAAAATGAAGGATGTCGTGACTAAATATTATTGCAAACTGATGAAAAATATATTATACTTCTTTTCTTCAAAATATTGTTAAGGGAAACAAAATACCATTTTAAATTAATTTTGTCCTGACACCGACAGGAAATTGGTATGATTTTTTTTAAATAGCTGTACGGAGTACTAGTATATTCAAAATAATTGAAACATTTTCTTCAGTTTTATAATACTGTTGAAAATATATGCATAATTATTGCTTTAGTTTTTCGGTGTAGGTGTATCAATAGTAGACATATTATTTGATTTAAGAGCTCAGTTTTAGCGCCAAGAAAACTTTTTCACAATGAAATGGAATGAAGTAATTGATTCCAATATAGATGAGACCTTTGAAACCTTTGGAGTGATATGCACTATTCACACATGATAAATAAAATAAGTCACGTTTCTTTAACGTCTCAGTACATACGGAAAGAAAACGAAAACATAATTATCGCTTTCTCTTCAATGTTAGAAGATAGAAAGAACGGAAAGCAACACAGTAATATATTTTCTATAAATCAGGTACCTCCAATAAATGAGATCAATTTTATCTGTTTTTATTCTAACAATATTTTCGTTCTTCGTTAGGAATAGATCTCTCTAGTTTATAAATCAAACCAAATATAAGTTGATTAATATTAATTTTAAGCAGTATACACATATTGTCTTCTCCATGCAATCAATATATTAATTTTAAGCAGTATGCAAATATTGACTTTTCCATGCAATCATATATTATTTGCAAGCAGTATGCAAAATATTGTCTTCTCCATGCAATCAATATAAAAATCTAGCGCATAAATGAAATAATTGTTGCATCATTAATTCATACTGATGCAATAAAGTATGTTATAGAATGTTAGAAATACGTACCCAAGTAAAACATATATATTTAGAAATATGCATTCTGAGAACATAAAAAAACAGGAGTCTCCAAATTTTTTTCATCTTTCCATTCTATATATACATAAGTAATTGATAACTACATTGCAATTGTCCTGATAACAATGCGTACATTGTGCTTTCATTTTTCTATGCTGAGAATTTTGTTTTTTCATTTTCTGCTAGATGGTGGAAAATATCAGTAACTGATATCATCGATGCATGAATGAGTAGCGTTGGGGAACATTTTGCGCACATCATTTACCAAGGTTTTCTAGCAAAAGCTAGAAATACGAGAAATCTCGCGTGAGAAAATGAATTATGATACATGCACAATGTCATAAAAAAATTATTATTGTGTTGCTCGATGGGAACATCACGTCTTGGTATAAATTTCTCATTGTTATGTGGACGTTTCTTGACGTAATGCCGATGGCACTTCGTTCCACTTGTCATCATAGTGGACACATGGTTAATTAACGGCCCTTTAGCTCAGGTTCACGGGATTTATATCAATCACAGCGGCAAATGCAGGTTAGAATTTGTCACCTCTTTCAATTAATTTTACAATAATTCTATTATCTGCCGTTGTTAATTGCAAAGTCAACAAAAATTCTTAAGGTAGAAATCTACATAGAATGCTCAAAATTGTCATCTTTCTATAAAGGAAATCATTTGAATGTAAAACTAAAATGAGTGAGAATATTGGTACAAAGCAATATTAACAAGAACAGCAAAGAAGCCATCATAACTAATAATAAATGTATTGAGAACGTGAAGAAATGGTCTAAAATACATCAGCTACATGCATCCTATAATTTGAACAACACTGCTTAATAGTTGGCGCTGCATTAGTAAGTTTAAATGCCATTTTAATTTTAATTATTATTCGTTTTTTTGCATCTAAAACTTTTTATAATATGTTTAAATACTGATAGTGCAAACTTGAGATAATAATCTCATGTTAGCGCCCAAATTTATTCTACAAATAGATACGATAACAGAGATACATTGTTTATCTTGCAATAAAAAGTGCATACATACAAGACGTACAGGTTGAGCATACTGAAAGAGGTAGTATATCCACTTAATTCGAAAGGTAATTGATTCCCAGGCGAACAGTTAACCCTAACATGCATTCACATCAATTATTTCTGGAAACAATTTTTTAGACATCTAGCACTATGAAAATGTGACAAAACCAAAACCTCAGATGACCATTTCGGGGATTCCAATATTGTTGACCATTTCGAGGATTCCAGTCTTGTTGACCATTCGGGGATTCCAATCTTGTGCTTTTCAACCATTACCAAAAATCTTCAGGACTGATCTTTATGCTTTAGATTCAAAAGGAATGAATCACTTTATTGATGCCAGATTCGTACTTGTAATTTAATCTTAAATATAACTTAATATCGAGGTGTTAGGCCCAAACATGAAAAGCAAGTAATAAATCTTCTTACGAATTTCTGATGATAATGTTGATAAAACCCAAAACACTTTTAATTCGAGAAATAGAAGAATGGTATTTGGTGGCCTGGATGTCTTAACCTCAATCAGTTTGCTGTTAGAATCTCTCTATAGAAGGATTATTTTATCGAAAACGATACTGTTTGTATCATCGATTTAAAAATTACTGTAAATACGTATTCCTAACAAGTGAACGAAAGGAAATCAAACAACAGTTTAATTTGGTATGAACAGCGCTAAAATGGTTGTAAATCTACTGACCAGAAGAGTATCATAGGATACAAATGTCGTCCCAAATGATGCGGGATCAAGGTAGACAGCTGATGTCGTTTTGATTATATATATATATATATATATATATATATATATATATATATATATATATATATATATATATATATATATATACGCACACACATACACTGACTTCCAATGCATTATACTTACTAGAAACACAAATCGTTATCAGGGCAATAATCTTCTTCACCGAATAGACCAAAGCAATGAAAATCTGTCATGATATATAGTTTCTAAGTCCAAATAAAATCTGTCATGATATATAGTTTCTAAGTCCAAATAAAATCTGTCATGATATATAGTTTCTAAGTCCAAATAAAATCTGTCATGATATATAGTTTCTAAGTCCAAATAAAATCTGTCATGATATATAGTTTCTAAGTCCAAATAGAATCTTTTGACACTGACGGACAGATATAAATCGTATACTTTTCAAACACCTGTGCTTTTTGCTCGTTCTTGTTGAAGAGGGAGTTGTTTTCTTACTTTTCTCTTTGATGTTTCCGTACATGGTTGAAATTCGCTGAGAAATGATCAATACTACCTTTTTTACATTTATTAATATTTAGCCAGTCTTGACAAGATGATTCTAGGTTTTATTATGTTACCTGTTTTAATTGATTTTTTTTTTAGCCCTGTAGTAGTAATTGTAATATAAAGTTACAATGTTTGATAAATCAAATGGATGACACTTACGCGAAAAGGGGAATATAACGAGACTCGCTTATCGATGAAATTATTAAGCAGTAGAGAAGATATACAAATGAAAGCGTGGATAATTAGCCAATAACAATAAAAATTAAGGGTCAGAAGACTACACATAGCGTTTTAAGGGCCAGAAGGATACACATAGCGTTTTCTCTATCGTAAAAAACTGCCTGGAAAGCAGAGAAAAGCGTACCCTGTCAGATGTTGATAATTAATAAGGTTGATTGCGGTAAATTATGAAGAAGAAAAAAAATACTGTGTTTAAGATATTTTGTCGAAAAGTGTGGTAAATACTGAAGAAACATTCCGGTTTGTCGGTGTAGCTGTAGAACACAGTCTTCCTGTATACACAGATTCAATGTAACAGGAACCCCGTACAGTTTTCAATGGACTTCATCCTTTGGCTTTCTGTTTTACCTTCATTCCATCATAATTCTGATTCTTTTGCATATCTCGTAAACATTCGACGAATATTTAGCATATACAAATTAGAATGCCACCAGAGAAATTTTGTTAGTTACTGGAACGGAATGCTGGGTTTTTGGTTAAGAAGCAAAAAAACAACGAAGGAAGAAACGAAAGAGAGAACGAATAAACAAATTAAATTGAAAACAAACATATTTTAAAACAGCAGCTGAAGAGTTGTACGTCATAAGACCATGGAATACACATTATATATATATATATATATATATATATATATATATATATATATATATATATATATATATATATATATATATATATATATATATATACGAATTCTGATCTTGAGCATCTGCAAAATGACCATTATGACACTATCTCCATAAAGAAATGACACAGACTCTAGCACCATCACTGGTTCCCCAAGACAGGAAATGCTCGAACAATCTTAAAGATTTGATCATACATTTTCCATGGCTACATAATTAGTGGGTTACTGGTCTCCGCTAGTGTCAGGACATGAATAAGTAATGACAGGATGTTTAATACGGCTTGTCGTAATTGCTATTACCATATCTCCAAAGGAAATTGCTTAAAGAAATACGGGAATGTTTAGACCTATCCACAGTCAGTGATACAAAACATACGTGCAATAAAAGTAGTAATTTACAAGTGACTAAGGATCAATATAAAATGCCAAAAGAAAGCTGTTTTGTCTCATCTGTAATAAAGCTGTTTTGTCTCATCTGTAATAAAACTGTTTTGTCTCATCTGTAATAAAGCTGTTTTGTCTCATCTGTAAAAAAAACTGTTTTGTCTCATCTGTAAAAAACTGTTTTGTCTCATCTGTAATAAAGCTGTTTTGTCTCATCTGTAATAAAACTGTTTTGTCTCATCTGTAATAAAACTGTTTTGTCTCATCTGTAATAAAGCTGTTTTGTCTCATCTGTAAAAAAAATGTTTTGTCTCATCTGTAATAAAGCTGTTTTGTCTCATCTGTAAAAACAACTGTTTTGTCTCATCTGTAATAAAACTGTTTTAGGAGCACCCTGAATAATTTTCCAAACTCACAAAATAATAAGATGAGAAGCAACTCAAAAATTAGTTCAAACATTTTGTACGGTGTTAAAATGAAGTACCATTATCTTAAACATGAAATAAAGAAGAGAGACAACTGAAATTATTAGTGTGGAAACGACATTTTAAAATACAACTACCCGCTCATGAATCCGTTAAATTATTCTTCAACTTTTTGAAATTTACATTTCAACGTGTGTATAGAGTCTGATGATGATTGAATAATGCTCACATTAAGTTTTACTACCTTTATTTCAGTTTTACTACCTTTATTTTAAAGAACTGAATTACAAAGAGACGCAGGACTTAAGACAGAAGAAAGACCGTATTACCTCCAAATATCGTTCTATGAAATAAAACAAATAAAAACAAAACAAAATATCAATAATCATATACTCTGCAAAACAAAATTTGGGCAATCTTTCTAAACAAACATTGGAATTATTTTACGAATGTGATTTCTTTCAAGCCTTTTTTCGAACACTTTTACCTTCCGTTATTAATAAGTATTAGAAAAGAATTGTCAGCAGTCCTCAAGCGTGTGTCTGAACAGATGAATCACCAGCCAAAGAAAACACATTTATCAGAGAAGTTTAAGTATGTCTAGTAGAGAGATCTGGAGTTTATGTTAATAAATGTTCCACCCCATCTTTTAATGCTTCTCGTCCATTCAAATCGAGTAAATATTTAAACGATAGCGATATTTATTTTGAATGATATAATAAAACTACATGTAAAAGAAGGTATGAGAAAATGTTTCTTAGGCAATTGAATGGCTTTTCGATAAAAGTATAGTATGCCGCAGATATTACTAATTAAATGCGTATAAAGTACTGATATAGTATACCACATATATTACTCATTAAATGCGTATAAAGTACTGGTATAGTATGCCACAGATATTATTCATTAAATGCGTATAAAGTACTGGTATAGTATGCCACAGATATTACTCATTAAATGCGTATAAAGTACTGGTATAGTACGCCACAGATATTACTCATGAAATGCGTATAAAGTACTGGTATAGTATGCTACAGATATCACTCATTAAATGCGTATAAAGTACTGATATAGTATGCCACATATATTACTCATTAAATGCGTATAATGTACTGAAGAGAAACACAACTTTTAACATTTTTTAATGACTACATCTCTGACAGATCCAAGCCAAGATAGTGTTTTGTCCGGAATGACTTGAATAGTATTGAACGTCCGATTGCAGGGTTACCACAAGGCTGTATCCTTGAACCGTTACTCTTTCTTGTTTATATTTACTGTATAACCGTCAAGTTAAAGTCCTGTACTTATTTATTTCCCGATAATAAATACTATAGACCAATTATTCGTGATAGTATTTTGAACGATGAACTCCTTAATTTGAAAATGAAAGAAAATGGGGCTGGTCGACTTCAATGTTTGAGAAAAGAAAAAGCAATAATTCCATTTACAAGAATAAAGGTAAACTTTTGCCTTGTCTTCAGCTCTTTAATATCACTTGTCAATACTTTTACAATAATGTACATACTTATTTCTTAATGTAAGTACATAATTCTGCATCCCTGAATGGTTCTTTTTAAATTTACGTTTATAACCCAAGTGTACATATAAATAAACACTGACTTGATATTTGACAGCGCTTGTGAAGCAGACGACATTTAAATTTAAGGTCTAATTTTATCTGAAATTTAATGAGGTGGTATTAAAATAAAATCTGCTCAAATTTCGAATGATGGTGCTAATGACACATTATCCAATATAAAGTGATTGATACTGTATCCTCGGGAATCCATGCACGGTGCAGGTTTCCTTGAATACCCAAAAGATACGGAAGCCGTGGTCCTGTGGTATAACGTCAACCGGAATGTAAATTTGTATTCCCAACAACTGACCCAAAATTGTATGAATCTAATTAATAATTAAAGGTGACATCATATTGTAAAGAAAGAAATATATCAACTTATAGGTTTCTCGATTTGTTTTATACATAGTTAGCTTATCAAGGCTGACATTTAGTCGAGATAATACAGGTCCGTATGTGTGTAGCTGATTCTAACTCGATGGTGTGAAAAGTTTGTGCTCTAAAACTGACATCATAAGGCTGTTTTCACACCAGTCGTGTTAAATCAGAAATGACGCATGGGAGTGATATAAAACGGGCGCCATTGTCTGACCATTTGACATAGTGTACATCAATAATTTAAGGAATCAATATCGACAATATTGCGACTTAAGTGAGGGTGGCTATAAATCGGATATTGAAACACTCCATGATATTGCACTTGTAATTAGATTAATACCTCTTGGTGGCAGATATAAAAAAGCTGCTTAAATGTTTAATGTCTAATCATAAGAAAAATATATGTTTTTATATCAAACACGTTTCAAACATGTGTATTCTGAGACCCTTCTACCGCGCATTATAGGACAGAGGAAAAAGGAATTTAACCTTATAAGTCCATATGAACAGTTAATAAATTAAAAGTGCATATGAGCAGTTAATAAATTGAAAGTCTATATGAACAGTTAATGAATTAAAAAACACTGCTTGATGTTCGAAAAGCAATTTATCCTGAAAAATGTATGCTGTCTTAAACAATAAATGGAATGTTTAAAAAAAATGAAGAAAAGAGTTTAAATTGCTAGAACTATAGAAATTTTTTGTTATATCCTTAAAATGTTACCTCTGACAACATCTTCGGTTTTTTCTTAAACATTTTGCCATCTCAGTTATGTTACAGTGTACCTCCTTTCAAACGTAAAACGGTGGGAAATTCCATTTGAAACGTTCAAGGGCTAGTGAATCACAAATACCTACAAACATTGAATTTATTGTTATGATAAATATTTATATTAATGCCGTGAAATAAACATAGACTTATATTCATTTTGATGTCCAAGTTAAAGTTGGTATCAGAAAAAAACACTGCTCTAATCTAGTAATTTAAACCAAATAATGAAAATCTCGCGGAAGTATCAACAATGGATGAATAATAAATGATGTGACTGAGATTAAGCGATGTTGCCTGAAAACACATATATCTTTCTCAGGGTCCCCGGGTGAATAATAAATGATGTGATTGACATGAAGCGATGTTGCCTGAAAACCCATATATCTTTCTCACTTGCCCCGGGTGGCTGAGTGGTCTAAGGCGCTCGCCTTTACAGATTACTCACACTACTCACCTCTGTCCGCGTGAGTTCGAGTCTCGGCTCGACCAACGTGGGTATGTGAGAAAGCTTGCCATTAGCTTCCTGTAGGTCGGTGGTTCTTCCCAGTGTTTTCCCGTGTTCTTCCTCTGCCAAATATACTGGCCGCCATGTATAGCCTATCATGTGCTGAAAAATGGCGTTAAACCCCATAAAACCAAACCAATATTATTCTTAAAATTGAAAGTAAATTATATCTAATTTAATTAGTACACCCGTTATTAAATGTGTAGAGTCGAGCAAAATATTCCTGGATATATCAGTTATTTAAAACAAAATTTCCTTTAGAAAAAAATGCATATATATATATATATATATATATATATATATATATATATATATATATATATATATATATATATATATATATATAATGATACAAATACAAAACAGTTTCCCAACGTTTCAAGCTAAACAAGCTCTTCGTCAGGGGAAGAAACAAGCTACATCCTCAAAACAAACACTAAACACAAAAGCCAATAAGAATCTTGACACCTACATGTTTCAATGACGCGGAAATAAACAAACAAAGGATAAACAAAAAAAAAAAAAAGGGGACAAAATTTAAAAAAAAAAAAAAAAAAAAAAAAGGTATAAAAAGGGTAAACTACATATCCATGTTATTCCTCGCACATGACCAGATTGGTCGCACGCGAGTATAATTTAAGTTCATCATCACCCATGTTATGCTGTCATCAGCCCAACAAAGTTGTGTACAAAAAATTCAAAGAAGTGTTTATCGTGCGTATCACGCTGACGACCAAAGTGTTTTGACCTAATTCAGGCTGGGAACAAAAGAGTGACACCAAGAGAAAAGTCAAAGCCATCGTCAAAATGTGGAAAAGAAATTATATCCCGGTAAAGTTATGCACGGAGGTAGAGTGGAAGTATGTCAAGAGCATGGTATAGAGGAATAATGGACAAGAGTTCAAATAATAATAATAATAATAATAATAAGAAGAAGAAGAAGAAGAAGAAGAATTAGAAGAATACCAGCAATACAGGTAAAGAGTTACGGAATATTTACTTGAGTAGCAAAAATTGCGTACGTCTGATAAACTGATGCCTAGCTGCAGTTTTGATAAGATCGCATTAAGAAGGTTAGATTTTTTCATTTAGGCCGAACTCCCCATGAGTTTTCAACTGAAGTATCCAGTATTGTTCCTTACGTGCTCGTTCTATACTGGTCCACCCAGGTTAGAGGGACTCGACTGAATGTCCAGTCGAGTTGTAGTGGTTGGCGAGTGTCGCGTTGATTTTTTTGCGAATGTGGCTCTTGTGGTTATTAATTCGTTTTCTGAAATCAACGGTTTCTCCAACACATTGAGTGCCACCGATCTTGCATGTTAGAAGATAGATTACAATTTTGGTAGGACATCCTAACTTATAACTTGTGTACACACACACACACACACACACACACACACACACACACACACACACACACACACACACACACACACACACACACACGCTTTCAATAAGCATCAGTCTCTGCATATGCAGGAGTGATTTCACTTACATCCTGTGATGTCATATGTCGTACTAGAATTCGACTGTACATCGAAATAAAGCGAAAATACAAAGATGCACTACTTGTTTTCTCCAAATGATTTCTTTTGATACGTCAATTATTTAATATTTTTATAATTTTTAGTCAATCCGTATTTCTGATATTGACTCTTGATCTTTTTTCTAACAAAGCTAGATACGTATATCTTTATTTCTATGAAAGTACATCTACTTTCGCTGATTTAAACATTTAAAATACGAAAAAATTCTTTATTTAGCCTAGATATATGACATGGATTGTTTATTTTAATCTAAAACAAATGGAAAAATATCCACATAGTAACATTACGTGCTGGTATTTCATTAAAGGCGTGTACTTTATTTAATTTATCAATTTCAATGGGAGTATAATTTGTAGGCAACTTGGTCAATATCATCGATTTATGATCTTGATTTTTTAAATTTTGATTTGAGAAATTGGAAAAGCCCACGGTTACATTTATTACAGTCAGTGGCGGCGCGATGGGGGTGGGGGTGGGGGAGGGAGGTGTGGAAGTTGGGAACTGACATAAAAACTGTTCTCTAAGGCAAAGTAATAATTACAGATGTCAACATGGATTTTGTAACATAAATTTTCCATCTAGATCTATACAAGGAGTTATGAACTATTTGTTTTTAGATATACAGGAAATTGTCTAAAGGAGAATTTCCTTATATAGATAGCAAGTTACTCTTTCATAAAATGCAGTATATCATTTGATCGTGAAAGATTGTTCATTAAAATCTAACCTTTTAATGACAAGTTAAAACTATTGCAATCCATCTTAATTTTTAAATTTGCATGGCTTGAGCTTACGGATTGCCTTGTCAAAAGCGACAAATGACGTGGTGGTTTAAATGGTCGAAAGAAAACAAGATGGAAACTCATATCGCTGCTGCCAGTAAGAATATCCTTTTTGACCCTTTATGTTGATTCCACATCTATCAGTGCCCGGTGGGCCCCGTATGAGGAGTTTAGTTATCAACTTCAGATACTAATAACTAGACCTTTGTGTAATGAAATAGGAGAATGAAAACTGTTCCATCCTCATTGAGAGGCTAGCAATCACCTCAGTGCACGTGTAGGCTATACCTCTTATACTCATATGACGTCATCTGAGGAGGTAATTGAAAACACCTACTTATTGAAAGGGTCTCTCTCTCTCTCTCTCTCTCCAAAATCATATTGGTATATCCCAATTTCTTTGTAACCAAGCAGAAATATTATAGAAAACACTCGAAGGGGGCTACTGATGTGCTTTTGTAATATCCGATATTTCGCTTTACAACCGGAACCAGTCAAGGATATATTATGTTATTGTTCGTTGTTTTGGAGATATTATTTGGAAAGGGACATTATCAAAGTAAGTCAAGGGAAATAGTAACGTTAATCTCCAAACATTCAAGTAACGGTGTCCACTCTTTTTCATTCATGACTTTATGGTGCGAAATGTGTTATATATATATATATATATATATATATATATATATATATATATATATATATATATATATATATATATATATATATAGAGAGAGAGAGAGAGAGAGAGAGAGAGTTACAAATATACACCAAACAGAGCGGAAAGTTCTATCACTGGATCCTACAGAAGAATGCTTGAAACTATTAAGTGAATTTTTAAATATGAAGAAATAATATTATCATACAGGTTAGAGAATTTGTAATTCGTACTCTACGGAGATTCGAACTTAGATGAGAATTAATTACTGGGTCGATATGCGGATGTCTCTGCTACGCACGAATGCCTATATCAGCGACTTAGAAGCATCATTTTTGGGTGATGTGTGTGCATGGTCGAGGGGTATAGGGGTTGGCAAGGCGATAGGTGCCAAAACAGTCTCAAGCATTACATGCAAACCATGTAATCATTCGTAATGAAACACATTTCCAAAGAAAAAAAAAAGAACAATTTACATCGTCTATCAGACGAATGGTCCGGACCTGATTTTGGTCCCTTTTTAGGTCAGGACCTAATTCCATATTGAGATAGATTTGCTATTGACTCTTAAAATTCATCAGTACTATCTTGAGACTTTGTACAAGAAGGTGGGGGTAGTTCTAAAATTCTGTGTAGATGTATTTAAATTTTCTTGAGTCTATTGGCTTCGTTAAATATATAAGTGTTTTATTTTTCATGGAAGTTTGGTGTCATACCAGGTTTATGAAATTTAAACATCACAGAATTAGCTATAGGATACGGAAGCCGAAGGGTGTTACGTAACCTGTGTGATTCGGGAGCTGACATTTTATACCACAATAAATGCACAATTAAAAACATTTAACTTTGATAACTGCAATCCTGAACTAACTTGCTTTTGTCTTTGAATGTAATTTTTTTATTTTTCTGTTTTCCTCTTTTGACTTTCAAAATTCTGTCGCTTAGGAATATTCTCCCTTGTTTTGAACCAGCTATTTTTCTTAGCATCGAAGCAATTCCATCAGCCCTTATACCGCTTGATTCGCCTGCATGAAAAATCCTTGTCATGTTGACAGTCTTCAAACCTGTAAGTTGAAAAAAGAAAGAAGGAAGTATTTCTTGACGTAGTTTAAAGAATATGCAACTCATTAAACAAATAATTAGAAGCCGATTTTTGCTGTCAGCTGTTCCTTCAGTATTGTACAATACATGCGATAGTTCCCGTTAGGGGGCGTCTTTGATCAATCCGAATATTTGAGAAAGGTACACTTGTGTCAAGATTTTGTGCCTAATTTTGCCGGCTCAGTGTCTCCCGATATATATATATATATATATATATATATATATATATATATATATATATATATATATATATATAGAGATATATAGATAGATAGATATGAGTACTCATCATGAGAATTCTTAAGAATCTTGATCCGTTTGACATATATCTATGGTCTTATTTAACATCATATTCGGTTATTTTCAAACATTTGCACAATGGCCCTCGTGCACGAGAAAGAGAGAGAGAGAGAGAGAGAGAGAGAGAGAGAGAGAGAGAGAGAGAGAGAGAGAGAGCGTTTCCAATTTTTCATGACATTTCAAGTCTGTGTCATTGAACTGATATTTGGGTCAGGTCGTACCTAGAATATAGAGGAGACATCTCTAAAATTACATGTGATCGTCCGAGTGGTAGTGTGCTGATTAATAACTTAAAAGCGACGAAAATTCTTTTCTTTTAATATTTGATGTTTGTTTTATTCAGCAGCAACCATATATCATGTTTGAGAATTGCAATTCACTTCAAGTGAAATATCGGCCGTACCACCCCTTTATCATGCTATATTATAGCTATTTATAACGATCGAAAACAAGGAACCTGTAGATGTAAATAATGAATGGCTGTAGCTTCCCAAAATCGGACAGTTTGTGTCTTTAACTGCATCAGGAAAATTGTCGAGAAAACTAGATATACGGGAATGAAGGTTAGTCTTATCCAGTTGTTTTCAAGCTCAGTATGATCAGCGATGCTGATTTGTGAAAATTTTTGTAGCCATCATTATCTTTCCCTCCTCTCCCTCCCCCCCCCCCCCCCGACACACATATGAACACTGCATACAAACGTTATCTAAGAATTATCTCTATGTAGACATGGTAATATTGAAAGACTTCAGATTCTGCACTGACTGGACTTGGTTTTTTAAAACTTTACCCGTGTCCCGATTCAGATTTAACAAAGTAAATTTGACATTTTCATGCCCTCATTGCATGTTTTCTATGACTTAATGACTGAAGGAGAGCTTATAGACTTAGATTTGTCATTTTATTCATTTAAAATATATACAAAAAGATGAATTTAAGTGTGAATCACAAACTATGATGACCATTATTTTCTTAGTATTAATTTTAGTTGGTTGGTCGCGCGACTCTGTCGAAAACGTTGTTCATCGAACAGTTTATTCAAAAATATTAACCACTGATTGTGGTCACATAAAATATTAACCACTGATTGTGGTCACATAATGGCAATTTGACCAATGGAATTACCATTTACATGAAATTTAAATCATTTTTTTCTTTTTTTACGGACCCACTTTGGTCTAGATTTTTTCTGATACACGAACATATCCAATATGATGACTCCTATTTCTACCAGGGGAAATTGTCTTGGCTGACTTAAGTGGTCGGGATCTGAACACATGACTCTGTCTTCCTAAATGGGCCATAGATCTAAACCTATACAATAGTCTTTCCTTACCCTAAGATGTTTGGCACATAGTGTTTTCAAGAATTCCTATAAAAGTAGAAAAGGACAATATTTGAGTAAGTTTTGTAGCACTTAAGATGACTTCTGGATGTAATGGCTCTATACCTAATTTTTGGATACTTTGGGCATACTAATCCTTGACTGTACCTCCTCAACGTCTGCATTTTAATATTTAATGAGAAAGTAGGCTACAGAGAGAGGTCCATTAGTCTTGCTAGACAGAAGGGATTTAATTTGAGTTTCGTAGAATTGTTTATTTAAGACAAACATAAAGAATAAAGTTAACCCCTTTCCCCGTGTGTATGGTATTACTATTTCCACGTGTATGGTATTACTATTTCCACGTGTGTATGGTATTACTATTTCCCTTTCCACGTGTGTATGGTATTACTATTTCCCTTTCCACGTGTGTATGGTATTACTATTTCCCTTTCCACGTGTGTATGGTATTACTATTTCCCTTTCCACGTGTGTATGGTATTACTATTTCCCTTTCCACGTGTGTATGGTATTACTATTTCTTGGAACTACCGAAAAGGTAATTTCCTTTAAAAAAAAATAAAATAAATAATGCATGTTTCTGAAATTAATATTACTGGCTTTTTTTCGACGCGGCAGTGGTCACGTGTTCGGATAAATTATTACTAGCACATTGAAAAAAAGTAACAAAGGAAAATGCGAATGACAAATGACATAAACATTGGTTCATTCTTACAGGAAATATTCATATGTTTACTTTTTTCCTGAATTATATTAAAGAATTAAATTGAAAGTAAAAGGTTAAGAATATTTATACAACATATACAAGGACTGTTCAAACATATTTCGCAAATCAGAATCTGAGTATTTTCTTGTTGCTAGCATTGTTTGTTCTTGTATAAGCTACATTGACAACTGACAATAAACATTGCATGCAATATAACACCAATGAATCTTGTAAACATCGTCTTTATATAATGTTATATCAATACGTGAGTATTAGTAAAGGACATGACTTCATGCAGTTTCATGAAGTCCTACTATTTATTATAAGTTTCATTCAAACGAAGAATTGCGTATTTGTAAATATAAAGGAACGTTACAAAAAAAGGAGAAATGTTATAAATATGTTCACTGCCAAATTAGCTCAACCTTATGGCACACACATACACACGTACACGCACACACGCACGCACCCATATATATACACACACACACACACACACACACACACACACATATATATATATATATATATATATATATATATATATATATATATATATATATATATATATATATATATATATATATATATATATAATGACACTAAAGTTAGAAAACGGCGCGGAAAAATAACATATATTCTTTCTATTAGGGTAATTTTGTACACATGATTGGTAATTTCTTGGTGAAAGATAAACGTGGCACACAGAATAATGGACAGAAAAAAAGAGATGAAATAAATGCCAACCTGGCAAACAGAATTCTAGGAAAACTCAGAAAAGGACTAAATCAGCATAGTCTGTAATTGTACTCCGTTTTTGTCTTATTTATGAGAAGTCTGCATGTTGGTTTTGTCTTTTTTACTGAGAAAATTCTTAGAGTGGGTGTGTGTTTAAGTTATTATAGAATATCAATAAGCAACTATAAAACTTATTTAACTAAGTGACACAAAAGTGCCGTAGAGCTTATCTGCATGTTAATGTTACAGACTATACCTTCTAGACATGAAAGCTAGTAGATTACATGCAAAGAAAATCTCTCAAGCCGACACAAAGTATACACATTCACACTAAAATATAATGTACATATAACTCGAACACTGACACATAATTAGGGGCAAATATACACAACGAGTATAACTTGTACACTTACAGAAACCTAGGGTAAAATATACACAACAAGAATAACTTCAACACTTACACATCCATAGGGGCAAATATACACACCGAGGATAACTTAAACACTTACACAACCTTAGGGGCAAATATACACAACGAGGATAACTTAAACACTTACACTTCCTTAGTGGAGTGGCAAATATACAAAACGAGGATAACTCAAACACTTACACAACCTTATGGGCAAATATACAAAACGAGGATAACTGAAACACTTAAACATCAGTAGGGTAAAATATACACAACGAGGATAACTCAAACACTTATACTTCCTTAAGGGCAAATATACACAACGAGTATAACTTGTACACTGACACTTCCTTAGGGACACATATACACAACGAGGATAACACAAACACTTACACAACCTTAGGGGCAAATATACACACCGAGGATAACTTAAACACTTACACATCCGTAGGGTCAAATATACGCAACGAAGATAACGCAAACACTTACACAACCGCAGGCGCAAAATATACACAACGATATGAAGACTTACAATTTTCGTTCAACGTACTGCTCAAATTCACACATCAAAAATATACGTAGACTGAAAAAGTAGAATGTATTTGTCTATCATAGGTTCACCGCTGATCAGTATAAGCAATATTTACTTCGAGAGGTTTCAAGAACAAACATGGTGCTATGCAATAAATCGTTTAATCTAATCTGTAAAAGGTATTGGAGAACTGTATGTTATTGAGAAAAAGGAGTTTTCTACTTTTAATAAATGACAAATAAATAATATCACTTAATAACAGTAATTGCTTGTCAACTAAAATTCTGAATCATTTAAAAAATTTAGGAAAGATAATGAGGCAGTAATTGTTAGTGCTGCTTAATTACAAAGATACCGAAGACCAAAATTATTGAACATTAAATCGTTGGTCTTTATCAAGAAATCATGCACATTCAAAATGTCCTCGTTTTCCTCATGTATACGTTGAGAGTTTCTGTTAGGTAGAGATGGGTGTGCATATCATATTGCGATAATTAAGAAAAATAGTGTTATATCTGATTTCAGCATATTTATTGACAATCATTTAAGATTTGTCTGGTACTCTGTTCCTCCGCTGAAGCACATATGGGAATTAATTATATAAATATACATATAAATATATATATATATATATATATATATATATATATATATATATATATATATATATATATATATATACACACACACACACACATACATACATACATACATATATATATATGCACATACATATATATATATATATACACATACATATGTATACATATATGTATGTATGTATGTATGTATGTATGTATGTATGTATGTATGTATGTATGTATGTATGTATGTATGTATGTATGTATGTATGTATGTATGTATGTTGAAAAGATGTTCTTTCAGTTCACTACAATGTAACCCTAAAGTATTTGACCTTATCTTGTTCCAGACAATAGGTACTTACAGTACTTGTACGACTTTTCAACCATTTTTGCGTTTTACCGTTTCTGATTGATTCAATTGCTTATTGTACCGTTTCGTACTGTTTCTAACCATCCATTAATCGTGTCTTCGTCTCCGTACAGTTAGGTACCGTTTAAATATAGTTTCCCAGCTTTTAGCCACCTATAGCTTTACGAAATTCGGTTTTTTGTTTTAATCCAACTTCAGCAAAGTTAATCGATTCCTCGTAAATTCTATTAAAACGAGTATAAGTTCTAAACATTCACAGCAACCGTACAAATCGTTTTCTATGTTACCTGGTTATGGTATCGTTTCGTACTGCATCGTGCCGTTTCGTGCCATTCCAAAAGACGTTACAAGTAATGTAGGAACATAAGCCAGAGTCCTATTTATGTATCTGTTGAAAATTTAAATAGCAGGATAATTCCTAACTTCTATCGGTATACCATTCCAGGTTCTGGTTGTTGCTGGAAGAATTGACGAACAATATAGTTGTGTTCTACACATCAAAGAATCTATGGCAGCATTTTTACGGAGGAAATACCTATACAAGATACCTCGCTGACTTTGCATGACATTTTGAAAGTATTGAGGATATCATCCATGAAACATTTTGAAGAAATACGTTTGTCTGTGTTGTCAACGTCTATTTTCAAGGTTGTCCCAGTCTGATTCACTTTGTACAAAGTTTTAGCCTTAGTTAACCAAGTGGCTTCCGCCACAATTATTGTGGCTTCTACGTTAATTTGTTCAATTTCTTGTGATTCACAACGCGTGCAATTATCCCATATTAAATCTATATATTCAAAAATAGGACGAACAAAAGAAAAGTATAGAGTCTGTCATGTTGAACGATCAAGGGAAAACTTATATGTATGTCGTAGTTTCAAATGAGATAAGGCTGTGGAGATAATATTAGATTTATGTGTATGCCATGTGCCGTATTCGGAGAACGTAAACCAAAGGTGACAATGAGTGTCAGCCTCTTTTAACAATATATGATTAAGATACAATTGAGGATGAAAAGGTTTATGTAGCTTTTTATTTATAAATCAGCATTGATTCAGTTTTGTTAGGATTAAATTTAACAAACCATTTATGTGACCATTGCTTAATTTTCTCTAGATCAGAATTCAACAGATCGGCTGATCATGCAGGGTTGTCCACAATTATATACAGACTAGTGTCATCAGCAAAAAGACGTATATTTGATTGAATATCGACGACAATATAATTTATAAAGATTAAAATAAAAGGGCCCATAATACTGATCCTTGGGGCACACTGCTGATTTTAAGTAATACTAAAATTCGATTGGGATCACTGTTTTTCTTTAGAGGAGAAGGACAAAAGTACGAAGCACGTCCTATTATCATGGTTATTTATATTTACTAAGTCTCGAATCAATCAAATCAATCAGTAATCGTTATCAATATGATCTTTGTTTTTGTAAGGTACATACATTTGTTGACAATCATTCCTTTTGAAAAGTGTCAATTGATATCCAAAAGCGGACGGACGTATGGCGATGGCTGACCTTCACTCAGCCTCGTAACAATGAAAGCATGCTACACGATAAAAGACGCGGGCTTCCAATAATTATTTTCAAACATGTTAGATGAATAATACGAGTTTTATTTAAATGCAATCATTCTTCTTCATAAATGATCTGGTGGCCAACCTCATAGGCTTGTAGTAACGGGTCTCAAATGCTTCTAGCCTATAGAATGGCACCTCTGTGACGCCAATTTGACTGCGTTTTGGTTTAAAATTTTAATCTCATGCCGAGTTAGAAGGCTGGATTCCTGCTTTTGAAACGATTGCGTTGCCTACGATTATGATAACTCTGAGACTTAGAGACGTTGTGTATTGAATAGAAAAATCTAAATATCATGAAAGTCCTAGGAATAATTAAGTGTGGTTAGCAACATCGCAAACGTACATTGATTAGCAAAGATAACAGAAAACTGTATTTACGTAAGTTACGTGAAGCTACCAAAAACTGCGATGTAACTGAGATCAAAAGAATCCCCTGTGTTTAATAAATGAAATAATTTTGTAGAACAAAGGCCAATTCTACCATATCTCCATATTTAAGTTCAGAATATGTTTTCTTTTTGTATGTTATCTTTTGCACACATTTGTTAAACTGTTTGATCGTCTTCACCAAGATATTAGAGCGATTAGAAAGTGTTTGAGTCACGAAATCATTGTGATAAGAAAAATCATGTAATTTTGACTTCATCAATCAATATTTTGTATGAGGCTTGATGGGAATAGCACTTGCTTAAAAGTTACATGCCCCAAATCAGATTACTGCATTAGGAATAAATAAAATGGATGTTCCATGCATAAACGAGCCTTCTTCTTAAATGCCTTTTAACTAAATAAACAGTTTTTAAATATTATTTTACCGAGATGATCATCCTTCAGGACATCGCACGACTCAAGAAAGCGGTTTTCGCGAAAAAGAAAAGTCACGATTAACTCTCTCTCTCTCTCTCTCTCTCTCTCTCTCTCTCTCTCTCTATATATATATATATATATATATATATATATATATATATATAGATATATATATATATATATATATATAGTAAATATATGATATTTTCTTTCCCTGCGTAAATACTAGACATATTTCATCGTGTTGTACAAAACGAGTTAAAATATATCGTTTTTTGTACCACAAGATGAAATATTTCCGGTATTTACGCAGGAAAAGAAAATGTTCTTTTATTATATACCGAACTTGCTCCTGAATCGAAGCTTAGAGGATTAAGCTCACTTTTCAGTTACCCCCCCCCCCCACCTCTTTTTTCTTGTATTGACCTCACTTTCATTGGCTGATCATATAAATATCTGCGCCTTAAGACAGCAGTAGAATTATGATGACCTAATATATTGCAGTAAATTTTATTTTTTTCACACATTTTACATTATTTTACTCAATCTGACCACAAAGCAAGTCCGAATCGGCAATGCATCAAAGCTAGTTTATCATTGTTGTCAAGGTGGTAAGGTGAAATAACTTCATAGAGACGAGAACAGCGTCGAGTCAATGTTCTTAAGCAAAAAAATAATTTCCATATCTGAAAGGTAATGCAGTTTCCATTTATTTGTTCTAGTCCACAAAGTACTCGTTTTTCTGGCTGCAGGTATAACTTCTGTAGGCATAAATAATCAAGCGTCACGTGGCATGATGGGAAATCTTGTATTTTCACATGTGAAAATATAAGGATGTATTTTTCACATGTGAAAATATAAAAATTAAAAAATATGAAACTTATTTCACGAATATGTTTTTATATTTCACACTTAAGTATATAATAATAGATAATATTTTAATGTTCGTTGCTTGTCAGGCATACGTAAGTGACATGCATATGCGCTTTTTCTTGTCAAATATAAAATTAAACTGTTTTAACACTAATTAATATTTATAAAAATTAAGTAGGCTTTTTTAAGAAGATACTACAAATATGAACCTACAAATTTAGAACTGTCGAATAGCTATAGGTCTTTAGCGTGAAAAATTATCAACAATTTATCGTCAGTACTCAAAGTCATGGTTCTCCTGTGTAACGTTTATCAGAAATATTATCAGCGCAATACTGTTTATATTACCATATATTTTAATACGTAACTCAAAATAAATATACCAAATTACATGATGTTCGTGGCTGTTTTAAAATATATTAATTACTATGCAAGCCTAGGAGACGTTTGGAAGTGGGAACTCATTTATGGCACAATGTCGTTCATATTTTAAAAAGCAAAGAGGTCATATTCACAGATATTCTTAGTATTTGCTTGTACATATTAATAATAATACAATTCAATAACCCACTCATGAAAACATGTTCATTCTTCCTATCGTGGTTTTCTAAACAATAATAATAATAATAATAATAATAATAGTAGTAGTGTTAGTGTTAGTAGTAATAGTAGTAGTAATAATAATAATAATAATAGTAGTAGTAGTAGTAGTAGTGTTAGTATTAGAAGTAGTAGTAGTATTAATAATAAAAATAATAATAATAATAATACACAACTTTATTCAGAATCTAAGAGTCATTCCACACATATTTTTCCCATTAGGTTGATAAGAAGATATATGTTCGGAATTTATCTTAGTTTGATCAAAAAGAGAAGCAATCGTCATTGGAGAAAGATTTCTACCGACTTTGATCACAACGAGTACTCGACACCAGCTATGCCTTTAAAAATAGCTCTGGACAGTATCAAATGTTGTACAAACAATAAAGATAAAAATACACCGTATTCTGTTGATGAGAGAGTTTTATCTTCTCATCAGTTGTTATCCTAAACTCGTAGATTACACTGTAAAGTAATTCCTGTCTACAAAACAAAATAAAATGAAATCCTAAAAAGGTATTATTCCAGTTGTATTGTTTCTCAGTGTATGTTTAATACCAGACAGGTTTTCTGGAAAGATGGGGAACGTTTGTTTTATGCTTGTGTCTTCAGTATGTCTCCAATACGTTTCCCAATACTGTAAAAATATCGCACCCTAAACTGGAATGTTATACTCTGCAATAAATCAATTGTTTAAAATTTATTCAGACAAATTTATGAACAGTGAAAGCAAAAATTATTATTTCATATTTTGATATCTTCTTACCGAACTTTCATTTTGATTTTCATTCAACAAAGGGGTTGATTCAGAAAAACACATATGGCAAGCGGTGCAGGGTACGAGCCAGTATGGTACTATATTTTATGGCGGAATGAAGTTTTTTGTGTCTATGTGCTCTTCTCCACCATTATGGCCTAATTACATCTGACAGTTGTTACTGCTGTGCCACGTAATCGGTCTGATAGCAGTTGTAAAAAGACAGTTTCATCATAGAGAAGGTGGCAGGGAAGTTTATCAAGAGACAATTTTAGTTCGAAATAAAGAGATATTTCGATGGAATTCATTAAGCTTTGACAGTTTCCGCTGAGAGAAAATAAAGTCAAATATCTTTCTGTGACATATATTGCTCTCAGCCCGAATACCATGGGTTATAAAATCCTGCCCAGTACCTCAAGTTACGATATAATTTTCAGTGCTAGTTAGCTAGTTGCTTTTCATGCAACATCATTAACTTTGGCATGCATCTCACATCAATTCTGAGGGTGAGTAATCAGGTACTTAAAGTTTTTAATGTGCTGCGTAGCCGCTCCTTTGCAACTTTTATATATTATATAAAATTAACAACTGCAATGTCTTTGCATTTACGTACAGAAAGTATTGAACCAGTGGTTCACAGTAAGATGGATATACATTCAGAGTTTCCTTGGGTCTCCGCGAATACCTATTACGATATCAAGAAAATAATATTAAACAACATCAACCAACTTCAACTTCACACATATGGCATATACTCATAGCATTTGTTTATATACTTTCCAAACTTTCATAAGAATTATCAGTGTGTCACGGCCTCTATTGCAAATATGGAACACAATCTAAACCAAAGTGTAATTTCCAAATCATATTGATCACTCGATCACTACATTATGGGCATATCAACGTACAGTAGTGATACTGCTAAGTAGCTATCCAGTGGCAATGAAAATGTCTAAATCATATAATTACAGAATTATTGCAATTTATGTCGTATTTTCATAGTTATTTAACGTCCATATTGCACTTGACGAATTCTGAACAATTGACATTTATGTCTCGTTTTTAGGGCGATAGCATTTTGCAATAGTCTTTATGATCGTCCCGAAATATACGAGCCATATTTATAATCGTTATCATTATTATTATTATTATTATTTATATATATAGAAATTGCATTGCTGAATTCCAAATACTTATGGGTATTGTATTATATTGATATCTTCATGGATTTGTCTAGAACATATACCCTGAAAACTCAGGATAACATAAAGTCAATTCAGTTTTGGTGCGTAAAAATGAAACTTAAATAATATCATAAGACAGATGGGGTTTTTATATGTAGTATTGCAATGCTGATGCCGTCTCAGGTTTCCGAATATGAGGCGTCAAGCCATTACAGAAAATGTACCACTCTTCATAATTCAATCATTTTTGTCAGCAATTTTCTATGTTCAACGACGTATGGGACGAAAGCTTGATTACTTCATCCCTTATATCATCGTAAATTGACATATTTTCCAAGATTCGTATTACCTGAAAATCTCCTTGCTTTTAATAAAACGAAACTTCAAAAGCGTAAGTATTTTGCTGCAGCAATCGTCAGATCTCTAATGGATATCACGCAGTACTAATGAGCTATTTGTGTTCAGACTTATTCATAAATAGGCTTCTAGACACACGCCTGTCGAACGTGGTCCCCATAGTTACATACATTTTGCTTGTTTAATTGTTGCAGAGTTAAACTCTGCTAATAGGAAAACATAAAGCCAAAATAAACAGTCACTCCCTTTAAATTCAAAGTTGGGGCTACGAGACCCAATAGATAAACTGTCTCTGGTTGATTGTGTGATGCGTTTGTGCGTAAATTTACTAAGAAATTTTCAAATATTTTTTAAAACGCAAAGAGGTGCTTAATGCTGATTTTGAATCCATATGCATCAGCAGCAAAACAATTAGCGATCAAATTAAGCAAAACAATGTCTGTTCGTAGTTTCTAAATTTTAGATGAATGTAAGTACTTATCGTTTTATAAAAATATTTTTAAAATTAAAGATGGATATTATCGCCATATAATCCATATGCTTCCATATGAAAACAATAAACAATATAGCCATATGATCCATATGCATCCATATCAAAACAATAAAAATATAGCCATATGATCCATATGCTTCCATATGAAAACAATAAAAAAATATAGCCATATGATCCATATGGTTCCATATCAAAACAATAAAGAATATAGCCATATGATCCATATGCTTCCATATGAAAACAATAAAAAAATATAGCCATATGATCCATATGGTTCCATATCAAAACAATAAAGAATATAGCCATATGATCCATATGCTTCCATATGAAAACAATAAAAAATATAGCCATATGATCCATATGGTTCCATATCAAAACAATAAAGAATATAGCCATATGATCCATATGCTTCCACGTCAAACAATAAACAGCATAGCCATATGATCCATATGCTTCCATATCAAAACAATAAAAAAATATAGCCATATGATCCATATGGTTCCATATCAAAACAATAAAGAATATAGCCATATGATCCATATGCTTCCACGTCAAACAATAAACAGCATAGCCATATGATCCATATGCTTCCATGTCAAAACAATAAAGAATATAGCCATATGATCCATGTGTTTCCATATCAAAACAATAAACAACACAGCCATATGATCTGTATGCTTCCATGTCAAAACATTAAAGAATATAGCCATATGATCCATATGCTTCCATGTCAAAACATTAAAGAATATAGCCATATGATCCATATGCTTCCATGTCAAAACATTAAAGAATATAGCCATATGATCCATATGCTTCCATTCCAAAACAATAAAGATATAGCCATATGATCCATATGCGTCCATGTCAAAACAATAAAGAATATAGCCATATGATCCATGTGTTTCCATATCAAAACAATAAACAACACAGCCATATGATCTGTATGCTTCCATGTCAAAACAATAAAGAATATAGCCATATGATCCATATGCTTCCATGTCAAAACAATAAAGAATATAGCCATATGATCCATATGCTTCCATATCAAAACAATAAACAACACAGCCATATAATCCATATGCTTCCATGTCAAAACAATAAAGAATATAGCCATATGATCCATATGCTTCCATGTCAAAACAATAAAGAATATAGCCATATGATCCACATGCTTCCATCTCAAATTAATAAAGAATATAGCCATATGATCCATATGCTTCCATATAAAAACAATAAACAACACAGCCATATGATCCATATGCTTCCATGTCAAAACAATAAAGAATATAGCCATATGATCCATATGCTTCCATATCAAAACAATAAACAACACAACCATATGATCCGTATGCTTCCATGTCAAAACAATAAAGAATATAGCCATATGATATATATGCTTCCATATAAAAACAATAAACAACACAGCCATATGATCCATATGCTTCCATGTCAAAACAATAAAGAATATAGCCATATGATCCATATGCTTCCATATCAAAACAATAAACAACACAGCCATATGATCTGTATGCTTCCATGTCAAAACAATAAAGAATATAGCCATATGATCCATATGCTTCCATGTCAAAACAATAAAGAATATAGCCATATGATCCATATGCTTCCATGTCAAAAGAATAAAGAATATAGCCACATGATCCATTTGCTTCCATGTCAAAACAATAAAGAATATAGCCATATGATCCATATGCTTCCATGTCAAAAGAATAAAGAATATAGCCATATGATCCATATGCTTCCATGTCAAAAGAATAAAGAATATAGCCACATGATCCATATGCTTCCATATCAAAACATTAAAGAATATAGCCATATGATCCATATGCTTCCATGTCAAAACAATAAAGAATATAGCCATATGATCCATATGCTTCCATGTCAAAAGAATAAAGAATATAGCCATATAATCCATATGCTTCCATGTCAAAACAATAAAGAATATAGCCATATGATCCATATGCTTCCATGTCAAAAGAATAAAGAATATAGCCATATGATCCATATGCTTCCATGTCAAAAGAATAAAGAATATAGCCACATGATCCATATGCTTCCATATCAAAACATTAAAGAATATAGCCATATGATCCATATGCTTCCATGTCAAAACAATAAAGAATATAGCCATATAATCCATATGCTTCCATATCAAAATAATAAAGAATATAGCCATATGATCCATATGCTTCCATATCAAAATAATAAAGAATATAGCCATATGATCCATTTGCTTATATATTAAAACAATAAACAACATAACCATATGGTTCATATGCTTCCATATCCAAACAATAACAATATAGATATAGGATCCATATGCTCCCGTATCAAAACAATTAACAACATAGCCATATGATCCATTTGCTTCCGTATTAAAAGAATGAACATACCCTGATGTGTGTGTGTGTGTGTGCGAGTGTATATATATATATATATATATATATATATATATATATATATATATATATATATATATATATATGACATTACACCATTAACGCAAAACGTCAGACAAATTAATCAATAAATGACATATTTAATCTTGATTTAAAGATAGTATCTACACAGTGCTAACTTACAGGGAAATGTTTTTGACTTTGATGGATACCATTCCGATGTAAGTACATTGTCTGTCAAAAAGATTAACTGTGTATATTTATCGTAATAAGTGTCTGATATAATAATTAATCTTATCTAAAAATCTCAAAACATTCCTTGGGATTTAGAGTAAATAGATATGGTAATTGATTGACATTAAACTTCTTTTTTAAAACCATTATTGCAAAGGAGGATGTAAAGAAGGTTCTCCTTGGATAATTTATTCTAATTCGCCTCTGCTTTACGGCAGCAAATAGGCATACGTAAAAGTAAGTTAATCGTAAAATGTCAACAAATAGGCATACGTAAGAGTAAGTTAATCGTAAAATGTCAACAAATAGGCATACGTAAGAGTAAGTTAATCGTAAAATGTCAACAAATAGGCATACGTAAGAGTAAGTTAAATGTAAAATGTCAACAAATAGGCATACGTAAGAGTAAGTTAATCGTAAAATGTCAACAAAAGTGGGTTTCGTTTAATATTATTCCTTTCACTTTCATACATGAGTTTCCTACTCCAAGATGTTTTCCTATTAAGGAAAAAATTGACGATGCGAAGCAGTTTGAGGAGGCTTCCTACCGTAAAATAGAATTCACACCTGATATAACCTTCATTTTAGCCAATAGTTTGATTCTGAATCTTTTTTTGGTTGATTGGAACATAACATAAATCGTCAATAAAATAAAGAATGTATTTATCTATCTTCCCATTGTTCTCTTCTCTTATTTCTGTTTCTCTTTTCTATATATATATATATATATATCTGTGTGTGTGAGCATGTGTATCTAAATATCTCTATATCTATCTCTAAATGTGCTATGTGCACATGTACGTACATACGGACGGGTGGAGAGAGATAGATAGATAAATAGTTGCAATTTAAGCACACATTTTCTTTAAAATGTAAAATTATTTTACAGTCTAATTAATTTTTCAGGATATTGAAGGCTATAGTTAAATATATATGTAGGTGGGTAGATAACACACACACACACACATACATATATATATATATATATATATATATATATATATATATATATATATATATATATATATATATATATTTAAGTAGAGAAAAAAAATAAATAAAGGAAAACGTTATATGGTGGAAATTTCGTCCATGATTCATGTTTTCACTTTTTCTGTAGCTGAACATGCTTTATGGTTTAACGAGGTAATCAACGTGTATAAAGGGTCGCGTACTTTATCTGTCAAATGTAAAAAAATTACTTGGAATTCGACTTAAATAATTAATGTACTTTTTATAAATAATGATAGACCTAATTTAGGATTACATTAGTTTTTCATGTCTTTAATCCCCAAGCGTAGTTTTTCATGTCTTTAATCCTCACGCGAAGAAAAAAGTCGAGCTGTTGTGTCATATTTGCTATATTCTTGTTGGATACACACGTTGCCGTATTCCTTAAGAGATATCACTGAGTTTCCAGTGTATCTGGGTCTGATTTACCTTAACTGGATTGGTTCACAAATATCAGCACACAATTCAATTATCCTCGTATATTATCGCGAAGTGCACAGACTGACTTGAGGGCCGTCTGCAATTACGATAAGATACGGTCGTAAACGGCCCTTATAAAATTCTTCCAATTTATATATGGCCTGATTTGAACTTCAAATCGTAAATCAGACCAGAGGATCAAAAGAACCTCCGAGCCTTCAGTCCTATTTCCTACCAACCGTCCGAAATAACAAAAGATTTCGATCCCACGGAATAGATATTTTAAGCTCATATATTTTGAAATTTTGACAACGTCTCGTTTGATCTCGCGAATTGCGTGATTTACAAGAGTGATAATAGCACGTGCTTAATCCGATATAGCACAGGCTCTGAGCTGTTGAGGGTAAGTCGAGAGTAGACACCATCTTTGGGTTTTGATAAAATTACTATATATTGCTGGCCTTTATGAATTATTGAGCCCATCATCTCAAATTATAAATGGTGAATCTGAAGAAAAAGTCTCTAAATTATACACAGTATTTGTTCACGGCAAACATTGAAAGTCATGCCTTATTTGTACAGTAGCGATCGTATGTTGTTATTTTGGTCGATATGATTTATACATTGGAGACAGTTTCAATTGAATTCGAAGCGTAACACATAATTCGGGAAGTTAAATGTACCTTGATAGGTCATTATTTGATCTCAGTATTTGATATTGTACAGAAATGAACAGTACCGTGGGAGAAAATTACTAATATTATCATGCAATATTTTATTGCCTTATGAAGAAAAATAGCAATGACATTTTAATTTGTGTCAACAGAGTGTTGAATGATAACTACCCTGATGTATGGTGCATGAGGGTTGTTACATGAAGGTGGGACATGGAGGATGGTACATGCAGGGTAATAAATAAGGGTGGTATGTGGAGGATGGTAAAAGCTGTTTATTAATTTTACCAGTTTAATTGATAAAACACTGGTCCGAATTAATATTGATATAAGATTACATGTCAAACACATATATAGTGTTTTGCATATCTTGTATGGTATAAAAAAGGAACAGATTACAGTTTCTTATATTTGCTAAAAAATATCAAATGTGTAAGAAAGGTTACGTTTTATTTGCATACAAAATCTAACAACACAGCCTTATATGTGGAATGCAGTATTATGAATATCCAAGATTTCAATGGAGGAGTCTCTTGTTTAGCTGCTTGTACATAATATACGTAAAACAGACAAAAGGCCGTCACAAATAATAAGATATTATGATATCTGAATTGACATTTGTTGGTTTTCACCATGTTTAAAGCGGCACAAAAAACAAGGTTGGATGGATGGAAAATTGACATGGGTGGTCTTCTTTTACTGCTAAAATGACAGCAGTCAGTAACAATTCTAACCTGACATATGAATCGTCTGCATTATGTTTAAGGCTTGTCAAATCTCATTTACGGTTGATTTTTATGGTGTGCACCTTAGCACATTACTTGCCAGTGTCCTGCTGCGTCCATTTTGATATAGCCGGGTTTGAAAACATCCCACAGAGACACAACATGCCGCGCCGACATAGCCGTCAATCACAGACGCAAATAGATCCGGTTATCTCATTAACGGTGTAATGTAGCAAATGTGAAATACACTTTGCTCCATAAGTGTACATTTAACTTCAATTTTAATAACTGTACTCGGGTTGATATATAACGGAAATGAAAATAATTTTGTATATTTTACAACCAAATAAGAATTGTACGCAGATGGAATTTTAAAATGCAGTCGTATTATAATAAGTACGTACTGTAAGAAAGTACGTCAAACGTAACATAATGAGCACGTAAAATAAATAAATAAAAGACACCGAATAAGTTGTCTTCTCCTAAATACTTATTTTCTTGTCGAATGAGCTTTTCAAAGGTTAATAATGTTAAATAAAAGACACCGAATAAGTTGCCTTCTCCTAAATACTTATTTTCTTGTCGAATGAACTTTTCAAAGGTTAATAATTTTACTTAAAAACTTTATCAAACTTAAATATGGTTCTCGGCTGTCCACACTGAATGGCACCCACAATTAGGACACTCCGAAATCAACTCTTCATTAGCCTCTTTTCACACCGGTAATTTCATGTTCCCTCCCTTCCATACCACAGTCTGAACAAATTCATATTAGGTCAAGTTAATGACTGCAAAAGCTGGCCCTAATATAACAACATTGGTAATCACAGAATAGTGATATCGAAGGACATCACCGCCATACTAAAGGGTTTGCTACAGTGGTGGCCTGAGCTGCAAGATATACAAACAGTTGATAGTCGTAGGAGCCTTTTATGTTCCTCACAGCCAGGGTAAATGTATAAGTTTTAAACGATAATTGGTATAAAGCCACCCGAGGCTGTCTTAATCTGCTGTAGGGTAACAGGATAATATGTAGACATGCATGCTACTAGTTATCTAAGCATAGATATATAGATAGATAGACAGATAGATAGATAGATAGATAGATAGATAGATAGATAGATAGATAGATAGATAGATCGACAGATAGATAGATAGATAGATAGATAGATAGATAGATAGATAGATAGATAGATAGATAGAAAGATAGATAGATAGATAGATAGATAGATAGATAGTCTGTACAGGAAATGTACTGAAGATTGGGGGTTCTATGGAAGACATGTTCAAAACTCTTTTTTTTTTTAGCACCAAAGGGCAGAAATATTGAAGGTCATTAGACCTTACAGTTGATCAGGCAGATGGGCAACGTATGAAGAAAACAAGAACCATGGATACGTATAAATAGTCATAATAAATAGAGACTTTAACTAGCTACTGAACCACATTAATGCCATAGTATATCAATACATATGTTTTTTCTCAGAAGGATTAAGTACACTCCGCATTGATAATCAATAATAGTTGATCATTCAAGTATGAAATACAATACACAGTGATAAAATAACTTTTACTTTATGTGTTTACCAATGATTATATCCTAAACTGGCTATATATGTACATACACACACACATTGATATATATTTATTTATATCCATGTTTTCCGGTTCATATATAAACAAAATGTGTTAATTCAACTGGACATCAGAATATGTTCGCACTTTATTTTAAAATATGTTGGTGCACAAACACAAAATATTAAAAATTCAATAATATTGACATTTAGCATTGAAATTGAAAATGCAAATTTCTTATCAATTATTACACAACTGGATTGTTAGAATATCTTATCATCTTTCATGAAAAATCAAAAACCTTTCGTTCCACATATTATATACATATGGTATTGATAACTGATTTAGTTCCACATGTTATATACATATAGTATTCATGATTGATTTAGTTCCACATGTTATATACATATGTTATTCATGATTAAAAGATATGTAGGGAACCATAAATACTTTTATTTAAGAGAGTAAAACAATGAAGAAGTTAAATGTCTTAATTTCAAGGTTCGGATATTTTCGAGACCGGCTTAATTTGGAGTTTTGGGTGTATTTTACTATAAGTATCACTAAAAGCGTGATCCTACAGTAGTGTGCAGATTAAACAGACAGACAGTCAGTATTTCACGACCATTATAAACATTGATAGCTGATAAATGAATTCAGTTGAAGAGATACAAGGAAAACCAAAAAGACAAACATAAAGTATTTAACTACCATCACAAACACTGATAGTTGATAACAATTAATGTGGCATAGTGCACAGGCATATTCACACAGTCTAGACAGTAATAGTAACTGACCTGACAGCTTTTATCGTTGGATTTCCAAACCAACTGTTGACGGATCGAGTCTCACTTGTGCCAAATATATTTTGCATATTCAACTGAGTACCACCTTAGTACCTAAAGCCGGTCACATAAGAATCAGATCTAAAACACTACAAAATAGGTTGTTGTATTCTTTTAAAGTTGATAGATAAGCGTTTTGAAGCAACCTACTTGTCACAATGACACTAGAGAGGAGCTGATCTTGTGCAAAATGCATGCACTGGGAGACTCGTGACACTATGGTAAAGAAAAGGCCAAATGAGCCACCATATTTGTAAAAATGAAGGAGCTCTGATCCGCCTGAAAAAACGCTGGGAAGAATAATAAGAGTAGTCTTCCTTTCTGGTTGTATCAGCATAGTTGAAGAGATATCTCTACCATTCGTCTCTATTTGATTCGATTTCATCGATTTGAAGGGAAAGCTTAGATACCAAATAATCCGGGAGATCAAAATTCTGTCTATAAAGTCAATCGTTGCGGGCAATAAACAGATAGTGGAATGTGAAAATGCAATATCTGGTGACATTAAGCAGTAGATATATTTTGATTTTTCAATTCTGTTACGCTCTTCATGTTAAAATTACGTAATATTTCAAATGATATACGTTTTATACTACCTAAGTAGGATATGGTTTGAGTTTAGTGTACATATCATACCAGAAAGAATTTATAGAGACAAAACAAACAATCGACATACGCGTATGTTACAGACTAAGTAGGGTATAGTGTGAATATAGTGCATATATCATACCACATAGACTTGATAGAGTCAAAACAAACAATTAACATGTAAGTATGATAGAACCTCAGTGAATAATATGGTATGAATATCAGGAAGAATTGACAGAGACAAAACAATCAATTAATATGCACGTATGATACATCCTAGGTGTATGATATCGCATGAATTTAGTGCATATATCATATTAGGAGATATTGGTAGAGACAATACCAACAATTAACATGTACGTATAAAACCGGCGATATATTTGGAGTTTTCAACTCTCTTGATCTTTTTGGACATATCTTCACATAGACTGACGATGGCTCTCCATTTTACAAATCTGTAATATTTCAAATGATGTACATATAATATAACCTAAGTAGGACATGGTATGAATTTAGCGCATATATCATACCAGGAAGACCTGATAAAGACGAAACAACCAATTAACATATATGTATGATACAACCTAAGTAAGACACGGTATGAATCTATTGCATATATCATACCAGGAAGACCTGATAAAGACGAAACAACCAATTAACATATATGTATGATACAACCTAAGTAAGACATGGTATGAATTTAGTGCATATATCATACCAGGAAGACCTGATAAAGACGAAACAACCAATTAACATATATGTATGATACAATCTAAGTAAGACACGGTATGAATTTAGTGCATATCATACCAGGAGAAATTGATAGAGCCAAAGTAAATAATTACAATGTATGTATGATACAACCTAAGCTTATGATATGGTGTGAATTTAGTGTATATCTCATACCGAGAAGAATGGCTAATTGCACCTCTGGTGCACATTCATGTACGGAGCACAAGTGCCAGCAGTGGTACGTCCTTTAGCATGATTTTTTTAGTGCCTTTTAACGGCCTTACTGGATAAGTTACACAAAGCAGTATACGCCATCTATGCAGATTTGGACAAAATCATTATTGTATCAGTCGGTATCATTGTAATGTCATACGCAATCAAGACTGAAAGAACTGAATTTTTGTATCGGTAACATGCAACATGAATAACAAATACTTTATTGATTTTGTGCACGACTTAAACATATGGGATTATTGCATAATAGGCTTCACGAAGAACAGGCATAGAGTATGCACGTACGAAAAACATACAACATTTCAGGAATGTGATAGGTTTGACTTACGAAGTCTCTGACGACATAATTTCTAGATGTTTGTTTACAGGTGCACTTTGTGCAGTTTCTGGTGATGACGCAAGTTTGTAAATGACATTGCCAACACAAATCAGCAACAAAAATTTGAAACAAACAATGTCCCAAATAATACATTTTCCCTGTTTTATCTGCTGTCAACTTTATTTTGCGTGTTGTCATATTATTGATATCATCATCAAGTTGTTCTAACTCTCTTTACTCAATATGTTGCAGAATGAAAAAATCCGTTTAAACTTGACTCTGTGTTATGTAAGTTTTGCTACAAACTGTCTAATGGCTAACTCTGCTGTGCTAATTTGTTTGAAAGTAAATTGAATGCTTGCTGTTATTTATTTTGTTGTTTTGCTTTTTCTCGGATTTCCTCAACAACAATTTTCATCTCAAGTTGCTTTTTTCGATTTGTTTCATACGCAATAGCTGACAGGATTTCGCAGTGAATTTAACTCATCTAATTTCTTAGAATGTTTGTTTCTCACATGACTTGACAAATTAAACATGTTCCTGGAAGTACAAGGGCAGTAAGGGCACTGTTTAGGCGTGTTGATTTAGGTAGGGAAAAAAAGTGAAAACTGGCACTCACTGAATCTCATTCAAAGACACTAACAGGCACAAATGTGCCTAAATCGACTTTAAAAATCACCAGTCTTTAGCATACCCAAACAGTATTCTTTAGTGTCCTCATACTTCAAAGAATGTGTTTAATTTCTTCATGGTTTCACTCTCTTAAAAAGTATGGAATCCCTACAGATCTTTTAATTATGAATAGGAGATGTATATAAAAAAAAGTATTCACTATTTTACACTTAACTAGTGTTTCAGAATTGTCAATAGCCCTCCTCTAGCGTGAAATTGCGAACTTTCAAGTCAAGAGCGGAAAACGAAGCAGAAATATGTAGTTCACATGTTGTTACAGGAAAAGCGTGTGAATTTTATTTGAGAACCACAAAAGATGATGTAAACTCAGCAAATGCAGCCATTTGTCCGTTTACATAGTCTCGGATGTAGAGTTGAACGAAATACAACATGTCATGGTAAAAGTTAAAAACATCAAAAGTATACCCCTCTCTCTTAATCGTTGCCACATTTAACAGACATTGCTGAAATTAAAATGGCGTCCAACACATGTGTCACCATTCTAGACAATGGCCTCGTCCTACAAGATCCTAACGTATTGTAGTGACTACTGAACAAGTATCGTTATATTTCACTGGGTTAGCTGCATGTTTTTCAAACAAAATAAGAGACTCAGATGTGATCAGAAGCTTTAATCATTGGACGGATTCATTTCATATGAAACAATCTTTTAATTCCATATGTGACTTGGGCAAGTTTTTGTTGTACTATGTTTCTATTTCATTGATTTGTTACATGTGACATAAAGCTGTAGAGCGGTTAATGACTTTACAACAGACGAATAAAAGAAGGATATTCAATGAAACACAAAGGCTTTGGTGGCACATAAGATTGTTGCGTTGTCTTCGGTTTAATTGTCTGAAAATCAGCTAATAACGTAATGCCATGGTAACTAAAAAAACAAAATAGTTGCCGATAAATTTCATTGTATATGAAGTGATTAAGAATTCATTCTCTAAAACGAAGCAACAAATAAAATTCCGTTATCATTTTGAATGATTTGTATACATATGACAGAAATGAAAATACTTTCATGTTGTATATTGCTTACTGGTTTACTTACAGACGTTATTAGACAACGAGAAATATGGGTAACACTTGCGGGTAGACAAACTAGAGCTGTGATTTCTTCTTGGCTCATCTCTAAAATCCTTTAATAGAGCCAACACAGAAAACAGGTCACACTTTGGGTGTTTACTGTCATTCTGTAAAATTTTGAAGAGGAGAGTGCGAGATTTTGAAAGAAACATTTAATTCACCATGTCAACCGTCAAGTAACTTGAATATTTACGAAAAAGAAATCAAGACCATTTAAGTTAACCCGACTTGATTGTAACCGTTTCCTCCAATAAGAACAACACACCGTTAGACCCCTTTAACTTTTCGAGAGATGGGAACCAGTATATATTCAGAAAGACCTGGCGGAATCGGAATGGCTTTAATCCGTGACAAGATGGCTTCATGTTATTTTCTTTCAAAACACTGCATTGGACATAGTTTTATTTGCCTGCTGTGATTCAGTACAAAGAATGCTGTTGGGGTATATTATATCAATTTCCCGTCGAAAGTGAAATTTGCAAAGACTTCTTGCGAAGCCACCTCGTCCACTAAAAGATGTGTTAATAGCAAGCTTTCACGCTAGTTTTACAGCTATCTTTCAAGGGCTTCGCTTCCGAGCCAAATGGACGCGCTAATCCTATGCTCACTTCAGAGACTGTCAAGTCAATATATCAAATCTCCGGAAAGGAAGTCCTTGACAGCATGATAAAACTTCTCTCCAGTCACAGATTCCAGTTTCCATCAAATCGAACACAGTTCTATAATGAAGAATACCTGGGGGATAAAGACCCATGATTTTCTATTTTTTTGTCATTTGATTGTAGAGAATTGTAAGCCAATTTGTGACTGAAGTTTGCATGAGCTGTTCGAGATATTTCTTAAAACCAGTGATTTTCAATAGATATGTAACATATTCTATATAAAGAAGCCTTGCAGATTCATTCTTTGAGCCAATATTTCAAAATCGAAAAGCGATCCTAACGAAAACAGGGTTGGAATAATACAAGACGCTTCCTTAAATGATATCACATGGCAAATTTGACAGAAATTGGAACATTTTGGTCTCTAAAGGCAAATACTTTCACACACGCAGAGCGCATAAGAGGGGATAATTTCTGTTGATCATGTTGGTCTGAAACATATTGCCTACTGCCTGGAATAATGCAAGGGACTATTGACATTACGATATTTAAAATACGCCACGATTTGCATCCAGTGTCCGACTGGGCCAAACATTTAGATCTGTCCTTGGATTAGGCGGCCCACCATCATGGCGGCCCTCTCTCTATAATATAACATTAAAACCCGCGGCCCATATTTCCTTGGGCAGATTTCTGCATGGGCCAGTCTGACAGTGTTTGCATCAGTGCAGGGAAAGGCCACATGTACATTTTCGATAATGAAATCTGCGATGATTAGGTTCAATAAAAGGCAAGCTTAGCAAAGGAATTGTCCTCAGCCATCAACACTTATTTCGTTCTTCCTTGAATATCTTTTCTTATTCTTATCGTCATATGACAAATCTTCACCATTTATGTCGTAAATATTATCTACATCAGCAGACACGAAGACGCCACACAATTATTTTTTCTTTCTTAATTGACAACGTTTTTGGAGGGGGGGCTAAGTTGGTTGGAGGCAACATACCATCGACTTTTCCACAACCTAAACACAAATCACTATTATTATTCTTCCTCGTAAGTGGTAACTGCCATTTCTACATCTCAGTACTTCACCCTGTGAATTTCGGTAAATTGAAGACAAAAATGTTGACCCTCAGTTAAAGACCCATCAGTACTTTTATCAGAATTGGCACACAAAGTTGATTTCATGCTCCATGAGTAGTGCTTTGTCCGACAAGCCCCACAAGAAAACATCCAGAAGAATAGTTTCATTTCTTATGCTTCGAATTACAATTACTAAGGTACTATTTAATTTTTTTTGGGGGGTGGGGGTGGGGGAGGGAACCTGAAATTTAGTGAACAAAACATTCCGACCCCCAAATAGCTAGAACAAAATATTCTTGCTCTGATATTTATTTTTAAAAAAAAAACTATTTTATATCGATTATATCACTTGAAAAAATTATCTTGAGGTAAGCGAAAAAAAAAAAATTCCCGTTCGGAAGTAAATGCCAGCTCCCACCCCCGAAAATTACATGCTCGGTCACTAACAATGCTACGAAAAAGGCTACAATCAGCCAAGTCATACTCAAATTTGCGAATGCGTTAAGCCATACAATATCCTGCCTTTGGACCACAACTGCCGCTGCCAATTATTTGAATATTTACTTTGCTACCTAGGCAATGGAACAAACTATTATTTTTCACTTATTCTTTTACGATGAAAGAGCGAGTGACCATTTAAGTGTATATATAAAACGTGATTAAAATTATTGGAAGAGTCAGAAACATTCTCACACTCTAGCTATATCTCTCACACAAAAGGATCCTTGGGTGACGTTTAAAACAGCTTTCTTCTCTTACGTTTGTTTTCAAAGATCAGTTAACATCGCTTGACATTAAAAGCATTTGAATGGAAGTGCAATCGAGGTTATTGACACGGGATAACAGCCAAATGCTTCCGATTTCTGTTGATGCAAATAATTGTTCAGAAGGAAGTGGATAGCTTCCAGACTGTGACTCTTCACTCTTATATTTGAAGAAGATTATAAAGATAAACTTTCATAAAGTGTCGTTGTGTGTAGCTCTGATACAGACGGAAGGCAAAGAAAGGACATCATCAAAACTATTTATTTAAGCGCCGTACAGGAAGGGAAGGCGACTAAGAGTGACAATATTGGTATGTGTAAATAATGGATTGAATCACGCTATTATTGATACTTACGGAGCTTTTACTTAAATTGCTCTTTAAATCTGGGTTTTACATTTTTTTATGGAATTGGAACAATTATACATTAGGCTTCTTTCAGTGAAATTTCGAATTTACCAATTTCTTACTTTGGTACAGTTTGTAAATGATTAGTGCACACATTGAAGAAGACGAGAAGAAGAGAAGATATAGAGGAAGTTGATACGAAAAATAATACATTGATACTACTACTACTGCTAATAACGATGAAGATAACGACGACAAAAATGATAGTGATGATGGCTCGAATACGTGAAATAAATACAAGAACTTGTACATTCCAATCACGGCAAATCCACCCACAACGGAAAGCGCGCAGCGAGTGGATTGCCTTATAATTTGCAATTGATTGTGGTGAGCGATATTTCTGAAAAGTACAACCAGCAACCAATATAGTGATAACTCAGCGGCGGAGTAGTAGGTTAACATATAGTTAAACCTCTTAGAGGATGATATACAGATAATCTCAAGCCAGATGATTTTTGTCTGAATTAAATCTGACAATCGACAGAAGTGCCGGTATGACAACCGTACCAACAATTCTTTAAGGTGGCTGAAACACATCTGTGTTAAATAAAACCAATGTTTCAGATATCTCTCCAATTAAATCTTAAATATTAATGTCGTTACCTATTTCAGAATGTGACAGATACTTCCAAGGTTTATCCAAGTTCTAGAAATTATCATATAACTCATGAAATTCATACCAGACTTTATCTCCACTTCTGAATCAGGACACGATCATATATCTCTCTCTAAATGCGTTCAGTCGTAATGTATTAACTTTATGTGACAACAAGAAACCAGTCTACTGTATAACGACCCGTGTTGCCGTTTTTTCAAGTAACCATCGTCAAATCTTACATTATTCACTAAATTATATATATATATATATATATATATATATATATATATATATATATATATATATATATATATATATATATATATATATATGTGTGTGTGTGTTTGAGTGTGCGTCTATGTGTGTGTACGTGGATGATCGTTTACAAAAGTTTGGAGTTTGTAACCTTTTGAAAAATTTGTATTTTTGTGTAAATGACTTAAAAATATATACATGCGCATTTTCTTGCGTTACTCTTAGTTGAATATATATTTGTAAGTAATGGTCATTACATGGAGAAGTACAGGAAAAAGTACCCTGTTACTAATTATCCATAAAAAAATAGCCCAATGAGTATTTAAAAATTGATAAAATTTGCATACGTTGAAGATTATAGACCGCTCTTATCAAATATGTTAAGAAAAGTGTGACACAATTATTGAGATCACACCGGTTTTCGGCAACAGAAAACCTGCGTGCGAGAGATACAACAGGTCGTAAATCGCTTAAGATTTCCCAAAATCTCGTATACTCTTTGTTGACTTGATTATTTTCTTTCTCATAACGGGTATTGCGATTATTAAAATTGTATGAGCATTTTTCTTTTTCATTAATTAATAAGAGGCAGAAGTAGCAATCACGTCATTTACGTTCAGTACCTTTCAGAGTTCATAGCTGTACGATACACTTAGGTAACAAGTGACGTCATATTGATGGCGTCACAGTGTCATGATCACGTTGTTTCGAGCTGCGCAGTAGCAGTTATTTTTACAAACGCGGACACAATTCAGATGCGCATAATTTCATGAGAGACAAATCCTGCGTTATTACAGAATACCTGATGAAAAAAATCAACAAGAGAGGAGGTACAGAAATGAAATGAGCAAAGTTTTGTACTCGCTACAACAATCTTAAAGCATTTTCATACATTTGAAATCTTAAGTCTCATGCCTTAAGCTGCTTAATTGTATGCAAGAAGATGGTAAATGTGATGTGATGAATTTTTCATTCTTCCCTTCTTCCCGCCTGCCGCCAAACGTATTTGATAAAGTCCAAACCTATATTTACGGTTTCACGTCAGAGGACTTACTTTTTAAACATTTTCCGTGATAAAGAAAAATAATTTTCAAAAATAGTCCTTTACATTTTCTGTTTTTATGTCAGAATTTTTTTTAAAGACTCAATCTTTTTGCTAAACAACCTGTTATAATCCAGCTTTTGTTCATATTAAAAGTTATTGTGAATGATTTAGATTTCCAGTGCCATATGAGTTGAAAGTTCACAAAAAATTTCTTTTTCCTGCTCGTTTAATATGACAACAATTCCTCGGCATATCAAAGAAGCCGACATTTGTTCTACTGGCGATTATTCTTGTTAAGACGTAGTGTATATTCTCTTGTTACTGAATGTGTTTTGAACAAAAGCATGTTAGATAGAGTTTCCTATTGTATGCCTACTTTTGAAATCTTTTCGCTTTACAAGGCAGAGTTCGCTCTTTGATAATGATGCCAGAGTAAGAACAGTATCCGCTTTTCCATTTCATTAAATCTGTTTGACGTGTCACAAATGACCAAGGCAAACACAATCTACCATCGTCGCACGATTTTCACCAGCTTTATAAACAAAGCTGATGAAAATCGTACGACGATGGTTGATTGTGCTCAACACAATCTTTCCAAGAAAGAAAGAGCAATCAACATGTCGGAAAGATTTTAGGTTTTCTAACCTTCATCTACAACAAACCAATTCAATATACTTGATATAAGTCTATGAACTTACGTAAAACATATGATTTGATAAATTATAGCCAACTTGCTTGATCTCCTTTCAGGTCCTATATTGAAGTTCACCTCAAAATATGAATGACACGTCAAACATTCGATAACTTATATATCTCTAGTATTTTATTTCTATCAGTCTCATTTGGCTTTTACTGCAAGGCAAGTTTCTCATTATTAAGCAGCCCTAAAAAAAACAGCTTCCTCTGCCGTTGGCACTCGGCTGAAGATGATATGCGAAGGGTCCAGAGTTTCAGCGTCATGTGTATTAGAATTCTGACGTGATCGTTTCATGTCTTGCAGGCGTCGTTCAGTCTCAGGAAATCAGGAGTGCCAAAAAGAGCAGGAAAAGGTTTATTTTTTGAATGAGTCACACTATTTAGAAATGTAAGAAGGTCTTATTGTAGCATTAGAAACATGTATGTCTATAATTGTTTTCAAAAGGATAATTATTTAAGCTCTAAAATCAATTTGGAAGAACTTTGACAAAATAGACCCATTGTAAGGTATTGATCGCCATTTACCCAGATGTCAGTCCTCTGGAAAAAAGTGAAATTACTCATAGTAATTTATTTTGAGTGTATTCTGTGATAACATGCCATTTTATGACGAAAACAAAATGTCACTGACAAAGTACGTCAAAGGAAAATAACTTTCTGCACTATATTAAAGTCAATTGATGCAGAAAGATAAGTTCTCTCTCTCTCTGTCTCTGTCTCTGTCTCTTTCTCTCTCTCTCTCTCTCTCTCTCTCTCTCTCTCTCTCTCTCTATATATATATATATATATATATATATATATATATATATATATATATATATATATATATATATATATATAATAGATTTATTTGGCAGAAATTGTCATTTGAAGAAAGGACTATTATTATCGATCGGGGGGACCCTCTTTAAGGCGCTAATTAGTATTATCCTTGATTTCATATGGAATATCAATATTATCTATCAGATATCGGTCCACTTAATACATTAGTATTTTATCAGAATACTTCTTCTTTATGTTGACATCAAATATATTGTTATCCTTACAATCGTATGTATAAACTACAACGTTTGGGTGATAACCGGTTTACTTTCTGTAGCAAAGAAAAACATGACCAAAGACGGACACTAGCAGTATCGGCTTATTTCCTGTAACTAGGCAACGTTTCTAGGAATGTTTGACCTCAATGAATGACTTAAAAGGTAGTTAAACCAGTTCTAGATTTTCCTTGTCTGCTCAGAACAAGTTCCATGGTTTTTTTTACGTAACTGTAGGCGTATACACGGCCACTAATCTCTCTCATGCCGTACAAAATGCTATGAAGAGAAAAACGTGAGTTGGACCTTTCAGTTATGTGTTTGTGGGATTTAGAATGCAGGGGAAACAATTAGTTGAGCAAATAAAACGGACATCTCTCTTTGTACGTATCAAGTTTAAAAATCTAAGAATGTGATTCGACTAGTTCATGAGTTTCCTTTTGTTTTTCCCCCCAAAATTGCTAAATGCAAAGATTTGGGGTCGATATTTCTCGTGAAATAAAGCGATATCTGTTAGTGTTGACAGCCGTTTTCTTGCATAGAAAGTATTTTTTTGTAAATACGCAGAGATACTTGGTATTTTAGAGAAGACAGACATTATGTGTAAATCCTATGCAGCTATAACCATTTACGTGTAGCAATAAGAATTGCCAGAGATATATAGGGATTATTTTTTTCCAAGCTCCTTAATGGCGTTTTAGATATTACAGGATTAAACTTCGGTAACTGATATATCACTTTTAATAAATCACATAAAAATTGCCTTGGACTCATGTAATAGAATTTATTATTATTATTATTATTATTATTATTATTATTATTATTATTATTATTTAACAAAATTTTTACACCCGAAATATTACTTACTTTTTCTTCCGGAATATCCGTACATAAGAATGGTCCAGACAACGAAAACCCTCTTTTCTTTAACTATACAAAGTAACATCTAATTATGTGCCTTCATTTAAGGTACGTCTCGGTAACGGACTCCCGTCGCAAATTACCACTTCTCTTTGAGTAATGTAGCGAAGTGAAATGAAGCGTGAAGCTAATCTTTTGTTATGGTGTCGACACTGACACTACTGATGTGCCTTAACAGACAAGACGCACGTGCTTTCTGTCCATGACCTTTGCCCTAAAACTGCAGTCGAACTCAGTTGGATATTTTTTACGATACATTTGCTGTACTGACATAACTCCTTGCAAAGTTTCATGAAGGAAATGATATTTGAACAAGTTGTATCTTTTTCTCAACGTATTCTGAGGTGATTGGTATTTTAAGGATATTCAATATTAAGCAATCGGATACAGAAGGACTCTTAAAAATATATCCATTAAAAAGGGTTTTGTGATTGCTTTAGCATACATATTCTAATTTCCAGAGGAGATACTATTACTACTACTACTACTACTAATTATTTTCTTTCTTACCTAACCCTTTTCCTCTTTCAAAAGTCTAATAAATTTAAAATAAAATGTCCATGCAGATAACAAATCAAACTTTTGAGCAATGTAAGAACTCACAGATTCATAAAAAGTGGTTACATTTCCCGTTGCATCAGTAACTTACTGTTAATTATTGCACAGTTTCATCTGCCATGTTCTGTTTCTGATTCGTACAAATGCACTATTAATGACGGACAAGGAACAGGTAAACCCAGTGGCATCACTAGGGGGGTGCGGGCCGCACCGGGTGACACCATCACAGGGGGGTGATTCTGTATGGTCTGGTACAGGAGGACTCGAAGGAGGTCCATGGGGGAAGTCTGGAGGGGGTGACACCATGAGTTTACCGCACTGGGTGACGCCAACCCTAGTGACGCCACTGGGTAAACCCCTGCACAGTTTCAAGGATACGAGGATGAAATTTGTCGCAGTGGCAACCATTTCCTTCCATTTTTTAAATTAGCAAAGTCATAACTCCTGCATTTCCCTTATTTACTACTTGTTTCAAAAGTGAAGTAAAAATAAAATAAAATAAAAATAAAGAGAAGTTTCGGTACATGTCATTTGTAATTTCGACACACTTAATTTTTCTGTTGATTTTCAGAAAGAATAATTTGATGATGAAATAAGAAACTAACACTATTATCCGCTTCGCTCAAAACGGTCGCCCAATTCTTCCATAAAGGAAGCCGACAGCAGAAAACCTTCAGCTTTCGTTTTGAATTCATATCATATTGTATTGCAAAGAGATATTACACATATTTTGGACATATCATTAGTTCTTCACGTGGGAAGTAATTTTCAGTATAAGACTTGCACCTTTATAAATGGGTTGCCTATATAAAATGGGAGACAACTGAAAAATGAAATTAATGCTATATAACCATTGGTGTATTGAGAAACAATTTCCCCGGAGGCTATAAAAAGTATTATGTACAAAAATTTACCAGCTTAATGTAAAATATACAGTAGTGTGCCCAGAGAGCCAGACGCTCATGATGAATGCTAATGGTTCGTTCGGCCTTTGAAGTGCATTCTAATTTATTTACCTAATGCAATTTAAAAGTTACTTTCAAAAGCATTTCTAATTTGTTGTGAGATTTATCGCTTCCTGCTACGTTACCGCCTTTCAGAAATAGGGATATGTATATGTAGAGAAAAATTGTCCCTAATTATAATATTTAATAAATGTTCACTCTTTTACTTTGTTAAGTACCAAGGTCTTGTATTGGTAAGCGGGATACACATATATATATATATATAATGACATTAATAGTGACACGGTTCCTATTTTGTATTGTTCAGTAGCCTATTTTCTACTGTCGAGACGACTCTGACTTTGAGGATGGTTCCACTCCTCGCGTTAAAACATTCTCTGTGAAGCATTGCTATATCTGCGTTTCGCAGTTTTGGAAAATGAGCACAGAAGCGATTTTATTTTACATTACATTTGTTTTATTGACTGTCTTTATTTCACCGACTTTAAATTGCAGAGTACAGTTATTGTTACTTATCTGACACGCTTAAACGTTTTAGTGCGCAGACAGCATATAGGTTCTTGGTACATGTCATCAAAACTGCATTTCTCCAAACACCAGTATCAAATCATATTAATGACGGTTTTCTATGTAGTTTGCAAGTTTCCAACAAGAATACGCAATAATCTTATTTCTCTAAGCATCGTAGAATGATCAATATTTTTTTAAACTGATATAATACAATATATTTAGTATACAGTATTGTTATTTTACAATACATTTATAATATATTATTTATGAAACGTACTTAAGTATGATAACTGATGAAATGCAAAAATAATTAACTCTTTGAAAACTTGATATTTTTATAAAGTAAAATTCCAAGCAATCAATAAACACGAAAGAAGCATACGATGATGTGCACTTTCTTGTACAGACTTTGTTAAACTTTTTCAGATCACACCAAAATTTTGAAAGAGCATCGACTCCTTTTCATTGCCTTTATTATTTTCTTTCATAGTACTGCAATTGCGACGAATAAAATTGTCTAACACTCGCATTCATATTATCTTACATCCCATATCTCCCAAAGTTCATAGCATAGCATTAAACAGAGATCAAAAGTTACGCCATTACAAAGACGTAATAAGTTAACCATTAATCATTTCGAGCCTCGCAGTAAACCTTGATTTGATAATAGCAATCATCTTGAAAAAAAAACGAACAAAAGTGCCGTCCAGATTTTCCAGAAACTAGCAGAATGCATTTCTTTTTTTTTTTTACAGTAGTTTTGGTTCTCTTAATATAGAATTGTCAAGATCTGGCAATATCAAAGATCCTTAAAACAGACAAAAAATGTTCACGAAAAAGACGTATAGTGTATATATATATATATATATATATATATATATATATATATATATATATATATATATATATATATATATATATATATAAACCTGATACCTTGAGAGGACACACACTTCTGTTTACTTGTACGAAGTCAATCGGTTAGCCTATCACTTGTGTCACTTTCTCAGACAGTACTGTATAGCTTACAACGTGTGATGCTGTTAAAGTAATCATTTGTGTCACTTTCTCAGACAGTATTGTATAGCCTACAACGTGTGATACTGTTAAAGCAATCACTTGTGTCACTTTCTCAGACAGTATTGTATAGCCTACAACGTGTGATCCTGTTAATGCAACCACTTGTGTCACTTTCTCAGACAGTGTTGTATAGCCTACAACGTGTGATACTGTTAATGCAATCACTTGTGTCACTTTCTCAGACAGTATTGTATAGCCTACCACGTGTGATACTGTTAAAGTAATCACTTGTGTCACTTTCTCAGACAGTACTGTATAGCCTACAACGCGTGATACTGTTAAAGCAAAATCTGTGTCACTTTCTCAGACAGTATTGTATGGCCAACAACGTGTGATACTGATAAAGCAATGCACTTCGTCATCTCATGATAATGTTTAATTTTGGGGCTAATTCAAACTTTTTATTTGCAATTTGTTTAAGCCTTTCCAAACGAATTATAGTATCTGAGAGAAATAGCAGATGTAAAGAGTGATCAGTAGTTTAACAAAATTGACACAAATAAACCGATGCATAAAATGTCTTTTTCAAATGATTGATTCGTTAAAGAGGCAAGTACTAAGTTTGTTTATGCAAAATTTTACATTTTGTCGATAGTTTCTTTACTTTGCGAACAATTTATTCCACGAATATAATATGAAACATTTTATGTTTGTTCTACAATTTTTTTTACATAGATCTATTTGCCTAATTCTTTCTTAAACACATTTTATAACCATATTTTTGTCACGACATATTTACTATTACATTTTCCACGATAAATAAGCTGGTCCATACATTTCATTGAATAGTTATTTCATTTCTGTATAGGAAGACCATATTTTTCATTGCATAGGTATTTCATTATCTATATAGGAAGACCATACATTTCATTGCGTAGTTATTTCATTATCTATATAGGAAAGTCCATACATTTCATTGCGTAGTTATTTCATTTTCTATATTTGCGAAATCCATACATTTCATTGCAGTGTTCTTTCATTTAATTTGACAGGAAAGTCCATACATTTCATTGCAGTGTTCTTTCATTTAATTTGACAGGAAAGTCCATACATTTCATTGCTTAGTTATTTCATGATCTATATAGGAATGTCCATGCATTTCATTGCGTAGTTATTGCATTATCTATATAGGAAAGTCCATACATTTCATTGCAGTGTTATTTCATTATCTCTATAGGAAAGTCCATACATTTCATTGCGTAGTTATTTCATTATCTATATAGGAATGTCCATACATTTAATTGCGTAGTTATTTCATTATCTATATAGGAAAGTCCATACATTTCATTGCAGTGTTCTTTCATTTAATTTGACAGGAAAGTCCATACATTTCATTGCGTAGTTATTTCATTATCTATATAGGAAAGTCCATACATTTCATTGAAGTGTTCTTTCATTTGCTTTGACAGGAAGACCATACATTTCATTACGTAGTTATTTCATTATCTATATAGGAAAGTCCATACATTTCATTGCGTAGTTATTTCATTATCTGTATAGGAAAGTCCATACATTTCATTGCAGTGTTCTTTCATTTAATTTGACAGGAAAGTCCATACATTTCATTGTGTAGTTATTTCATTATCTATATAGGAAAGTCCATACATTTCATTGAAGTGTTCTTTCATTTGCTTTGACAGGAAGACCATACATTTCATTACGTAGTTATTTCATTATCTATATAGGAAAGTCCATACATTTCATTGCGTAGTTATTTCATTATCTGTATAGGAAAGTCCATACATTTCATTGCAGTGTTCTTTCATTTACTTTGACAGGAAAGTCCATACATTTCATTGCATAGTTGTTTCATTTACTTGTGTAGGAAAGCTGATACATTTCACTGCAGTGTTATTTCATTTACTTATATAGCAAAGTCCATGCATTTCAGTGTACGCTTATATGCAGTCGACCACTGATATAAATGTTGTGCTGCTATTATAAAACATAACATACATATATTACCGTCAACAGTCCTCGACATTAAGTGTCGATGAAAATAAGGTACAGCTAATAAGTTTAGATGTGGACCAATTATGAATCAAGACAAAATGTTCATATTTTGTGCATGTCCTCATTTTTACACATGAAAGCACTGCTAAATACGAGGACTCCTGAGCGGAGAGATACATGGTAGTCCCACAGTTTTAACATTTCGTAATTAGATTCTCACGAGTCTGTTTCTTTGTAAATTTCAGTCCTACATAATACTGAGGGTGATCAAGGGATTTTTCCGCTTACTGCATAAGGAGTTTTATTCTTCCTTCACCCAATTCACGAATGCATAGATGGTATGATTTTCTAATAGTTTTTTTTTCTTTGTTCGTATCAATTGCTATGTATATTTAATCTATTGTGTGCTTAACTTTGTCTATTATAGTAAGTTGAAATTATTTGTACTTTAAATTACGGTTACTTGTCAACGGGATGTTGACAAGCATTTGAGTTCAAGGCCAGTTTTATTTACAATTAAACTTTTTTTTCCATTAGGATTATTCACGCCCTGTGGTGATGTGGGTCATTAGAAGATGTGTGTATAAAAGAGACTTGATACGCATTAAATTTATTCCTATTTTAAATCAGTCTGTGGGAATCCATTTGTGATCAGATTTTACATTGTGCCGTTGACATCAGATATAATTCGAGAGGAATTATTTATTTAACATATATTCGTTGGAATTACTAAATATTCATTGGAATTACTAAGGTGCTCATTGACTTTTGAATTAATACATTACATTGGACTTTTGTGAACTCATTCAAAGACATTATGGATCGTATCTTTGCGGTAATACAGGACATTCAAGACTATTGGAACTCATTCGGAATATTCTATATTCTTGGACTTGTGATTAGGACATATATGAATGTTTGGAATTTGATACATAGTATTGTAAGTATTTTTTAAATTTCACTTTGTATTATAGGGAAATAAATTGCTTGTTGATATTACTTAGATTGTTGGTTTCACTTCTTTTCTGTTACATATTTTTAAGACCTAGAGTCGTAACATAATAAAATAAGGAAAAAGGACAACAATATCACAGTCTCGCAATTATAGGTAAAACCGTTCTAAACGTGAGATATTTTTTTTCACTCGTGCTCATTTATAGACGGACGCTAAAGGGAATTTCCAAGACGTTTTTCGTTTAATTCCAAATATTTCTTCCATTTCATGGAAACTTCAGTCAGGGGATAATTTGGCTGATTATGAAATTTGTATGTACTACAAATAATAAAACAACATTTTTCGCCTCTGTTGATTTATGTGACTATCTCACACCTCATCTCAGTTCCATTCTGCGCTTTTTGCGTGATTCAATTTTCAAACACTAGGTTCTTGGAGCAACAGACGTCAAACAAATGGAAAATAGATACAGACTGGTAGTTTTGGCTATAGTGAAAGTCACAGCATAATGTAAATAGAAGACAATGGATATTTACGAGGAAGTTTTCTGCATAAATTGGATAGTATCCATGTTGACCATGTACTTGCAGTCAAACTAAATACTGTTACCGTAAACCTCTAGTGGTACTTACGAACCAATTTCCTGTTTTTTGAATCTCAAGAATGTTTTCCCTTTATTTCCTCTTTGTGTTCTATCCAGTATAGTACTATTTTATAATTTCAAAATCAAAATATTATTTCCAGGACCTGCGTGCAGTGGATTGAGGGGTACAAATTGTAGGTAGCGTATTACTGGAATGATTGTCATGTTTTTACATGCTACCAGTGATTTTGTATGATACAAAAGATATAATTTGCTGTATAATCTCCGGTGTAGAAAATCCAATAAACTACCCTTATACGTGCAACCAACGGGCATTTCTTCCATGCACAATGCTCCGTTGGGACCAAAGCAATCTCTCTGAGAGGTTCTTTGAGGTTTCTTCTATTGGGATTGGGATCTATATCTATATCTATGAATTCTAGATCAATGTTTGTGGATATCAGCGTTTCATCAATATTCCAGCTAGTCAAAGTATTTCTTGTTTAAAAACGGACAGATTTAGTTATTTCTGTTGTGAACGAAAGGAAAAACAAGAAACTCGCTCCAGGAGTGGAGAAAGCCTCATTAACCCGACTCAAGGAGTTTTTTTGTGGGTGGTGGTGGGTTTGGAACAAGGCCTGCAACTAGCAGTATTTCAATTATTACTATCCAATAAGTGGGAAATACAGCTCAATGATTTATTTAGCTGTTAGATAGGTAATGTCTGTAGGATTCGAAACCATACATTAGATGTTTTGCAAGAGCCATTATTTTAACTGTTAAAATATTAACTGTTATCAATGTTTCCAGGTGTACTTTCATATGGAGTAATGTTTTCGTGCAGACTAAAAATGTAACTAATCTTTAATTCGTACTCGTAATGTGTTGCTATATGATAAAATATTACCAATTATAATTAATATAAAAGGTTTACAGGTTAAAAAAACTCCATATTCATCGAAACAAAGGTCTACAATTATTTTATTGCATAATTTTAAAAAAGAAAATTGCAAAGATATTTTGCTGTAGAATTGTACAAATGCGATTTCTATTCTATGACGATAAGAACTTAGTGTTATGACGTAGCGTAAAAGTCAATGGTACCATGACCATGCAACATGAAGAATAATCATATGACATGAAGAATTATATCACACACCACTTGACATTGTTTCATCCAATGAAAGACCATCTCTCTTCCATCCAATGAAAAACCATGTCTCACATGATATATGCAATGACATGTTATAATATGGCATGAAATGGTGCGAGGATTGATGAGATAGATAGATAGATGGTTGGATAGACAGACAGACAGACATATATGTGGGTGTGTGGAGAGAGAGAGAGACAGAGTGAACAAAGATAGATTGGCCCTTGTCGTTTCTGAAGAATAAATTCCGTCATTTAAAAGGTGAAGGCACCAACTAACCTTCTTTGTCACATATTCATTGGAAGCATACTTGTAGCATGCGAAAACACAGTTCATATTGCGCCTGATACGTGTACGTCGGTGATTAAATTTGTAGCTAAATGTACGTTGTAGATTCTCATTAAACCGTGTCCCGAACAGGTTTTCTTGATTGACTGACATTGTTTCAATATTTAGCCTGTACTAGCTGCCCCAGGAACTAAGCACCTGATTGACATTGATCAATCTCGTAATGCGAGACGTTAACTGTTTAATGGATACTATAAAAACAGTGCTCGCGTCATAGGTTTAATTACACTTTAATGTTTTATAGATATAGTGGAACTAAATATGAAAAATTGTTGATATAATAAATAACTATGACATTATCAGGAAATAAACCATTGATGTTTTGATAGCAAGGGAGGGTGTCATTTTCTTGGTGGTATAAGTATGGTAAGAAATGACAATTGGGGAATCTTAACTAATTTACAATTCATAACCAGTGTACTGACAATCTTTCACTGGTGTAGTTATCACCTACTTAAACCCCACTTCACAATGTCACATCCAGGTGTCACGGGTGAAGTCAGGCCTTCGCTCCACTGTGGCGTTGATATTAACTTGTGATAGATTTATCGCAGGCCGGATTATCACCTGCTGAGATGCCTTAGAAGATTTAAGTTAAATTACGCATGGTAATCCTAATCCCTAATCAAGTCCGTCATGTCCAGTGAAGTTAGTACCTGTTGAGTGAAGTACAAGAATTGCCTTAATTGCACCAGTATATGTCGATGAACTACACTCAACATCACTCTTCACTAGCACGAGTGTAGTATGGTTAATCCAGTTCGTTTGTGCTGTATCTTTGATTATCAATAGGATTTTGTTTTCTTAAATTCATCTTTTTAAACTTTCGTTAAGGTTTCGGCATATTTTTGGCAATCACCTCTGCTGTATCTTTGCTGAGTGTATTAACGTACGATGATCAAGATAACGGCTGCTTTTGTATATATAAGACGTGAATTACCATCATACATGGTGATCCAAGCCACTTCCTCAATTCCAAGAGTACAAATGATCATTGTTGGTGATATATACTTTGTCCTTTAATGTGATTTACCTTTTCAACCCATACAACTGTATGCATAGCTATATGCTCAACATGTAAATAGTTTCCGACAAATAACGCACTAGCTATGTACCTAGGATCAGGAAAATCTCCTTGTGAAAACACTTGTCACACACAAATATGAATTCATCATTGCATTGTATTGTAACTACCTCATGTGCTTGTAGGGTGGAAAACCAAATAGTTTCCAAGCCATGACCAATGGGTTAGTACACAGACTAGGGAACTCCCACCCCCTACCCCGGGAAATATTGGTCACGTCTAATAATTGTCCTTTTTTTTCTGCAACTGCACACGAGGATGAATGGTGTATATCGAAATAGTTTTAAGATATGACCCATGGGGTAAGTCCAGATGACATACACCTTACTCCCCCAAACCCATCCCACCCCACCAGATTTGGCTAGGGTTATGCTTGTTATGTTTGCTAGTCATACTCTTTCCTTGAGGCGAATATTGTTGATGTAATTTAATTTAGTTTTAAACGTCCTGCAACTTTGTACGTTGCTATGGAATGGGGATCTCAAATATTGATAGTTATGACACTTTTGTTTTATATCGCCCCGAGCCTAGCTCCTAGGAATAAGATTACGTTTTCTATCGCCCCTAGCCTAGCTCATAGGGATAAGATCACGTTTTCTGTCGCCCCTAGCCTAGCTCATAGGGATAAGATCACATTTTCTGTCGCCCCTAGCCTAGCTCATAGGAATAAGATTACATTTTCTGTCGCCCCTAGCCTAGCTCATAGGGATAAGATCACATTTTCTGTCGCCCCTAGCCTAGCTCATAGGGATAAGATCACGTTTTCTGTCGCCCCTAGCCTAGCTCATAGGGATAAGATCACGTTTTCTGTCGCCCCTAGCCTAGCTCACAGGAATAAGATTACATTTTCTGTCGCCCCTAGCCTAGCTCATAGGGATAAGATCACATTTTCTATCGTTCCTAGCCTAGCTCTTAGGAATAAGATCACATTTTCTCTCGCCCCTAGCATAGATCCAAGGGATAAGATCACGTTTTATATCGCCCCAAGCCTAGTTCCTAGGGATAAGATCACATTTTCTATCGCCCTTAGTCTAGATTCTAGGAATAAGATCACATTTTCTGTCGCCCCTAGCCTAGCTCCTAGGGATAAGATTACAAAACTTGCTTCATGATACTATCACTAACCCAAGTTTCAAGTTGCCATCGAAACTTGCAGATGAACTATATCACATATCCCAGAAATTCTTCGACGATGCGAGATGGAATAATAATAATAATAATAATAATAATACAATCCCTGAATGCCAGAAGGAAAGTTGTTAATGATAAATTAATACCCTTTGCCTGACATTAGTCATTTCGTTAGACGTCAGTTCAACCGTTGTTTTATTTTAAAAACCACGTATCTTTCCTTTGTAAACTTCCGACGGTTCTGTAAATATCATAAACGTATTACACACAAATCTGGGATAAATTCGGAAAGCCTAATCAATAAATGTAATGTGAAGATTACAGCAAACTTTTCGATAATAATCTTTGCCAAAATGCCAATATTTTCTTTAGCAGTTTTCTAGACTACATATAAAACATTGGAAACATGAATGTTAAATGAAATACGTGGGTCCTTTGGATAGAGTTATTGCAAGTGAACATTTGGATATCTTTAGTTGGTATCCTTATTCAATATCTACTACTACATGAGCACTGCAACAACATTTAACTTTGCTGTGGTATGCCGATTCATCAATATTCAAATCATATAATATTTGTACTTCCCTAAAAGAGTTGTCATCCATAATTCCACTCTAATTTCCAGCATTAGATTTCGTAGATAAATGCTGAGGTAGCTGCTTTTCCACCACTCTTTATTCTTTTGTATTATTATCGCCAAAATCAGAGAATATAGTTGCCAGGAAACGAGGAAAATGTTAATTTTCGGAATGTTTCTATCTTTGAAATAAGTGACCAAAAATGTTCTATTGGTTGATGATCGCTAATTAATTTTATATCTACAATTCATATTAAACATTTTGCTGTCTATATATGAAACCTTTGGATAAAGATTTATTGTAATAAACGACAATAAAAAAGTCATAGGGAACACTTGCTGTATAATTGTATTCCTTTCAAACATTCCACGCAGGGTACGTTATAGGTTTCTTGGTTCCTTTTTTGTTATTAAAATGCTTTTTTTGTCCTTAATTCTGCGGTTCCCATGCTAAACAAAAATGACAGCTGAAGGATGGTAAAGTCTTCATGATATCATTGTTGTATCTGTGCTTAACATGCTGTGCTGATTATGAGAGATTAAACTTATCCTGACGTTTATACTGATATGACTTATCGGGACTATTAAACTGATTAACATTTTCATCTACTAAGGTAGAAGTAGACTCGTTAGCATACGACCAGTTGAATGTAGGTTTTACGACATCAATAAAATGTTGAAAAAAATCTGTTATTTTAAAGTTATTTACAGAAAATAATTAAATACAGCAATAAATAAATAAAATGAGTAGTTACCTCTATTAAATGTGTTTCTAAGTGTTTCTGTACGACATACCGTAAAATGAAGTCATGATAGCGAGACTGTCACACTCAAATGTCGTTTCGACACATAAATCTGTATCTACCTAATCAGAGTAAAGCATTTTGTAAATTTGTATACTAAACGTAGTAATTAGTAATTTTTCAAATAAATTACTCATAGGGACATGTTTACGTTGTGAAATTAAGACAACATTTCGACCTGCGTCTTTGTACCTCCGTTACGTTTGGTATCTTTCTATTCACCTTTTGCATACAAATAAAATTTAACAAAAAATCTTTTCGTCGACAGTGACCTGTGAATGTTCTTTTGTCTTTAAATTTTTTATATAATTCAAAATATCTCTGCAAAAGTATTTTAAAAAAGTAAACATGTCTCATCCGGGCAAATTTATATGGAATCCTATATAAAATTCGATCAAGAGGGTCATATCAGAGTGACTCCGATTGTGACAAAATTGGTTCGATGCCCCTCCCCCCACAGTTTTAAATTTGACGTAGTTACTATGGTCCAATCTTTAAATTTTTTCAATATTAAAAATTTCTCTTGGATGTTAAAATTTTAAGCAGTCTTCTATCTGAAAGCGTAGGGAATGTATCAAACACAAATGCAATTTTTCGATTTTTCCGCTTCTGTTATTGACACCAGGGTCAATGCGATCTCGTTGCCATAGAGGGCTTCGGGGTTTCTCATAAGTTTGGCAAAAAAAGTTGATAATCGAGTTCTGCTTGCTTACATACAAAGTTAATACGGGTAATTAACAATGTTGCGTCTTCTGCATTGTTTGGTGCAACATACACATATTTGTATCAGTGATTTATACGAATGTTTCATAATCGTCCTTAAAGTTAAACCAAGGAGTGGATTATGTTTACAAAAATATACAAAATAAACAACGTAAAAAAAAAAAAAAAAGCAAGAAACAACAAACAAGCAAAAAAAAAGTTTTGTTATATAATATTAATGTATATACCAACAAATCAAATCATCCAAATACTACTTTTTTGCGGAATCATCCACCGAAAATGAAATATCCTTCCCTTTCATAACTTGACAGTTATTAAGAATAATTGCATCTTAATATATATACATCGTGCACAGATGTTTTTATTGTTATTTTTTGGATGTAAAAAACACTGATATTTCTCAACATCATAATGTCATTTTGGCTTGATCCTCAATAAATAACACTTTATTCTTATATTCGACTCTCTAGCCTAACTCTTCAAAGAGTGCGTAATGCCTGACTCTATAGCCTAGCTCTTCAAAGAGTGTTCAGTGCCCGACTCTCCAGCCTAACTCTTCAAAGAGTGCTTAATGCCCGACTCTATAGCCCAACTCTTCAAAGAGTGTTTAGTGCCCGACTCTATAGCCCAACTCTTCAAAGAGTGTTTAGTGTCCGAATCTCCAGCCTAACTCTTCAAAGAGTGCTTAATGCCCGACTCTATAGCCCAACTCTTTAAAGAGTGTTTAGTGCCCGACTCTCCAGCCTAACGCTTCAAAGAGTTTTTAGTGCCCACTTCATGATAACAATATATATACATGCTTGAGTCATGATTATTCCATATCAGTCACTTAGTAATCCTTGTGCCAAGCTACGTGGATGACACGTCAACAAAGAGTTCTCATGTATTCTACAAAATGCATATTTAAAAAAAAAAAATATATCTACAGGACTGAATGCAAATGAAAAGAATTGTAAAAATAACCAATAAAATATTATTTTGCTTCTTTCTTTGATATGTCTCATATTTGTTTGGACCCGCATTGGTAAGGTCAAAATGAGAAAGAAAGGCTTAGGCAATTATCAAGACGGGAGCATTAATTTTTCACATCCTTCGGCTTGACAAACAGACCCATGCTCGGAACAAACAGGGTCTTGAAACATGCGAAGTTGAATGTTGATTATTTGTGGAGAAACATTCAGCAGGACTAAAACATAATTAGTCGTCTTAGAAACAAAATTTGATAATGATGCCGAAAGCTCTGTGTCAGGTGTTTAAATTCCATTCAGAACGATGCGTAGTGTTGTTTTCAAATTTATCTATGTAGCATAAAAATGACAAGAGTAATAGACATTACTAATAATTAATGAGTTAACAAATTGTGAAAAATATGGTTCTCCTTGTCACACCTCCCTCCCCCCACCCTCTCTCTCTCTCTCTCTCTCTCTCTCTCTCTCTCTCTCTCTCTCTCTCTCTCTCTCTCTCTCTCTCTCTCTCTCTATATATATATATATATATATATATATATATATACGAATAAATACTATTATTATTATACAATTTAGAGAATTTTAATTCGTACTCTACAGAGATTCGAACCCGGGTCCGCGGGGGTACGGCACTCATCGCCTTGCCTGCACGCACCAACCTATATACCCTCTCGACCATGCACACATCACCAAAAAAGCTATGCTACAAAATTGCTGGTACAGTCATTCGTGCGTTGCAAACACACACGCATATCGAGTCAATAATTAAATCTCATCACTCCGGATTCCTACGACAGAAATCAAGGTGTATAGAGGTTATTATAGAGATTATGGAGGTTTTTGGCCCCCCCCCCCCCCCCCCCGGAGATCCTTGATAATATTATCAAATTATCAAGCATTCTATAGGTTCCAGGAATAGCATTCTCAGCTCTGTTTAGTATCTATCTATCTCTCTCTCTCTCTCTCTCTCTCTCTCTCTCTCTCTCTCTCTCTCTCTCTCTCTCTCTCTCTCTCTCTCTCTATATATATATATATATATATATATATATATATATATATATATATATATATATATATATATATATATATATATATATATACACACATTGCATGCAATACCCTGGCGAACTTATTGCCAACCTTGTCAATTCCCGGACAAGTTATACCTTTATGTACAGGATTCATTACTATTTCTTCTGAAACTGGAATATTGAATAGTATATCCACAGAATTGTACATGTCTGCGCTCGAAGGGTATATCCGCAGAATTAAACATGTATACCCTCGAATCTTGGCAACATATATTAAATGGAATATCCACATAATTAAACATGTCTACGCTCGAATAGTATATCCACTGAATTAAACATGTCTACGCACAAATGTTGGCAACAGAAAATATTTTAAGTTTTATTTTATCAACTTTTATAATTTCATGAAATTTACTCAAACTGGCAATCACAGATATAATATTATTGGATCATACACATATTTCCCGATTTTTATTTATGGATACACATATAATTGGTTAGTAGTAGGGATATTATTAGAGCTAATAAAGTTGTTTTGTTTTTTTATTTAGAACACAGTGCATTTTCACTTTTCCCAAAACCTTAGTAATAAATAATAAACCTAAAATTTTTGTTTGTTCAGATGTGATTATTTAAACTATTAGAGTGTATCTGTGGAGCAAGATCTTGTCAATGATAAGATGGGTCTAGAAATATGTTCCGACAACATGCTTACGACTCGGTCCTGTAAAAGATATGGAAGAAATGTTAAGCTAGTTTATTTCTGTATTGGGATATATTACATTTTTTTTGTATTCTAAGTCTCAGTTTAATATATATTTGGGCAAATGAACAACTAAGAATTTGGCTTCACTACATGCACGTTCAAGTTTATATCAGACAAAATGAATGTACTATGGGTCATAATTCTGTTTTGTTATATTTAAATCTCCTAGAAAATAAAGTTTCTAGTTGGCTAAATTTTCTCTTTCTTTGAAGACTCTTTCGACCTTTCTACTCGTTAATCTCGTGCCTAAATCCTCATTAATGCATAGTGTCATACTTTCAAGTCTAATTATGTGCTTTCGAATTGAATGAGAGTCATATTTTCTGTCAGATTCAACTGACATTCTGAGTTGTAATGATTATTTATTTACTCTGTCAAACCATAACTTTTATTTAAAAAGGCTCTTCTCACTTGTACAAGGGAATTAATACACAATTATTGTACTTTTGCGTTATATCTTTTCAATTTATCTTAATCAGACAAAGAAAATCATTTAAATTTTTACTCGGACCATTTGTTCTGTGTCTTTCATTCATGAATTATACATGGATAATTCGAGGTATTAAAATCCGTAATTTGTTGTACCATAGTCTAATTTATAAATTACCTTTTGTCCACATTCCCCAAAACGCCACGTCCTCTGGACAGATGTATTTATTTGGAAATATGGAATTTAATTCTTGTAGGTTTTTGTTTTAGGTTTAAAACCAAAATCATACTTGTATATTTAACAAATACTGCATGGTGAAGATGGCTTTAGGCTGTTTATGGACCAGTCAACCCCTCCGTCCCTTCCCGCTAAATAAACTGCACCATGCAATATTTGTTATATTATACCGAATGAGTATCGATGCTTATTTTAATATACAGTATCCCTGTAATGGAGCAAGGCATACCTCCCAGCACGCAGTGCGTGACTTATATACAAAAACGAAATGGGTACAGCCCGACTTATACACGGAATCGGACCGGGCGGTCCATGTTACATTTTATGGACCGGTCCAGTTACAAGGGGAAGAAAGGAACTTAAATTAATTAGGTATGATATTCACATTTATTTCAGTTTTAATTTGAAAGATTGTGTATAAGAAAAATATGTAGTATGGTTTGAAAATTGAAACCCACTTATATACGATCACTATTAGACTAACGACTGGAGACTTACCGTATATGGTCGCAAATGCAAACAACATAGACCCTGATCTTCCGTCGCATAATGCGCCGGCAGATCAGGGTCCATGTTGTTTGTTCTACTGAGCAGTCCTTTCAAACTGCATAGACCCAGATCTTCCGGCGCATTATGCGACGGCAGATCTGGGTCTATGCAGTTTGCAGTTGGAATGGGTATATAAGTGGGTATATACGGTAAATGAAATTGTTTTCACTTTGGAATGGACATGGTTTGTCTTCGCATCTGACGAATATATATTTGTCATACGTCTGTCTGAGCAGGTTTAAATACCGTATATACTCGTGTATAAACCGTTACCAATATCAGGGTCTATGTTGTTTGCATTTGGACCCAACTTATACGCGAGTATATACGGTAGATATATCGTGCTTATGTTAGTGTTGCATCGTTGACATTTACTGTTATGCCCTTTATGCAAGGGTCTGTTGAATGCATACAAATGTGCTTTTAGAACTACTGACCCACCAGTAAATAAGCATAGAGTTTGTTTTGCCATGATGATGGGACTCTTCACAACTCTTTCGCCTTTCTGGATTATTGTTCGAGGATTACTCGTCTCAAGCTCAATACTGCAAATTTTTCTCGACTATTTTCCTTGAGAATTAATATGTGTTGTTTAACAGACATACAATAAATATCGCCATGAGTACCGAAATCTGTACAAAAATGAACAGGATTTTTTGTCCGGTATATGAATTTTCAAAATGAATAAATCACGTTTAAAAAATTGTCGACATTGCTGGTGAATTTAGGTACAAGTGACAGTGGTATCAATGAGCATTTGTTTTAATGCTATCTAAATTCGATTTATGGATATTTATCAAGTATTCAATTAGTCCTAGTTGTATGTATCAAATTTATTGAAATAATTGTAGATTGGATCTAGCCCATTTATTTCCCTTTATATCTCAAATTCTTCATGGTCCGATCGGAGCTATCGAATAAATAACACCAAGGGATTTTGAAATTGCAGCTTCAGTGCATAGTTTTTGACTTTGATCAATGAAATTATTTTTAACTTAACAACAATGGGTTATTAAATATATAAAGATATCATCAGCATCTAGATGCTGTTATCAGTAACTCACAGTGGTTACAGTACCATGATTCGGAACTCTGCTTTTATCCGCCCCCACCAAGAAAGATTTAGTGCCAGAAAACCATACCATCAGTTGCATTTTTGTATGACAATCATACTCTACAGATGTCCTTAATAAAACCGCACCAGTAGCGCGATGGCCAAGGAAATATGAATGATATTTCTTTATTTTCCTCACCAATCTCTTTGATTATACGGGTTCAGGTAAACTAATGGCGCCTAATAATAGCCTTGAAACGATAACGTGCTTTTATCACCTTTTCTAGAGGCAAAAGGTGACGTCATAGTGAGTGTTGCTTCCATTATGTCTAATTGTATTCATGAAACCTGTCTACGGAGAGCAAGCAACTCTAGGTGCGAACGATTTTGTTTTAATAAGATAACATATCTTTTGTAACGTTACGTTCAAAGTTTAGGTGAACATTGCAGTCATTATTATCAAGCTGTAAATCAGCCATTACTCCTTGGAATGGGATACAAGCATACCGCGTCAACGGCGTCTATGCGCATGGATCAGTATGATGGTAATCATTTAAAAACATTTCTTGAGTCTAAATTGTATGTTTTATATTGTGAATAATTGTCTCGTGCGACACGTTTTGTGTTGTAATTGTAGTACTTGAATTATTTGTTATAATCTAATATATGGGTGGTTATAAAATCGCTCGTGGAAAAATGTGAACTTGATTTTTCTTAACTCAATAAAGATATTTTGATCTAAAGCATCTGATTTGTATGACCATGAAGCGCAACTGTTTAACGAAAATGATGTAACTTTTTTTATGGCATAGATTTCAGAAAACAGGTTTTTTTTTTAACGAATTCAATACACACAAAGAACAATCTCACTTTTTTGGGCGCCTAATTATTAGAAAATGTTTTTTTTACGGTGTGCACAATTATTCAAAAGATTTAACTGAAGAATATATATAGTATACAATTTTTTGTTACAGTACCAGCAATATATATATATATATATATATATATATATATATATATATATATATATATATATATATATATATATATATATATATATAGTAACAGCTTTAGTTTTGTTGCTTCTCAGTATGTCATTATCTCACAAAGATCGTGTACCATTCGTTAGATTTATTGATAGGTGCACAGACGGATGAATGAATAAATTGATTGATTTAGTAGTAGCAGCAGTAATAGTAGTTATACTAGTGAAAGTTGTGGGAGGAGTAGGAAGGAGAGGAGGAGGATGAACAGTTGCAGCTGGACCAGCAGCAGTTATAGTCGTAGTAGTTGACAGAGGTATGTTCTTCTCATGCACTTTAAACACACATATTCCAAGAACATTATAACGTGCAGTACGAAGCATGTAGCACCGCGAATGCGAGCACACACACACACACACACACACACACACACACACACACACACAGACACACAGATTTATTCTTTCGTTATGCTTTTCTCTTTCTATTTTTAGACGCTTATTATCTTCTATTTTACGCTATTTCTCTTTCTTTTTTTATTCCTTCAGTTTTTTGCCGCCCTCCAAATTTTGCCGCCCTAAGCGACCGCCAAGTTTGGTTTGGCTAGTGGTTAAACCGGTCCAGTTTTTAGGTGAATAGTTCTTTCAGTAATAGTCATTATTAATTAAAATTTTCTTTCAATATATGGAAAATTATAATAATGATAAAAAATGATACATTTCTTGGATTCATGCCAACTGCAATTTGTCAATCTGATCTGTATTATCTTTTTGGTGCCTATCCAGTTGTAGGTCAAACGACCTGAACAGAGAGCATGTACATATTGTCGATTATACCACATCACTAGTGTCAAGGTCGACATTTTTGCACAATTATATTTTAATCATTCAAAATGCAATTGGTGTGCTGAAATCTTTTGCGAATTAAAGCTTGCTTGGTGATTGATAGATTATTATTAAACAAAATAGACTTTACATTCAAAATTTTCAGTTTTCAGACCATTAAGATATTGTTGTGGCAATATCCTTATAAAAGTCCTTGAGTATTCTCAATCATTGAATTATAGGTCAAGTACATCATATTAGACCTTACAATGCAGCAGACATTATCCTTCTACCAGTAACAGTTCCCATGAATTTTTTTTTATCTTGGCATAATTACCTAGACATATCAGCGATTTTGTGGGAATTTTAGCAATAAATTAGTAACAGAAGCCAAAACACAATTACTGGTTTTTTCTTGCCTTGATGTTTCTTTTACTTACGAAGATATTGACTTAAATTATTATGAAAGCCATTGCAACCCTTTTCTGTTATTTTACAAACGTCGTTCGCGTGAAAAGGCGTGTTTATTTCCAAGAAAAATACGGTTATAGTGAACAATTAGAAGTGGTTACTATCATTATTTATCCAAAACTATAACTTGAGAGAGGTATAGGCGGTTTCACGATTGCAAAGGAGTTACTGCTCATAGCTCTTAAAATTACCTCCCTTAATGCGCATGCCCACAAAAAATTTCCAGTTCCGGATAGTTCAGAATTTCGCACCGGTTTACGCTTGGTTAGCGAAACATAAAGTCAACAAAATAGTGTCAACATGGGAAAAATATACTGCTGTGCGAAATACTGTTCCAATTACTCCGGAAAGATTGTTGATAAGAGGACCATTTCACTGCATAGGTCTCCTGCTGATGGTAAAATTTTAGCCAACGAGTTGGATGTTTTACAAAGGACTTTTGCCTGAAGTCGACATCACGACTGTGCAGCGATCATTTTGTGGGATTAGCAGGAACATCAAAGACAGCACCAGTTCCCAACATATTTCCTCAGAAAACTTTCAAGACTTGGACGGTAATTACATCTGTTGCATTCAAGCGAAATTTTTAACATTTGGCATATGCACCGACAATTTAATCTCTCGAGTGGTGTGAGGTAGGCGTAGGTTAAAAAAAGTCAGGCCCTTATGTTCATTTGCTGGAGAAATTCAAAATAGTTTGCTCTGATCGGTTCCCCTGTTGTACACACATGTCCCATATTAGCCAACAGAAAAAAATGTCTGTTCTTCACACAGAGCAAGACCCCCCCCCTCCAAAATATATATCAGCCCCCTCCCCCCTTCGAAAATTAAATGGTCAGTGCCTCATTACTATCAAATGTGGTAAAACTTTTGTCAGGTAACATACCATTACAAAACAATTGTTATATTATTGCTTAAATTATGTAGCAAATATATGTTTAATAAATCAGTAGGGGGAGGGGAGATTTTAAATAAACATTCATATCAATACAATTATGAAGTACTCAATGGACGATGTAGAATATAAAATTAAATGTGTACAAGAATAAGTATAAAAATAGTTTCAGATTTTTGGAAGTAAACCAGAATGCACCAACTTAGGACTTACACCTTTTAATTAAAGGTCTTTTTTGTGTTCTTATTTTTTTTTTTTTTTTTTTTTAACTTTGATAGTGTTTAACTTTTGCAACGTTAGGGACAAACTTTATTTCAAAGTGATACGTCAAGAATATCATATGTGTCAATTTTATTCTTAAACCTTTTCACATTTTTTGTAAGATCAACCAATGGCTACAACTGCTTGAATTGGGATATTATATTTGGGTTACTTTTCGGGGAAAGTTTTTTTTTATGCAAGATTAATAGACATTTGTTGAAGAATCGAAATATATCTTCAGCGAATTGCTTGTAAAATTTAACAGCTGAACTGACAGGTACAATAATATATATAATCTTTGATTCAGTTTGAACTTTACGATGAACAATAACTTAGGAGTTGTCATAGATTATTTAACGAATTTAAGAATACAAAGAAACCTAGTTTGGGCATGCTTTATGGTTGAAAGGAGCAAGAATAGAAATAGTCTCCGCTTATATAAAGATGAAATTGAAAATCAGTGTTCTGTCTACAATTGCCATTTTTGAGATTTTTCCCCAAAGTCTTTAATTTGATTTGAATGACCATGGCATAAACTTTATATGGTCTTAGGTTTTTATCATTTTATGAAATCCTCTCATTTAATAATCTTACTGAATTTATGTCTTGAACATTTTCTCACACTCGTAAATCTTGTTTAATTTTGACGGCACCAAATCTATTCGAAAACAATATTCAATGAAAATGCGCAATACTGTGACACAAAATATTGATATAGCACCGCAAATTCACAAATGTAAGAGAAGAAAAATATCTTTTCATATCAAACTTTTCAAAATATTGGTATAATAATTTTTGGTGGTGATGCTCAACGTATGACTTCCTCTTTTTCGATAGTGGGTATTTTTGTCTTCAAATTCTGAAATGTGCTTTAAGTACATCATCTACTCATTATAAATAGGAAGTTCCCCCCTACCCCGCGTTTGCCGATAGCCTGATCTTACTGTACAATAAACTTATGCTGTTTTTGCTGTAAACAGTTCACATTTGCTAAATCTTGTTCAAGGTGTCGGGAGTAACTCCATCACTAAGAAGATTTATCATCAAACATTCGAGTCTTGACAGAAACTACGTTTCTTATTCTGACATTTGACATGTTTTCGTGTTTTAAGTCAACAGATGATTTTTATAAAACCCCGAAAAAAATTTATTTCAATGATGGGGACGATTTCTTTCTTCTTTAGTCATGGTTCTCAGTGTCAGAACGACGCCTGTAGGAGAGATGAAACAATTACTTCCACGCTCTAAGGCCTATGGGGGGGGGGGGGGGGAACGAACAAGATCATTTACATAGCCAACTGGGCGACATGGGTACCGGTTAATAGGCTGCTTACACACTTAGATATTCACCCCCTTTAGGTGTTGAGAGCAAACGGAAATTGATAAAAAGACATAAACCAGCAATTGATATAGTATCGAAGATATGGCGTGTCAGTCCTCTTGTAAGATTAACTTTGATATGAAGTGTGAGAGGAGACCAAACAGACATTCATTATAATTCACACCAAATCTGAAGATTGGAAAACAATGTTATGTTTCATGTAAACTCAGAAATGCACACTGAATGCAGTTCGTTTGATTTGATGGGAATAAAGGTAATTAAAAATATAACACAGCCTTCTTAGACCATATATATTATTGCTGATTTTGGATTAGGCGTTGTTGGCAATTTTTCTTTATCTGACATAATCATTTTGTTATGGGATATTAGAAATATAGCACAAGAGACATTTTCCCAAAAAGACCAAAATAGCCAACATAGAAAGTACTATGCAACGGACATGCAGATACACCATGTGTACTCGCTTATTAGTCGAGTCCAACTGTAAACAACATAGACCCTGATCTGCCGTCGCATAATCCATCTTCAGGTCTATGTTCTTTGTTCTACTGATTACTCGTAACAAACTGCATAGACCCAGATCTGCTGGAGCATAATGCGCCGGCAGATCTGGGAATGCGCAGTTTGCAGTTGTTTTAGAGGTATAAGCGAGTATATACGGTATTTAATATTTATACATGTCTTTTAAACATGTCTCCCCTTAATCGTTCTCTTTTAGTAAAATTAGGATAAAGAAATCACTCTAATTTTTTGACTATTTAATTCGTCACTTAAGTACTGAAGGATTCAATCTTCATAAATGAAATTACAAGCAGGCAAAATGTGAATTATTAGTATAACTTTTTAATGTTGTAAGCTTCGATGCAGGAATCAGGTTGCAAACAATATGACTATGATGATATGATATTAAACATTCATGGTTATCTCCCTTTCTCGATTTTTTTTTCGAGTTTTGGGTGAATTATGTGAAGGAAAATGTCATTTTCTGTTATGTAATAACATACAAGAGATTTAATACACGTGTTTTTTTTTTTTTTTTGGAATAAACCCGAAAAGCCTTAGTAAGCAGATTTGAAACAAACTTGAGTTTTGAAAGTCAATCTGACTGATGTTTGATCTGCATCAACCATACGATACACGTATTTAATTTAACTTAATCTAATTTTGGATCTTTGATTCCTTTGTGTATTTCATTACCACACTGCATGCATTGTGATTACTTTCATAACAGAGAGGAGCTCCTAAGTTAATGAAAGTTTCTTTTCAGTCAAAGTTGTCGATTCGTTCTAGTGTCAAAAATTCATGTTTAATATTTTTTAAAGTAAAGTAACCAAGCAGGGAAAAAAGAGATGATATAAATCTAAAACTCTTGTTTTAAAAAGTAATAACTTTGACTGTCGGGAAGGAAAAATATCGATCTAATCATGTGCATAGCATCGTGTATAGGAGAAAATCAGGTCTAAACCTCGGGGCAGAGAATTTGAAATGTACAGCAATATATGCTAATGTAGTTGAATCGAGGAAAGTGGAATCACCAATTCCTTTTAATAGTTTTTCTTGTAACTCCTTTGGGTACAGCAATTAAGGACCTAACCTGGAAGGCCACACATATCTTCACAGTAGTAGTGAAATGATCAAGAAAATTTTATCAAATTTCATTTTATAAAATGTCGATAATTCCACAGATGGTATACATAATAAGAAACATCGAAATGATATTGGTGAAAGCTAATCAAAATCTACACTTGCAAAATCCAAACCCAATTGCAAACGTGGAGTAACAATACTGCACATATAGTAAGAATCATAAAAAAAACTATTTGACAATAAGAAGCAAATGTCTAATTTTGAATATTCCAACACGCAGTACACCATGACAATGTTATAAAAAAAAAAAAAAAATGGGGCAAGGAATAAATTATTCTGATCCAGGTCTTAATATATACATATTCAAAATGCATATGCAAATATCAGATGATGTATATATAGATCATCAACACACACACACGCACACACACACACACACACACACACACACACACACACATATATATATATATATATATATATATATATATATATATATATTTTTATTCTGTTTTTTATATATATATATATATATATATATATATATATATATATATATATATATATATATATATATATTCAAAACAATTTTAAATAAAGAGAACGGTTTATACTTTTTTATGATGGAAAACGTTGTCTTTCACAAATAGGTACGCATAGCAGAACAATAGGGTACGACCAATCCTAAAATAAAAAATAAACTGACGCAGCAAATCGGCGACAGCATGCGGTGGACGCGAGTCTAACATTTGTTTCCTAAGCTCATGGACGCAAAAAAGAAGTCCGCTCTCCCCCAACGAATATAGTGCCGTCAACAAAGAACGACCTTCACCTTCACACATCCTGTGCCTGATCGAGTCATGAGTACACAGTAGACTGGATCCATACTGCTGTATCAAGAGAATCCGTTACGACTGTACATACCAAAGGAGAGATACAAGATCGCACGAAGATGGTGAAATGGAGATAAACTCCTGTATACATTTCTCTCTATGCCGTGATTTTTGTGATAATTCGTTAGATCTGGAAAATCCTTGGAACTGTATGTCACATTCAGAGATAGATATTGATATTCATTGTGGAAGCGATATCCCAAAACATTGGCTTTATGTGTTACAGATGCACCTGAAGTAAGAGTCCATCCAACAGTAGTTGTATGGATGCCATAATAACACCTCTATAGATTCTGAGATATTTAAAATACAGGAAAAAGCCTGTCTGAGCTCTTTGACCAATCACTGTCTGACAGGTTTCACACTTTTATCTATAAATCAATGAGACAATAAAAATCCCGGTCGAGACGAAAACCTACAACCGCCAAACTCGTGCTCTGTCTATATTTGTTTCTTTGTTCGCATGAGGTTACGGGGCAGTACCTTGTTCTTCTGGTCACGTGTGTCTGTACAGATTCTAATTAATTGCAATGACCTTGAGCTTTAGGCACTAGTTGGTTCTACTTCTTTCTCGATAGCATCAGTTTTTTCCTTCAGTTTCATATTACCTTGACTTTGTCTTTCAGGTCAATAGGAAATCATCGTGATATGTGACTGAAAATTGATTTGACATCAGCTTAGATTGACTGAGTACAAACAACCAAAATATTCCCAAAAATCCGAGTAAGTATTGTGAATGTTTTTGTGTATCGCGGCTCTTGCACCCGGATTAACATCAAATGCATCGTCAGCAGTTTTAGATATGGCACCCTGGCTAGCGGAGATATGAAAAGTAAAACCGTTTTCAGTCATCCCGATTTTGCATGGGTGATTTGGTTTGATGGTATGACAATAGTATGACTCACTTGTGACCATATATTGCTCTCTTTGGAGCTTTTTAAGCGTTGTATGAGAAACAACGTCGCATCTCAGTCAAGTGTCAAGTCGAAACTTAATGCTTTTACATAGCATGACCACCTCTTGAAGCTAATGTTTCGATTTCCTTGGAAAGATGGAATTTCGTTGACGAGCTCGTCAGTATTATCTTATAATTCACAATCATTTTGTTTGATTCTGCCTGTTGTTCTGGAATCAGTTTTTTTTTACATGCACAAGCTCGAAAATGTATTTCACTGTGAAAAATGTAAACTCTGCTTATCATGGCTTGGGCATGTTGCTTCTTCAAATGCTAAGTAAAACTTTTACCGCAGTCGTTTGAACTCCTTCGTGCTCCGTCAGGGCTGTTATTCTCTTTTCTGCCTGTCTTTGTGTGACTTTGATATTTTACCGATGGAATGCTGATATTTTACCGATGGAATGCGATGCAGTTTAAGAGACTTTAAGCTATTTTGGCTTTGGCTCAGTGTTGACCGCATGGACCGGTTTATTCAAAGATTTCAATTGAACTTGCTAGAATTATCACGTCCTATATGTGGCTACATTCTGGGCTTTTATTGAGTACGAGTTTAGTGCTTTTTCTATTTTTGAACCAATCACATTCAACATGTTTTTGTTGCCCAACATTTCGTCTGGATTCCTGCATCTACAATCTTTAAGTAGGAATTCGACCTCAGTAACAATCAGCTCGCATGAGTCACTCTCAATCTGCACCCTGGTTGAAACATATAACGGGAGCTGATTTTATGAAATTTCTGCCTATCATTATTTATCGTTCATTGATTGAAGTTTACCTTGGTATTCCTCTGAAAGCTCACACATAATATGTTTTTTCACACCGATATCATCTGTAAATTGCACTTTTCATTTTCATCATTTCCCTTGAGGAGGAGCGGCAAAATTTAAAGTCGATGTGTTGTCTAAGACCCTCTCAACCTGCAGCTAAATATACACTTCCCCATTCCATAGTTGTGAATATTTCCCGCTTATCTCTCTTCTTTTCTGTATTTTTAGGATATTTGCTTAACATTTTAAACGAATGAAGCAAATTCGATGGTCGAACTGTCTGGACACATTACATTTATATTATTCATTATATGCGTCTTCGTCTTCATTATCGTTGTCAATAATAATAATAATAATAATAATAATAATAATAATAATAATAATAATAATAATAATAATAACAACAATAATAATAATAATAATATTATTATTATTATTATTATTATTATTATTATTATTATTATTATTATTATTAAACCATTATAACAAGAAAATGGAAGGATGTACCTGCTTGACCTGGGTTTTTTATATAGGGGTTAAAGCTTTCGGCCGGAGTTTTCTCGCATCCATGAGTTAATTCTTTGGTCTCTTTCTATAGAAAAACTATTGTTCTAACAGTTACTGCATCTGCCACCATGAGGTCAAAACTTATAGATGATTTTGTACTAAGAAGTCCTCTCCAAGTCCTAGTGAATCCAGACAACTAAGAAGTCCTCTCCAAGTCCTAGTGAATCCAGACAACTAAGAAGTCCTCTCCAAGTCCTAGTGAATCCAGACAGACTAAATGACAAATATTGCTTGCATGAAAGACGTGCATCTATCAGCCAAAATGACGACCTGGATAGGATTCTGGCTCTGATGGAGGATGATTCATTAATAGAGGGGAAGGATTACTCAGTTACATTTGTGCTTTGCGATCATACGATATTCGTACAGGTTTCTAGAGTCCAAACTGGAACACAGGCAGCACAAAGGCCCAGCAGTGGCTGAAATTGTATTTTTGCATAATATCATACTCATTTCATTAGGGAAATGAAGGATTTTACAGTGTCTGAGTTGTCTAGAAATGATTAAGCTGTCAGACTGGTGATTTGTACTGTAGCCTTAGGGATGGGAGTTGATGTGCCAACTGTAAAGGAGAGTTATACATTTCAAATCTGAAACCAGCATTTAAAAATATTTTAAAAGACACTGGTAGAGCTGGACGAGATGGACTCCCTTATGTTGCTATAATGTATGAGAATAACACAGGAACTATAGCCCAATGGACCTGGCCAGAAGATAGAGATGACCGAATTATGTAGAAAACTAAAAAGATGCTTACGTCAGCAGCTTTTACGTTATTTGGGATTATTCACCAGATAAAGTTAGCAATGTCTATGAATCAGTGTGTGGCTGTTGTACTTGTCATTTAAGCAATGTTTTGAATCAGTGTGTGGCTGTAGTAGTTGTCAATTAAGCAATGTCTGTGAATCAGTGTGTGGCTGTAGTAGTTGTCATTTAAGCAATGTCTGTGAATCAGTGTGTGGCTGTAGTAGTTGTCATTTGAGCAATGTTTGTGAATCAGTGTGTGGCTGTAGTAGTTGTCATTTAAGCAATGTCTGTGAATCACTGCGTGTCTGTATCAGTTGTTATTTAAGCAATGTCTGTGATTCAGTGTGTGGCTGTAGTAGTTGTCATGTATCAGAGTAATTGTACATAATTATTTTAGTTGTGATGATTGTGTTCTAGTATATAAAGGTTCACTGTAGACAATGAAGATATATATGTACACTGTAAATAGGAAAGACAATGAATATGTATGTACATTGTAAATAGGAAAGAACATGAATATGTACACTGTAAATAGGAAGGACAATGAACACGTACACTGTAGATAGGAAAGACAATGAATATGTACACTGTAATTAGGAAAGACAATGACTATGCACGCTGTAAATAGGAAAGACTATGCATATGTACACTGTAAATAGGAAAGACCATGAATATGTACACTGTAAATAGGAAAGACTATGCATATGTACACTGTAAATAGGAAAGACCATGAATATGTACACTGTAAATAGGAAAGACCATGAATATGTGCACTGTAATTAGGAAAGACCATGAATATGTACACTGTAAATAGGAAAGACTATGAATATGTACACTGTAAATAGGAAAGACTATGCATATGTACACTGTAAATAGGAAAGACCATGAATATGTACACTGTAAATAGGAAAGACCATGAATATGTGCACTGTAATTAGGAAAGACCATGAATATGTACACTGTAATTAGGAAAGACAATGACGCTGTACACTGTAAATAGGAAAGACTATGAATATGTACACTGTAAATAGGAAAGACTATGAATATGTACACTGTAAATAGGAAAGACCATGAATATGTACACTGTAAATAGGAAAGACCATGAATATGTACACTGTAAATAGGAAAGAAAAAAAAAGACTCACTAAGTATAGTAAGAATAATTTATTTAATAAAAATGAAGTTGATACGTAATATTTATAATTGATTAAATTCATTACATTCTTATAATTCACTGTTGCATTTTTCTTAAACACCAGGTGATGGGTGAAATTGGCTGATATTGATACATCACAAGGATTATTAATTTTATTTTTGTGTAGATAAACTGTTTTCGAAGCATTCTCCTATTTTGTGGGCCGGATTATTTCTGACAAAACTTACAGAAAACATTATGATTACTTTGCTTCTTCAAGTTTGCAATAAATATAACTGGTTTATCTAAACCACAAACTTACAAGCTAGAAACTAAACCACAAACTTACAAGCTAGAAACTAAACCACAAACTTACAAGCTAGAAACTAAACCACAAACTTACAAGCTAGAACCTACAGGGGTTAAAACATAAATTGTCTCACTGCTATACGATTAACTAATATTATTAGATTGACAAGGGACTGTGCCAAACAAAGATGAGATTCGCAGCTTCTGTTACAAGAATTTCTGACATTTATATTTTCACTGCAATTCGCAATGGAAATGTAGTCTTCTATTGATAGGCCATGTCAGAGAAAGGAAATTGCTCAGCTAACATGTTTTAAATATCACAACGTGAGTACTGATGCAAATAATAATAATAATAATAATAATAATAATAATAATAATAAACAAAAATGTAAAAAATAAAACTAAAAACAAAAAGGCTGATGCATACAATCTTGCTGCGGCATAAGATGATTATGTCCATTGATTTAAAGAACACACTTCACTGGGTATAAAACATAACATTCCTAAAATTCAACATCAGCAAATAAATTAACAAATAGGATTCAATGAAAGTCAAATGAACTATGCATGTGATTGACCATTTGAGCATGTAAGGGGTCAGACTCCATTTATATATGACAAATGTTTGCGTTTGCTTGTGACAATAACTGGTTGCGGGTATAGATCTAGAAACAATTTTGCAATGTCATTCTCCCCGTGTTTTAATCAGTGTTAATCAGCTTTTCTAAAAAGCTGCAAATCTTACGGATAATTAAAATATTTACATCATAAGCACACATAAGTGGACAATATGAACAAAGACAATACTGAAATTATATCCCTTGTGGTGCATGCCAGCAATTTACGAGAAACTGAAGCTTTATGCCTAAAGCAACTCTTTGTACAAGAAATGTAGTAACAGTCTTGAAATGGTGAAAAAGACTAAGCATAATTTACTATTGATGTATATCGCACTTTAAACGAAAAGTAATTCATTTAAAATTTAGAGCTAGCATAATTATGCGCAAAGAGCATATACAATTATCAATAAAAAGGAAAAAAATTCTGAAACCTTATTTTTTAAATTTTATATGGCAGAAGATCAAAATGTAGGATATTTTGAAAAGCTATAGAACATTATTGGGCAAGTCTAAATTTATAGGATCTTACAGGAATTCTGGGCACCCTGGAAACTTAGTTTTTAAAATCGTACATTTGGCCCAATATATTAATTCAATGAAAATAACATAAAAATAAAATATTCATATACACGAGGAACATAACCTGGGGTTTTTCATTTACAAATGTTTGATCTTTGCGGTTAACATTGAATAAAATTTAATAAAATTATCAGACAGCAGAATAACGTTTTCTTGATTTTATTGAATAAAGTCTAGCACAGGTGAACACACTTCTATTAATCTTCTTGTGCTTTATTACATTATAGGAGACGAACACACACACACACACATATATATATAATGTCTGTGATCAACATGTTAATAATTTAATCATCATAGTATTGAAGATCCACATGTACAAAATAATAAGAACCCACACGTTTTCAGACACCTACATAATAAACACACACAAACACTGTCACACACACAGTGAAATCTCTCAAAATAAAGAAAATCATTAAACGGATAACCTCTTGAAACTAAAATAATGTTCTGGTTCTAAGTGTTCCTTTCTTTTATAATAATAATTCATGAAACTAAAACCCTCAACATCGGAAGTTAAGTTTGGTCCCAAGGATTTTCGGTCTTGAGAGGTTTCACTGTGCATGATTACCTCAAAGAAATCTTGCTCCACGTGAAATAACTCGGTGATGATCTATCTAAAATGCTGATATCTGTATTCCGGGTTGTGGTCTCCACGTGGAACAACTCCGTGATGATCTGTAAATAACGCTCATATCTGTCTTGGGGGTTGTTGTCTCCACGTGGAACAACTCCGTGATAATTTGTAAATAACTCAAATATCTGTATTCGGGGTTGTGGTCTCCAAGTGGAACAACTCCGTGATGATCTATCTAAAATGTTCATATCTGTATTCAGGGTTGTGGTCTCCACGTGGAACAACTCTGTGATAATTTGTACAAAAAAACGCTCATATCTGTTTTCGAGGTTGTGGTCTCCATGTGGAACAACCCCGTGATAATTTGTAAATAACGCTCATATATGTATTCGGGGTTGTGGTCTCCACGTGGAACAACTCTGTGATAATTTGTAAATAACGCTCATATCTGTATTCGGGGTTGTGGTCTCCACGTGGAACAACTCTGTGATAATTTGTAAATAACGCTCATATCTGTATTCGGGGTTGTGGTCTCCACGTGGAACAACTCTGTGATAATTTGTAAATAACGCTCATATATGTATTCGGGGTTGTGGTCTCCACGTGGAACATCTCCGTTATAATTTTTAAATAACGCTCATATCTGTATTCGGGGTTGAGGTCTTCACTTGCAGACCTTCTGCTCATACCTTCTTCTAAAGTTACTTTTCATTTACACATATGCATAAGGCATACACTTGTACATTGTGTTAAAATGTTATATTTATTTTCCAACTTTATTCCAGATTTTTTTAAAGCATACAAAGGATTGTTGGAAATAACTTTTGTTTTTCAATCATAGATCGTGGGGACTCATAGGCCAAAGTCTTTCTGTCTCTGCTGTATTTCACTATTTATCTTTTTCCAAAAAAGAGCAAAAATATAGTAAACAGAGACAAAAGACATTGGGGACTCAGAGCTTTAGACTGATTTCTGGAGCAAATGGTTCCTAACCTTATCTTTAATTAAGTTCTTCGAAAGTCCATCTATTCATCTATCTATCTTTCCATAGTTTAGACTAGACATGCATAACGATTTTACATTTTAACCAAGCTATAGGATAGGAAATGAAAGATGTAAGCACCATATGACGAAGTACATGTATTTAAATCATGATTAAAAACAGTTTGAAAGCTTTTTTGTTTGTTTATTTAGCAAACTGCTGTATGTTTCAATGGTTTAGAAACAATCAACAAACAAACGCAGCGAACACACACACACACACACACAAAGAAGAAATCATTCAATTACACCAATGAAACAATGAGTCAATTAACTAAGAAAAAAACAACCAATTTTCCTCTTGAAATTCAAAATGAATACGGAAACATGCATTAAACGACAGCTCATTACATATCCCAGTCTTATAAAAGCAAATTCTTAGCTCTTGAGTAAGTTCCTCCAATATCTAAATGCAACGCCATATGGGGTCTTGAAGAAAGATCTGAAAGATGAATGACAAACTCAACACCAAATTATACATAACAATAATTGAGAATAATTCTACATTGACTGAAAAATTGTCATATGAATTTACATTTCTTGCTCCTCAGAATTTGTTTTTTTAATTTTAGTCCTAGTAGTGCCAATTTTGGTATATACTGAGCAGTGGTCAGAACTTAGTTGTTCTTTTAGTGTGCAGAGTATGCGTGTTTTTTTGCACAAAATCAATTAATACTAAACAGTTTAAAGCAAAAAGCCAACATTTACTGTCTTTGTGTATTGATGTGGTCTATAATAGACAAAAGTTTCTTATACACAAATTACATTTAATGGATAAAGCTCAGACATATCATCACAGCGACCAAATTCATGTTAAAAATGTTTGAGAATGCATTATTCCATTCAATAGAATTCTGGTATATACTTCACTATACTCTGTCCAATATGTTATTGAAAGAAAGAAATAAGTTGTGAAGGATGGAAAGGAAATCAAAATTGACTTAATATGAATTGTTACAAACATTATCTCACAATATAACCATATATGGCTAATATTTATATTAAGCGTCAAAAGACAAATTTTAAGGGAAAAAAATTATTTTTAAACATATGAAACTCCAATCAACACAAATGTCTCTTAGGGACATTAATGTGACACGTGAGATACGTCTGCACGATCGAGATAATACGTATTCGTTGTGTAATGGTAGTTATCTGTAACCACTATGGAATCCTGTGTCTCGTAGAATGGTGATTCCATCGGTATCATACACAGTCAGTGTACCTGGCTTGTCTCTTCTGACATTTTCCATAATGCCGTCCCATTTGAATTGGCCCAGTGTCCAGAAACATGTGCTTTGAGGATACAAGTGTTATTCCTAGCTAGTTAAAAATATCAGCAATTCGTTCCCAACACGACAGTTTCAAACAACTCATGTATTAATTTTTTGATGGTACACATGTCCTTGTTGTGATTTTGCATACCCACAGCATATTTCATAGCCATACACCAGTTTGTGTTCGGTTGCTGAGTTGCAGCTGGGACGTTGCAACAGTTTAAATAATATCAAGGATAAATGACATGTTGTTTTATATTTCAATTCAATATTTGCTCAAAATATCCATCCTTTTCAGCTGGTCATGATTTTTGCAGTTTTCTCAATACAGATGGCCCTGGAAATATTTTGACGGAACGGAGCCTACCTCAAACTGAATCAGTATGTATTATGATTTTATGTTTCACGGCTTGCATGATTGCATGTCATGCAAAGATTGTTTCTGCAAATTCTAAACTTGTTCCTTTGATTTGGACAGCAGAGTTTTGAATTTCAGATGGTCTTCTTCATTTGTGGTGTCCTGAGTGATATTGAGAAAATGTTCTTTGGAAAGGATCGAATGGACAAAACTTTCCTTCCGTGCTTGTGGGAACATGTTGTAGTGGTCTGTAATACTTTGAGTTTCTTTGAACATTGGTATAGATCTGTTGGATATTTGTTTTGGGATTTCTCAATCGAGTTGCCCGTAAAGATGCTATGAGGATGTGTCATGTGCAGATGACATCACTTAGTAAACAAAGTACATGTATATGCAATGACGTCTACTCTTATATTTCCGAAGTGTTTTTCCGATCATTGTCGGAAAGGCCCGAGCGTGTTCTGATTTGTGGTGGGCGCGGGGTCTAATAATTCCGCAATGATTTGCTGTTAAAGGATAATTTTAAGGCACCCTTATGTATTTGATATATTCATGAAAAAAAATGATTCGAATATAATGGCAAAGTTTGAGAATAAAGTTGCATTCTTACGTAAAGTTTAATCGTTGTTAGTGGAAGCATTATTTGTGGTTCCATTTCTTAGAGATGTCTTTTATCTCTGAAATTTAAGAGTTTTTGCAAGTAATTCTCAAATCTTATAATGTCTAAATGAAATGAAAAATGACACCGCTTTTTTAAGTTTGGAAGAATATATATCACTACAAGTCGATCAAAACCGTTCCTTTGTTTAGCCGCGATCGATCAGTTTTTAACGCCTTGAACTAGATACTAGTAACGTACGGGTTTGATTCCCACCATCGTATCAGCCCCTATCAGATGCCGCTATGTGTGAATGGGCAATGTATTTAACTCTACTAACCTTCAAAATATTGCTCTGCCATAAAGATCGCCCCAACCCCAAACCCCTTCCAAGCAAATATTTAATGGAAGATACATAAATCATTCTGGCCGTTTGTTTCTTCACCGTCAGTTTGACACAAAATTTCGCTGATTGACATTTTATGAAATTTTATCCTTATCATGTCTGATAAATAAAACGATCATCCAGAGTCAAACCTCGGAAATCATTCACTTTCGCCGGAACAAAAATTGTTCGCATCGACATAAATCGGAACCACTCTGCTGTTATCATCTGTCAGTCTTATCGATGTTACTTCCGTACGTACGCCTTTAATGGCAATGTGCATTTAGCATCTTTTTGAAAACAAACACGCAAGAAGAATGTCTGCTTAAATCACAACATAAACGGCATTCAATGTGAAACCCATGACAACCATATGAAACTTGGAAGTTATTTCTACACTTTTAACCATACTTAATCTAGAATTAAATGGTTGCTCACTTTTTTTTCCCCCAAAGAAGGCGTGTTTTTTTGAAAATATTGTTTTATATTCTCCAGATTTTTATGTAAATGCTCTAATATTTAGCATAAATGGTCGACACTAAAAGGGTTGGTTGTCATTCAAGGTATTAATAAAATAAAACAAAACTTCATTAAGTTCCGTCATAATATTTTTTTACACTCTAGAAGAAACAACGGCCGTGCACTTTTTACCTTCTGTTCCACCTTATTGGAACATGGAAAAAGACACATCGTCAAAGACGATTTATGGAAAGTTTTATATTGAATATTAAAATCAGATTTATACAGCGATTATAATTACTTTTGACAAAGTAGACGAGAAACTCTTAGGTGCGCAGATACTTCAGATTGCATAAGTGACCGTTGACAAATTATATCGAGTTATCACTAAATGATGCATTGTCCTTGGAGCGTACTGCAAACTATCATGTCAAGTCGATCATTGTGATCACAGACACTTTTGTATATACAGTCATAAAATGTGATTGGTGCGTTCGCGTTTCACAACAGGCAGGTACACGTAGGTAGAAGTGACAATTTTCATGCTTCACTGAAATTTTAATCTGGAATTTAATTTTTTTTTTAAAATTGCATTACCATGTAGCACGGTTTACCAGACACCGTTACATGCAAGGTCATGACATTTAATGTGTGCATTCACCTTTGTCACTTATGTTAGCAGCCATATAAAGTAAATTGAAGTTGTAATGACCAACATTTCTTGCCATGGTTTATATACCGGCAAAGCAGGCGAGACATGTAAGTCTACAGAATTTCCTGTTGGTTCATTTTTTAAGCACATACTTTGAAGGATGAGAAAAATTCTTCAGTTTGGATTTATTGGCTTGAAAAACAGTAACAACTGTTTCATGCAATATCACTCGCTTCCTCTCTTGATATTTTTATAGTACCACTGTTATTCTTGTAAGTGAATTAACAGGCTATCGTTCCTTTGAGATCTCAATGGCGCCTTTGCTGGGATGTATGCCGTACTTCATTTAGTTTTGCTCTCTGACAGGGATGAGCTTAATTGGCCCTAATGATACTGGATTTTATGTCGCCACGGCAACGTGAAAAACAAGGTGTCCGATATGTCCTAATCGGATTAGGGTACTTTCTTCTGAGAGACTTTGTTGAACAAGTGTTCAAAGAGGAGAAAAATGATTTATCGATTGCATGATCTGATTCTCGTGAAATATTCTCTCGAAATCCTTTGCCATCATATGATGGTTGACAGTTATAAGTGCCAACTTTAAACATCCAAAACATAAGACATTGAGAATCGAATTCAAGTGACAATTCAATAACGTGGCTAAATCCAAGTCGATGTCAGAATGCAACCAAGATATTATTTTCAGGGTTATATTCTAGACAACTCTCAAGAATACAATCATTCATTTATAACTTGAGCATTACGCATGTAGAGACAATCTGAAATAATGAATATATTATTCTAAATGGATAATAGAGAAATTAGTTCCATAAACTTGATCAATATATACTATTTAAGGACTTGTATTAAAGTCCTGCAAATTCAAGCCGCACACCTGATAACATTTATTGCAATTAATCACACAAAATTACCAAAGAGAACGAAAAAAATATTGATCGTAAACTTTCTTTTCTAAAAGACTTTAAATTTTATTTATTTTCACTCCAATGCATATTTTCTGTAGAGTTTGTCTGCGTCAGTTATCAGTTTCAGTTCTTAAGTTTTTACCTGTTGAAAATATTGATTCCGACAAATTTCCGCTACAGGCATGAAATTAGCAACGTTCCTACAAAACGAAAGGATTGAAAAGCTGTGAATTATTATAAAGAAGAAAAAGCATATATCTTTGTTTTTTTTAGGTATCCTCATTAATAAAACAAAAGCGTTTCGAGTCGATGGAAATTTGTATCTATGACTGAGTGGGGAATTTTAAAATGCCGTCAAGTATTTCCTTTCTGGGGATTAAATACATTGCCTTCGTAGTCTCCGAAGTGAGAATGCGATTAGGTATCCATTAGGAACGGAAACGAAACCCGTGAAGAATGGTTGTAAAATTTGCGTGGAAACTTGTTATTAGGACACCTCGCAGCGATGGCTTCACAACACGTATTCGATCATCTGCTTTCCGCGCCAAATTGATAGGTTATACCTAGAAAACTGGACGCTAGGTAATGATGACTTTTACAGTAAACTGAAGAATTTCACGTTTTCAAAGTAGATATATAAAACCAAACAATGATATTCCCTAATATTGTTGCTGGATAATGAAGCAAGAAACAGATTCAGTTTCAATATCAGTGATCAGTGTTTAAAGCCATTTCGATTTCCGAGAGATCCATTTAAACATTTTATGCTTTATGTCTTTCAAAGAATTTTACTTGTTTCAAATTTTGTTTTTATTTAGAGGAAGTGATTCGAATATGACAGTGACTGCTTTGAGAAACAAAACTCGTTATTCTTTACCAGCCATTACTTACCCTTATTTAAAATAACCTTTTTTGCATTCTGACCACCTCGGCTATTTCTGGGAGAGAAAAATAAACATCGGATGTATGTCTGCGCAGTAATTAAAAAACAACAACAACAACAAAAACCCCAAAAACATACAGTTTGTCCGCCTGAAATTTCTTCGCAAAAAAAGAAACCGCAATCTATTGGGGTCACCTCGGCGCGACCGAGAAGTTTCGAATAAAAAAATAGTTCGACGCATTCGCAACATCTAAGTCAATCCTTGTTTCTTCAATAACGGAGGTGGTCTGAACAACAGCATAGATTCAAGGAATGATAGAAATCGAAGTTGCGAATGCGAACAGGGGAAATAACTGTGACATTACTTCTAAGACAATATCTGCGCTTTAAATATTCATATATTTTCATTTTTTGTCATTTAATATGTGTACATTAAGAAAGTACAAACATATAATACATAATATCATAATATCAATCATTTAAAAGATGGATGTTACTTTTTTAATGTAGAATTGCATATATATATATATATATATATATATATATATATATATATATATATATATATCTTCATTCAATTGGATATTTCTTGTAGCTATTTTTAAGTTGAATTTGAAATGAAAGTGCTCGGATATGAGACATTTTTTTGTTTGTTTTCTAGGATGCGATATATAATGTTCTTGTCTGTTTCAAAATATGGTAATTTATTTTTTAGAAGTTGTTATTCTATTTAAATATTTTTAAAAAAAATGTAACTATATAAACTGACATAGTGTCTAAATGAAGATATCCTCACCTGATATGCACTTTTCTTTATGGTAATCATACGGTTGACTCTGGCGAACAACATCAAGGTTGTCTATTAAAATTGTTCTAATTTCAAGTGGATTTTTAGCACACAAAAAATGTAAAACCTTTCATGAAGATATAAACAATGGTCCCCAAATCTCATCTTATGGATAATTTTGTATTTTTTTTTAAAGTATCTTAATATTTGAATTCATCATTATATCGATTTACTGGATTTTGTCAACCTGTTCGAAGATCTACCTGTACGCTTAATTCCAAATGCTAACAAAGTTTCTTTTAGTCTAAATTTTCGTTTTACATATGGAAGTATTAAAACAAAACTCATAAATAGCTGACTTTTACAACTTAGATGAGGAAAGCATGATTTTATAAATTGCAAATTTTCTTAACAATACACTTTTTTCTCAAAGAAATTTTTTAAAATCTTTTCAATATTTTTAGTGGTTACAAAATATTAATATTTATTTATTCACATTCTTCATTGATAATCAGCAACAACAACAACAACAACAACAAACAGGATTTATTGTTCTTGAAAAACAAAACAGATTTCAGTGTTTATAAAAAAAAAAAAGTATCCCCACGCTTCCATGTTTTGATCCTCTTGGGTTAGAAGAAATAAAAAATGTTAGTTAGATGTGTGCATTTGTCTTTTCATGCCCAATAAGTTGATAATAATGATGATAATATCTTTATTGCAATAAGTCATTTGGTCCTGAGAAAACTTACAATAACTATACCGCAATATTGATGTCAGCTATACATATATACATATACCATTATTAACAGAAATTCAATATTGTATCAATTACATTTGAAGAAAAATATATTTTCATCACAAAAGGCATAAAGAAATACTAGTCATTTAACTGTAAAAAAAACCCCAAAAACCTCACTACAACAACAACAACAAAATAAACACAAAAAAACCCCACAAAAATCTCAGAGTGCTCCAAGAGTGTGAGTAAGTGATACGTTATTATTTATTCAACTTTCAATTTAGTATCAGATAATTATATATTTTTGCGCTGTGCACATTATTTATGGTTATTTCTCATCATTGTAAACATATGACTGGATTCCAGAGTATTTCTAATCAATAAAGACTGACGCTATAAATAACAATATTTATGGTTCTCACTAGAGATATACAAGACCTGGATGAACCTGCATATCAGGATCTATGTTGTTTGCTCTACTGATTACTCCTAACAAACTGCATAGACCCAAATCTGCCGGCGCATTATGCGACGTCAGATCTGGGTCTGTGCAGTTTGCAATTGGATTCGACTTATACGCGTGCATATAAGGTATACTTTTTATGAGATCAGAATACAAAGGACATTCAAGAACAAAATGATATTCCTCTTCTAAAATTAAACATTGTTTACATTTTCTATTTTAACTCTGTGTCTTACTAAGTTTGTTCCACATGTGTCTTACTAAGTTTATTCCACATATGCCTGACTTAGTTTATTCCATATGTCTTACTTAGATTGTTCCACATATGTCTTGCATAGTTTATTCCACATATGTCTTACTTAGTTTATTCCACATATGTCTTACTAAGTTTATTCCACATATGTCTTACTTAGTTTATTCCACATATGTCTTGCTTAGTTTATTCCACATATGTCTTACTTAGTTTATTCCACATATGTCTTACTAAGTTTATTTCACATATGTCTTACTTAGTTTATTCCACATATGTCTTACTTAGTTTATTCCACATATGTCTTATTTAGTTTATTCCACATATGTCTTACTTAGTTTATTGACAACCTTTGCTTTTAACACTAGGTAAGAAATAATTATTATCACCTACACTAGAAAACTCCAGGATTCATAAAATCCTTAACTAGATAAGAAATATCTGAGCATGGCAGCCCAATTCTGGTTGCAACTTAAACTATTAGTATCATTTGGCACTGTATTGAACGCTTGATCTGCCTATTCCCTTTCAGTTAACTTAACAATTGAACACTTGATCTGCCTATTCCCTTCCAGTTTACTTAACAATTGAACACTTGATTTGCCTATTCCCTTCCAGTTAACTTAACAATTGAACACTTGATCTGCCTATTCCCTTCCAGTTTACTTAACAATTGAACACTTGATTTGCCTATTCCCTTCCAGTTAACTTAACAATTGAACACTTGATTTGCCTATTCCCTTCCAGTTAACTTAACAATTGAACACTTGATTTGCCTATTCCCTTCCAGTTTACTTAACAATTGAACACTTGATTTGCCTATTCCCTTCCATTTAACTTAACAATTGAACACTTGATTTGCCTATTCCCTTCCAGTTAACTTAACAATTTTATCCAACACTTGATAATCGTAACAAATCTTAAAGTTACGCATGAAGTTCTACCAGCTTCATCATATGTAAAATCATTTTGTGCACATTGTTTTACGCCAGTTTTTTTTAAATAATTAAACTGCAAGTCTTCCCTTTCAACGGAATTAGCTTTTTGGAAATCCACATACTGATGCACATATATTAATATTGGAGTGACAGGTTAATAAAATAGAACCAATGAATGACTAACTTCAAGATCTGCAACTTAATAAAGGAAATTGTTTAACTTAGCTCAAAGAAAATCTTACATTACATAGGTACATGGTTATTTTGTGGGGATGTCAATAATTTGCAAGTACATTTAGTCGTGGCCAGTCAAATCTAATGTGCAAAAGTCTATTTACTTGGAAAATAACGTAAAAAGAAATGGGAAGGATAGAATTAATTGCCATGTAAAGAAATCATAAAAATATGGTAGACCAGCATCTACCGAGGTGTACTGTTTTACCCAATGGCACTGTACCCACGTCGTAATTAGAAAGAAAATCCAGACGACGGTAAGTATAAGGTACGTATTGTGTCTTTTTATTCCTTCAGTTTCAATGCATTGATCAACACCGTACTTAACATCAAAACTGTTCTTTTCCACAATAAAAGTTCCAAGAAAGTGTTTTCAAACAGAAACTGTGGATGAGAGGTTTTATTTATTTATTATTTATTTATTTATTTATTTATCTATTGCAAAGTAACTGCAAGATGCTTGACAGCGACTTGCATAACAAATAGCCAAATAGAATTTACGGCTTGCTTTCCGAACGTTTTAATTTAATGAAATATAATTTGAAAGATTATAAAGATTACCATAAAGAAAAGAACTGTATAGCTTGTATCAAGCATGCATTATTTCAAGATTTGGTGAATTTCTGTCTAAGCTGTTTTTTTTTGTTTTTTTTAAACATTTTTTGATTCATAATGCAAATGAACTGTCGAACTTCGTAAGTACCACCTGCTCGATTGTGTTTTCCTTTTGACTGTTAGATCACCAAATCTTTCAGGTCAATAGGGCCTCAGAAGGTTCGTATACCAGCTGAAATATTTGGTGTTACACTTGTATTTAAATTGTTTATCAACAGATTATTAATCTTGTATTTTATCTGTAAATGCCTTTTCTCCTCCTCGATTTTACAAATATAAGAGAGTATATATAAATCGGGCATATACATTTTAAAAACAAAATGAGAATTAATTTGAGGATTATACTTATTCTAACCGTATAGAAAATATGTACTAATTATTGGACAAGTGGAAAACTAGATGAGATACAGGTGAATTGTGTTGGGATAGGTGAGATCTACTGCTCAACCTCCAAAGACTGACTGTTGCTATTGGGTTGTCTCTCATGAAAATATATTTTTATTTGTTTTTAGTTAGTTATGTTTTTCAAGCGATGGTGTGGGGTGTGCTCCTTTGTAAAACTTGTCTGAAAACTGTATTATCCCCCGAAATGGTTAGTTATCGTATCAAAAAAAAGCGGCATACTCTCATCTGAAATTTTAGAAAAATAAGAATTTTTGTTAACATTTATTTGTCATTACCTAAATGATCATATTTAGTGTTTTTATTCGTCAGACTGGTTGAATCTTTACATTATATCAGATGTGCTGTTCGTCGTTGGGATTAGGTGAGTCTGCTATGACAGTGATTATGTGAAGAAAAAAATTGTTTTTGTTTACAAGCGAAAACAGCATTCTTCGAAACGAACGAGAATTTTATTTTCATTCATCACAAATTAATTTTAATTCCAATGCGAAATCTATATACGTTTTCATAACTGAACGTAGGGTTTGGTTACACTTGGTCGGAACAATGACGTCATAATTTTGCAACTATGGTCAACAACAAGGGCTTAAAAGGGATACCAAAGATGAGCTAAATTTACTACCATACTCTCCAAAATACCTAGATTATAGGTGTATTTATAAAAACATTCTCAAGGATGTGCAAGACACGCGCAATACGAATGGAGAGCAGACCGCAGTTCAGAAATTTCGATTTTCCAGATTGATGTAATATATTCATTGACATCGTTATTTAATTATATATTATATAGAACACTATAGGAAGCCCGAGCCAATTTTATTTGTAATTCACTTCCAGTGCGCACTGTAAGGTCGGATGACTTCCAATCAACTACACGTCTTTTGAATATGTGCTTCTGAGGATTCGGTAAGATGATTCCCTTCTGTTATAGATATGAAACTGAGATAACGTAATAGGATGCGCGTTACTTTTCTTTTTGTCAGCTAGAAATGTAATCTACAATTTGATTAAGTGTCAGATAACATGGCAAAATCAGAGCATTGTGACACAACTATTCAACGGAAATAGCACACTTTAATCTCTATTGTACTATTTTTGTGTCTCAAAAACATTTCATTTAATGTGTTATTGATATGACCGGATTTTTATACCAGTATGACTGATAGATGCGTCAGTGTAGCCTTACTCTTCTTTCTTGGATACTTCTAGATGCAGTATTATCCAAAATGGCCGCAGAAAGATATTGGCAATTTTAGTGCAAAAATTCACAATTTACAAATAAAACGGAAGAAAAAAATGAGATAAGACATTGAATTACGCCAATGATTTTTTAATATATATCTGACTAGGAATTCGAGAGCTAGAATGCTGTCATTTTACAATTAAAGACCACCCACGTCAACCTGGCATCCATCGATCATTGTGTTTCAAAAGAGGAGGAATTCAACAAATGTCGAGTCGAATATTATAATACCTTCATATGTGTGGATGATTTATTGCGACATACGAAGAAATAAACATGAGACTTTTCCTTAAAAAAATGAATGATATAATTTATATTTTAATAAGGACACATGGTTCCGTTTGAGATGCCACTAAAGCTACAATATTCTTCACGAAGAATTTAAAAAGAAGCCATTGTTTTTGCAAATATCTTACAAATTTGCTTTACACATTAATTTGTTTGTTTGTTTGTTGGTTTTTCAAAAACTTTCAACCATTTCTAGAATATAGGATAATGCGAAAACATAAATTTCCAACGACAGTTGAGCTGTCAGGGAGACTGCAACTTCCCCAATTATGTGTTACGGTTCGAATTTAATTGAGAATATCTTTCATTCATAAATCATATCGACCAAAAATAACATTATACGACTGCTACTGTACAAACAAAGTATGACTTTTGATGTTTGTCCTAAACAAACACTGTATATAATTTATAGACTTTGTGTTCAAATTCACAATTTATAATTTGAGACGATGGGCGTAATCATTCTTCGAGGCCCACAATATACCATACATGTAATTATATCCATAGCCAAGAGGGAGACATCCAAGTCAAACTACTATGGACTCAACCTCAAAAGCTTTGACGCTTTGCGATAAAGGTTAGAGCACTTCCTCTTTATCACCTTTGTAAATCACGCAATTCGCAAGATTAAACCGGACCTTGTCAAAACTTGCAAAGCATATGGGCTGAAAATATCTATTCTGCCGGATTGAGACCTTTTGTTCTGTTGATAGGAAACAGAACCTGAGGGTTGGGGGTTCTTTTGATCTCTTACCCCGATTTACGACTTGAGGTTCAGATCAGTCCAAATTGCTTGTGGAAGAATTTTATAAGGACCTTTCATCGAAGGTCTTATCGTAAAAGACAGAACTCATGTGAGACAGTGCCTCCAAAATAATACATGAGGACTCTCGAATTCTGCGCCGATATTTGCAAGCCTGCCCAGTTAGCCTAAATAGGATTTGAATACATATATAGACTCGTGTATGTTCGAGTAAGTACCATCGAGTAAGTACCACAGAGTGGTATTTGGTAAGTAACAGACGATCTCAGTTTTCCCTTCACAAGGACATGGTTGGAAAACTGGAAATAACACCAAAGCCAAAGTTTGTCTCTCAGTCGGGAGTTGTAGACGTAAAGAACGAATGCATTTATTATAGTAGTTTCAGGATATGTATAGATAGTTAAGAATTAATTATTTTGAATTCTAACTCTTGTTTACATTTTCGCCACTTAGATGTTGTACTTCTCCCATGGCATGTCAATAATCTGTCTAGTTGCCCATAGCAATTAAAGGATAGAGCAATAGAGGAGAGGAATAATGAATGAAATGAGTAATATTTCACCGTTGATATTAATAAATAGATCAGCCTATTCATTCGTTTCATTTTTTTAATTCATCTATCAATCCCTCTCCATCCCTCTCCGCCTCCCTCCATCAATGTCTCCACCCATCCATCCATCTATTGACACAATATATGTAAAGCAACCCCTATAAATGTAGAGGAGAGCACGTGCACAAATGTCTTCACACCATAGGGGTCACATATTCAAACCATGTTAGGGGTGAGTAACCTCAACTTTACAACTTAATATATATAAGTTATCAATTAAAAAATGAATCCGAATGTTCCAGACTTGGTCAATTTTATTGGTCAAGTATTAGAAACTTAACAAAAGTTAGATTGCTTGTGTTAGTGGCAGCTGATTAAATATGTTTACCTATTTGTAATAATGTAATCCAGGTACTCAGAGCAGTTAGAATTAATTACAGTGTGTTCTTTCTGCTTTGCTCATTTGAAGTCATATGACCAAAACGCATGCTGTAATAACCAAGGTTGGAATATAAACCTTGGAACTAGATAGAATTTCGATTTTCTTTGGTTTTAGATTACGAGTATTTTTGTTCATTTGTTCCTTACGGTAATCGGAGTGCCATTAACATCGCACCAGATATAATCGTTGTCCACCGCCAAGTTTATTTTCAACTTTTTACCATCTAAAAGAAAATGTCTTAATTTTGTTAACTTACGTTCTGTTCTTAACTTACTTGGAACATCGTAGTATAGAATAGACGATAGTGCACAGCTCATTCTGTCATCTCAAGAAAACTGACTAAGGTTTGACATCACTTGTAAGATGATTCATTTCTCCCACTTCAAAATTGTTAAATTGTTACATTGCCATCTGATATTTCATTTAGTACAATATTATCTCCGTAGCTCCGTCAATACGCTATTTCGTAGATAATATTATCTCCGTAGCTTTGTCGATACGCTATTGCATACGAAATAATATTATCTCCATAGCACCATCGATACGTTATTTCATACGAAATAATATTATCTCCGTAGCACCATCGATACGTTATTTCATACGAAATAGTATTATCTCCGTAGCTGCTTGTGTACGTTATTTCATACGAAATAATATTATCACCGTAGCTCCGTGTACGCTATTTCATACGAAATAATATTATCTCCGTAGCTCCGTCTATACGTTATTTCCTAGGAAATAATATTATCATCGTAGCTCCGTATATACTCTGTTTCATCGGAGATAATATTATCTCCGCAGCTGTGTGTATACGCTATTATATCCGTAGCTCCGACTATACGGTATTTCCTAGATAATATCTCCGTAGCTCCGTCTATACGTTATTTCCTAGGAAATACTATTATCTCCGTAGCTCCGTTTATAAGCTATTTCGTATGAAAAAATATTATATCTGTAGCTCCGTCTATACGCTGTTTCCAAGGAAATAGAACACATTTAATGTCGACGGGTATTATTATTTATCAGAGAAGTCATTATTTCGTGATATTGGACGTCAATTTTCTTAATGTGAGACAAGAATATAAGTAAAAAGATATGAATAACGAAGAGGGTTTTTCAAATGTTAGTTTGCTTAAACTTTTGGACAAAGTATTTGAGCATATTTATTACGAAATAAAAATGCGTCATTGTACCAGACTAACACTTTTTAACTCATTCGGTTAAAAATACTAGCTGTTATAGTTTTCATTCTCTGTTGTGACTACAGTAAGAATTTGGTCAAAACGACAGACCATTATTCATAATTTCTAATGTTTTTATGGACGAAATAATACATGAACGAAAAACAAACCTTTATTAGTCCCTCAGACTCCCCGCACCTTTCTCTTTGTTTGTCCTGTTGCGGCCTAACTGGCTCTTGCAGGTAAGTCTGACTTCTCAGAAATCGTCATGTAACCAAACTTTTTCCTTGGAACAGAGATAGCTTGATAGCTAGCTAGGTTGCTGGCCAGATAGACAGTAAACACAACTCATACAACTGTAAGACAAGTGCCAATTCATACCGTGGCAGCCATCACGATTTACTAGACTATCTGAGTTCAGCATATTTACGGCTGACGTAAATATCCTAGACACCTATGGGAAAATTGTCGATTGAATTTCCCGTTTATGGCCGAAAATTAAAATTGCTTCTATGTCCATTTCCTATATGTTTTGGCAAAATATAATATCTAAATTTTCAATATATATTCTATTAAATATGTCACAATGATGAAATATGCAGAAAGCTTCCGAACTGATGTGCAGTCACTTTCCTATCAGTGACTGTTACAAAAGTACTAACAGTTCGTTGATCTGAGTACAATGTATGATCAAAGAGACTACTACGATCAGTCCAACACCTTCAAAATTTATATAAATGTCTAATATTTATATTTGCCCAAGTGAACGAGTGAATACAGCTGAGCACTATGGACGTTAAATAGCTATATAAGATAAACCATGAATTGGAACGAATCCATCATGATATAATTTATGTCTCTATTTATTCTCCAGAATAACATTTAGTTCAATAATGTGTGTCAACATCCATTACCCACTTATTTCCAATTCATTACTACAATTACCATGAAAATTACACCTTGGTTTGGAATGGCTTTTAAAATTAAGAGAATTATTGTATCTTTCTATTATAAGTTTTTATCATAATATGGGATGGTATGAAGAGTTGGCAAATTTGCTATAAGAACTTGAATTTATCTCTTCTGTGCTAACATGAAATGTCATAATTTTCTTTGCATTAGTTATCATTCCTGCCAGACGCTTGAAATTGGTGCTTAATTAGTGCCAATCCTTCCCTTTCTTTGCAAATACAAGTATCCTTCTGTATGCAAGTGCCATTCGAAAATATTTATCACCAAATATTTTCTACAACATGTTAGACTATTTGTTACACAGAAAAGAATATTCAACTGCCTTAAAACTGCGGGCTTTCAAAGACAGAATTACTCACCCCGTATCTCTTTAAGGGGTTCATTAACTAAATCTTGTTTTTCATAATAATTATACATGCAACCAATTATTAATAAGAATTATTTTGTAACTTGAAAGGGCTTGCATAATTGTATTACCTGCGGCATTGGGAATAAGAGCTATTAATGTCACAGAAAGATATTAAACTTTAAACTGTCAAACGATAATAAAAAAAATCTATTGGAATTGGACGCAAATGGACTCTTGACAAACTTTCCCGCACCTTCTTTATAGGATACAATCTATTTTAGCATCGCCGGCAGACCGATTAAGTGGCAAAATGGTAATATATATTTATGTGTAATTCGCCCTTAGTGACGGTTAGGAGCAAGATGTGCTACAGTTCACAGCAAAATATGTTACTATTCTTGTATTGGTAGGTCATAAGACTTTCTTATATGTGTTCGCTATATTATTATTTTGTTCAGCAAATAATTTAAAGAACAGATTTTAATAATACGTCAGAATATAGTTATAGGATCACTCTAGGGAAAAACGACACTCTGGAGACAAAGGGAATTTAACATTACACCGACATCTTGGAAGTATGACACTCTAGGGACAAGGGTAAATGAATGTTAAAAATAGCCATAGGATTATGTTTTGTTGTTTTTACGGCAATTGTGACACATTATTGGCTATATCATGCCGAGGAAATGGGAGCTAAGTGCATCTCCCAAAGACACACCGAGGCAGCCGACACAGGATGGCCTGGGTGGGTATCGAGCCCGCAACCCTTGGTTCACGAGTCCGATGCTCTAGCAACTAAGCTACCGTGGATCCAGGCCATAGGATTAACATTGGATGACACTCTGGGGACAAGGGGAAGTTAACACTGGAGGCCACTCTGGGGACCTATGGGAATTTTACATTAGGGATTACTCTGGGTACAATCATTCTCACATCCTGACCAACACCAACTTCTACTGACCAACAAACAACCTTACTTACCAGCATGCACACATACTGACCAACACCAATGCCTACTGATCAACACCCACAATACTAACTAACATCAACACACACTGACCAATACACAGTGTTACTGACCCTCTTAAGATCCAATATGACGGCCATTAGACCGAGACTAAGAGTAATACTAAAATTTCGAAACTGAAACGGACTTTCGCAGATACTAAAAAGTCCAGAACATTTGATTTAAATGGCCGAGGATAAAAAGTAATACTAAAATTCCGAGACCAAATTTATTCATCTGATAATAACATCTTGCTAGATATGCACGTGCAGGATATCCACAGGTTTATACATGTATATGCAAGTCAGATAATATTTTGACCTCGCGGTAAGTGGACAGTTGTGAAATCGAAAGAGGGGAGTTTCGAAGAAAAAGAGGAGAATGAGTGTATCAGTACAAGTTTCTTTCCGGATAGTGTGCAAACATCAATCTGGCAATTCGTTAGAACTCAGATAAAGAGAATGAACAAGAGAAAGGGCGAGAAAGAATGGCCTCTGTAGTTAAGTGAGATTACATCATGAAATTCGTGGGTAAAGTGGTATCTACAGAATATTTGAATAAGAAATTGGATCAGATAGTATGAAAAGAGCATTTGAAAATATATCTAAAAGAAATGATAAAGAAAGTTAAAGAGAAAATGTTCAAAGAAATGATGCAGATTAGTGGGGAAGCTGAGAAATGAAGGGGCGAACTGTTTGATTTACAAGTTGAAAATGATAAGATGAAGAAAAGAATGGAAGCCTTGGAGAAAACAAATGAAAACAAATCTGAGCAAATAGTGGAATTAACACATACGAATAAGGTGCTGTCAAAAAAGGTGGACGGTATAGAGCTATACTCCAGAGTTAGCAATCTTTGTATCTGTGAAGTGGAGGATCGAAACAAGGGTGAAACTTAAAGAATGCGGAGAGAAAGTGATCAAGTTATTCGGAAACAAGCCGGGGTTAATTGTCTCCAGTGCAAATATCGACATCAACCATAGAGATGGAAGATTTTATGCAGATTCAATCAGACCCATTATTTGTAAATTCATCTGGAGATCAGTGAAGATGGGGGTACTGAGTACAAGGAAGAAATTGAAAGGTTCATCGTATGTCATCAAAGAAGACATTACCAAAGGAATAAGTTCATTTGTGTATGAGCTATCCCAGCAGCCTTGTGTAGATTTAGTCTGGGTCTTCGACTATAAAATGTATGCAAAAATTAAGGATATGACAATTTTGAGAAGTTGAGACAAGAAGTTGTCAACACAACGCAATAAAAAAAAAAGATTTTCTTAAAATTCAAAAATGAAATGAAAAACTGACAACTCGATTACTCTTGTTTCCATTGTTTCATTACTTTTCTAAGCACGCTTAATAGTTGGATACACTAATGACACTTGGGATGCTAAAATGAATGATACTCTTGGAAAATAATGTAAAAGAATGTGATAGGGTACGGTTCTATTTGCATCATGAGGTCTCATACATTTTAAGGTCCCCTCCGCCTCCGTGCACGGCAGAGTAGAGATTTTCCAAATTATGCTAAGTTTATATATACACTCGAGTCTGGTGTCGTTTCTTTCATAATTGGTTAACGAGTGACATATATAATTATACAAGTCGATAACCAGTCTACATATTCGGTAAATATAGAACTGCCTAGCAGGTGTGTAGTGGTATACAAATATAGGTAATTTGCGTGTTTCAGTACCTATTGACCTTCTGCTGATAATAACAGTGAGTTACAAATATACATACACCAATAATATTAACATTATAAAAATATGTGTATGTTTTTGCAGTTGAAATGTAGCAGATAATGAACTCGAGAATATTTTACCTAGATTTTGATAAGTGTTGGGGCATGCACAGACAAGAAAGGGGGGTGGGGGGTGTAGGGTTTGAAGAGTAGAAAGGCATAACTGTGATAAATAGAACATGTTGTACTTGACATTTTGATATTAGATGTATCATTCAGAATATATAGGATAAATATTATATCTATCTATCTATCTATCTATCTATCTATATATATATATATATATATATATATATATATATATATATATATATATATATATATATATATATATATATATAAATTTCACTTGGAATGATCTTGTATAGGTTTAAAATGGCACTCAGGTGTGAAGCCGCCAAAATTTGGGAACCTTTGAGTTAATAAATTTCTATTTTATGTTTGAATGTTTTGTTTGTGTTAATTTACTCTCTTTTGTTTCTTCTGTTTGTTAATGTGCATATCATATTAGTGATGCAGTTTGTTATGATTCATACAATTCAATATTTGGATTGTAATTCACTGATGTTCATATTAAGATCTTTACACAAAATTGTCAGCTTGTACGTGTTGATGTTCAGTTGTTTCTTGAGTTTGATATGTGTCCTTATGAGAGAAAGATAAATACATGTATTCATTTAGATCTTTTGTCTGTGATACAGGCTTATAGTTGGTATACTGATTTTAGATCTTTTGTCTATTATACAGGCTGATAGTTGGTATACTGATTTTAGATCTTTTATCTGTGATACAGGCTGATAGTTGGTATACTGATTTTAGATCTTTTGTCTGTAATACAGGCTAATAGTTGGTATACTGATTTTAGATCTTTTGTCTATTATACAGGCTGATAGTTGGTATACTGATTTTAGATCTTTTGTCTATTATACAGGCTGATAGTTGGTATACTGATTTTAGATCTTTTGTCTGTAATAGAGGCTAATAGTTGGTATACTGATTTTAGATCTTTTGTCTGTAATACAGGCTAATAGTTGGTATACTGATTTTAGATCTTTTGTCAATGATACAGGCTGATAGTTGGTATACTGATTTTAGATCTTTTGTCTGTGATACAGGCTTATAGTTGGTATACTGATTTTAGATCTTTTGTCTGTGATCAAGGCTGATAGTTGGTATACTGATTTTAGATCTTTTGTCTGTGATACAGGCTTATAGTTGGTATACTGATTTTAGATCTTTTGTCTGTGATCAAGGCTTATAGTTGGTATACTGATTTTAGATCTTTTGTCTGTGATCAAGGCTGATAGTTGGTATACTGATTTTAGATCTTTTGTCTGTGATACAGGCTTATAGTTGGTACACTGATTTTAGATCTTTTGTCTGTGATCAAGGCTTATAGTTGGTATACTGATTTTAGATCTTTTGTCTGTGATCAAGGCTGATAGTTGGCATACTGATTTTAGATCTTTTTGTCTGTGTGACACACGCTTATAGTTGGTATACTGATTTTAGATCTTTTGTCTGTGATACAGGCTGATAGTTGGTATACTGATTTTAGATCTTTTGTCTGTGATACAGGCTGATAGTTGGAATACTGATTTTAGATCTTTTGTCTGTAATACAGGCTGACAGTTGGTATATAATGATTTTAGATCTTTTGTCTATGATACAGGTTGACAGTTGGTATACTGATTTTAGATCTTTTGTCTATAATACAGGCTAATAGTTGGTATACTGATTTTAGATTTTTTGTCTGTGATACAGGCTGATAGTTGGCATACTGATTTTAGATCATTTGTCTATAATACAAGTTGATAGTTGGTATACTGATTTTAGATCTTTTGTCTATGATACAGGCTGATAGTGAGCATACTGATTTTAGATCTTTTGTCTATGATACAGGCTGATATTGAGCATACTGATTTTAGATCTTTTGTCTGTGATACAGGCTGATAGTTGGTATACTGATTTTAGATCTTTTGTCTGTAATACAGGCTGATAGTTGGTATACTGATTTTAGATCTTTTGTCTATGATACAGGCTTATAGTTGGTATACTGATTTTAGATCTTTTGTCTGTGATACAGGCTGATAGTTGGTATACTGATTTTAGATCTTTTGTCTGTAATACAGGCTGATAGTTGGTATACTGATTTTAGATCTTTTGTCTGTAATACAGGCTGATAGTTGGTATACTGATTTTAGATCTTTTGTCTATGATACAGGCTTATAGTTGGTATACTGATTTTAGATCTTTTGTCTGTGATACAGGCTGATAGTTGGTATACTGATTTTAGATCTTTTGTCTATGATACAGGCTTATAGTTGGTATACTGATTTTAGATCTTTTGTCTATGATACAGGCAGATAGTTGGTATACTGATTTTAGATCTTTTGTCTGTGATTCAGGCTTATAGGTGGTATACTGATTTTAGATCTTTTGTCTGTGATTCAGGCTGATAGTTGGTATACTGATTTTAGATCTTTTGTCTGTGATTCAGGCTGATAGTTGGTATACTGATTTTAGATCTATTGTCTGTGATTCAGGCTGATAGTTGGTATACTGATTTTAGATCTTTTGTCTGTGATACAGGCTGATAGTTGGTATACTGATTTTAGATCTTTTGTCTATGATACAGGCTTATAGTTGGTATACTGATTTTAGATCTTTTGTCTATGATACAGGCCGATATACTGATTTTAGATCTTTTGTCTGTGATTCAGGCTTATAGGTGGTATACTGATTTTAGATCTTTTGTCTGTGATTCAGGCTGATAGTTGGTATACTGATTTTAGATCTTTTGTCTGTGATTCAGGCTGATAGTTGGTATACTGATTTTAGATCTATTGTCTGTGATTCAGGCTGATAGTTGGTATACTGATTTTAGATCTTTTGTCTGTGATTCAGGCTGATAGTTGGTATACAGAGTTTAGATATTTTGTCTATAATACAGGTTGATAGTTGGTATACAGATTTTAGATCATTTGTCTATAATACAGGCTAATAGTTGGTATACTGATTTTAGATCAAGATTTTCTCTCTATGGATAATCATATAAGAATATTTTCACCAAACTGTGGGGTTTAGCTAATAGCATTAAAAGCATGGATGTTTTTGAGTATACACTGGTCTACAATTTTTTCGAAGTCGTCCCTTTCAGAGATAAAATGTGCTATTTATTAGGGATTTTGATGTGCTGAATTCAAATATGACAATTAAAACAACTGATTGGCTACTGTTTCCAAGATATTTAAGTTTTTATATTTTACGTCTATGTATATTGTGTACACAGTAGAGTTTTAATCATAAATTGTAAACCTAGGTCTTTTCATGTGTTTATGGTTGCTTTACATGATAATATTTCACCTGTCCTGTTTATGTAACACTTTAAAAAACGGGGTTATATAAATAAAAAATATATTGAAACAAAAGTAAAAAAACTATTATGTATATATAAGTACATAGTTTAATTCTTATTCAGTGTCTACTCTGCGTAATCTTGGCTTGACTCTTGTATTCATTAAATGGAGCATCTCTTGTCACTCTCCAGCAATAGTCTGCAAGCATTGATGGGCTCCATTTGCCTTGATAGCGTTTCTCCATTGTTGCAATGTCCTGGTGAAATCGCTCGCCGTGCTCGTCGCTCACTGCTCTAGATGAGAGTGCAAAAAATGTATCTTTAGTGACATGTTGCAACCAAGGCTTTTGTATGCCTTGAGGAGGTTTTCCCCCAACTCCCTGTAGTTGTCTGCCTTGTTGTTTCCGAGAAAATTTGTTGCCACTAACTGGAAGGCTTTCCATCCCGTCTTTTCCTTGCCACGCAGTGCACTGTGAAATGAATCATCTCGAAAAAGTTCACGAATCTGAGGACCAACAAAGACACCTTCCTTTATCTTAGCTTCACTTAACCTTGGAAATTTTCCACGGAGGTACTTGAAAGCTGCTTGTGTTTTGTCCATGGCCTTGACAAAGTTCTTCATCAGACCCAGCTGGATATGCAAGGGTGGTAACACAATCTTCCTTGATTCAACAAGTAGTGGATGCTGAACACTTTTCATCCCAGGCTCCAATGACTGTCGGAGTGGCCAATCTCTCTTGATGTAGTGGGAATCTCTCGCACGACTATCCCATTCGCAGAGAAAACAGCAGTACTTTGTGTATTCAGTCTGCAGACCAAGCAAGAGAGCAAGAACCTTGAAATCGCCACAAAGCTGCCACTGATGTTGGTCATTGTTTATGCACCTCAAAAGTTGTTTCATGTTTTCATAGGTTTCCTTCATAAAGACTGCATGACCAACTGGGATTGATGGCAAAACACTGCCATTATGCAGCAAAACAGCTTTAAGACTCGTTAGTTATCTCTACTTGTTCACATTGATGATATGAAACTGAGGGATTTTAAGTTCAAAATATATTGCATAAAATTGTGTGTACAAATTCACTTGACACAAAGCCAGAGTACTAGATAATGAAAAATGTTTTGTAAATTGGAGAAAGAGTCAACTGTTCATTTATTATTTGAATGCAGAAAAGTAAATTATTTATGGATTAAATTAGAACAGTGGACGAAAGAAAATTTTTATATTCATAAGAAATTTGATCAACTATGATATTTGGAACTGAAATTCCAAAAGTCTTTTACTTTCTTACTGTTATGACAAAACATTTATCTAAAAAATCAAAATTTTAGAAATCACATTTAAATTTTCTAGTTTTGAATCAGATTTTTAATGATATTTTAAAGGTGGAAAATATATTTCAAAGATAAATCAGTCCAGTAGGAAATTCTTTTAGAAATGGTCAGACATGTGTATATCTTTTGTTGCGCAGTTGATAAGACTTTTATTGATCAAAGCTTCGCATATTGTATATCCTTCTGCTGTAATATATAGTACCAAAAAGACTTTAATTTCACTAAGGTGCTTGGTATGTCACAAATATTGTTTTTATAGCAATTTATACACACACTGGCATACAGGGTCGCCTGTGTCTAACAGTTTTGCACATATTGTAATGTTCTGCTTTTTATGTATTTGTTCGTGTCAGTTTCTACGTCTCTCTCTATATAAAATTTTTCTTTGTCTCCTTATTCTAAATTCTAAAAATTAAAAATATATAAAAATTTTGAAAAGAAACCTAAGAAATTAAAAACAAAAATTATAAAATCGAACTAAATAATAACAAATGAAAGCAATTGTAAACAAATTCCAGAAATAAAAAAATGTCCAAACGTTTTCATAAAATATGTAAAAATAAAAACAAAATATTTAACACAATATAATTGTAAAAAATCATAAAATTACCCTCAAAAGTTAAGAAAAAGCTCTAAGAATTTAAGATTTTGTATTAAAAAAATTGAAACTTTTAGGTTTACAATTTTGAAGAAAAAAAATAATTGACCCTTTAAAATAAATAATAACTCTACAATTTACAAAAATTAAAAACATTTAAGATGAAAATAACAAACGTACAATTACAAAAAATAAAGTAAAAAATTGTAAAACAAAATTTTTAAATGAATAAAATACCATGAATTACAAAAAAGGCAAATTAAATGCAAATTTAAAATAATAAATGTAAATTTTGAAGAAGTATGGAAAATAGCACATTTGAAAAGAAACACAATTTTTGAAAAATTAAACCAAAATTTAAAAACAACAAATTTAAAACAAAAATAAAATATCTCAAAGATGAGGGTGAATCATGTTGACGGGAAGGAAAATATCCTCCGGGATATAGTTTGACAGAGTATTATCCAGGGGTGGCTAGACTTTAGTGACATGGGATCTACATTTTACCGAGTCATACCAACACGGTCTACCAGAATGTCACGCGCCTTCACGAGACATTGAAACATGTTGCAAAATATTGAATTTCTTTTAATAATCAAATAATGTGACTATGGATATATCAAACACTTTTACATACTTTTTTTTTTACCAAGTCTATTAATAAATGTACATATGTTAGCGGTGGCCAGACGTTAGTGATATTTGATCAACTTTTTACCGAGTCATACCAACACGGTGCGGATTTAGATTGTTACGGCAACTGTCATCAATGCGCTACAGTGATGGCTCACAGTCTCTGGGGCTAAGACTCAGTTTCTTTTGAAATATTTGTCAGAAAAAGGAACCGAATTACAATAAGTCACCGTGAATCGAGCAAAGATCATTGACACGAAAGTGGGAACAGTAAGGTTTAAAGATTCCACGAGTTACTTGGCTATGACCTTGAGTAAGATGCTGAAAAGGTTGAAGGATATTTTTCTTACTTTTTCAATACCGAAGAAAATCAACATGTCATACTACCTCATGCTATACTAGGAGCAGCGGGAACCTTTCTACACATGGCACCAAGCCCACTTTTTGGACCTTTTTGATTTTCAAGAAGAAATGCTGAAGTATTGTCGGAGCAATGTAGCCATTTTTCGACGTTTTTGTGGAAACTTTCGAGAGTTATTTCTCGAGTATGGGGGTATCAATTTATTGAAGGAAGTTTCTACCATTGACAAAGCTCGTGGATTGGAGTACCGAAATAATTTTATACCCATAAATACCTTAACTAATGTACCACCTAAAACGTATCAATCGGTGAGCCGTCAGTTTCGTCTAAGATTATGCGTTGGTTACATTACTTGTGCCATAGTCAAGACAAGTGGATACAACATGCCAGAAACGGTGGAGAAAAGGAGATCGGTCCTTACTCTCACTATTTTTATACTTTGGAATACCAAAACTCGAATTTCATGGATGTCACACGTGTTATCCTGACCGAGAACTGACAAATCCGTATACAGGGTTGACCATGGAAGGTCTGTACAAGATAACTTGCCATCGACGCCAGAGTTTGGAAGCTCAAGGATATCACATTATGGAAATGTGGGAACACGACTATAATCGACTTTTAAAAATAGAACCAAAATGTTGATGCATCGTCGAATACTACGATGTAGTGGACATCGAACCTTTGAATCCACGCGACAGTTTGTTTGTTGGACGGATCAATGTGATACACTTCTTGTACGAGACAGATGAGTCTCAAGGAGAACAAATTGATTGTCTTTGTTGTACCCTTGGGTCTGTAAATTTGCTCGATTTCCAACAGGTCAACCTGAAATTTTGACAGAACACATTCGCCAGTACCACGGTCTGATCAAATATAAAGTTTTTCCACCGACGATTTTGTACCACGCCGTGCTGCCTCATCATTGCAACGGACAAAACTGATATTTTCAGTAGTACGTGTGTTGAAGCGTGTAATCAACACGAACCCTAACGTCACGATAACCAAGAGCGCGCCTTGACATACACGTGGGTGAGTGTTAAATTGTTTCATGCTCTCGATTGTTGCTACACCCAAGAAGACCAAGACCATTTCAAGCAATGGTACCAATTCATAAAAGGCATCGAACTGGAACACGTCAAGCTGAACAAAGGAAGACGAGTGTTTGATAAAGTTGTACTCAGTTGTTTGTGTGGGAAACTCGCTCAGCGCCTGATCACGCACATGACAGTTGATGGATCCAAGCCAATAGACAAAGGAAATCTAACGAAAACATCGAAATCATACGAGAAGGTTTGATCATAGTCAATTACGCAGAGGTAATCTAGTTTGTTCAATCGGAAGAGTTTGCCAACGTGATCTTTGTCGCTTACGTGACAGCCAACGCCCATTTAAAATTGTGCTTGGTTTTGGAACCATCATGGGACTGCACACTTTACTTTGACATCGACAGGTGTATGCACATCGATTGCCCTGAAAGTTACCAAGCTCACATTGAAGAAAAACGCTTAGGAGCATGAACCGGCGAACATCACAAAGATACTATTGTGAGTTTTGCCATTGTGGGCAAAAAAATTATGGATACCAGTAACAAGATAACAAAGGACTACTTCATACCAAAAAGACCAAGACAGTGACGAGGGACATTTCCACCCCGTGAAATCAGGATAACCCCGTGTGTAACTTCAGTTTGCACTAGTCCTCGCGACCATGGTGAATGTGATTTTGGACTGCCCTGATCCGTCATCTTCATTCTTTGCTGATGATTTAAAGGGGCTTATTTTTTTAAAGTAATTATTTAGAAACAAGACTCTCTCGAAGCGACTGACACTCTACTGGCTCAAACGAATTTTCAGCAATTCAAGATTAGACCATTTCTTCCTTTTAACTCCGGAGTGTTGAAATCATCTTTGATATTCTTCAGTGATAACAAGATTTTCAGATTAACTGCTGTGGTGGACATATTGGATTTCAACTTGGCACCATTTTCATTTAGGACCAACACGACATCATAAGAAGTCTTCTGGTGGAAACTCTATGTTGATAAGATTTTCCGTTTCAGAGGAGCAACCCTAACAAGACTTTCAAGATGGATGACATGTTGGCCATATTCGATATCAGATTGGCACCATTTCTATTTAGTACCAACTAGACACCTGAAGAAGTCTTTTGGTGAAAGCACATCTAGGAGACGTAGTGATAGCAAAATGTTCAGGATGGCCATTGTGGCAGTCATATGAAAAGTCTAATTGGCACCATTTTCATTAACGACCAACTAGACATCTTTAGAAGCCTTTCAATGAAAACTCCATGTCGCTATGACCATTCATTCAGGAGAAATACTGATAACAAGACTTTCAAGATGAACACTAAAGCGTATTGAATGTATGAATGGCACCATTAGGATCAATCAGACGTCATAAGAAACGGTTTGGTAAAAATCGCATGTTGATACGACCACCCATTCAGGAGTAGTAGTGATAAAAAACAATTCAAGATGGCCGCTATTGTGGTCATATTGGACATCAGATCCACACCATTGTTATTTTGGTCCAACTATACATCATAAGAAATTTTCTGGTGTAAACGCCATGGCAATATTACTTTTTATTCAGGAGGATTAGCAATAACAAAATTTTGAAGATGGTCAATGTGGCAGCCATATCGCACATCGGATCGGCACGATTTTCATTTAGGGCTAACTAGAAATCATGAGAAGTCTTCTTTTGATAACCCCATGTCAATATGTCTTTCCATTCAGGAGGAGTAGAGATAACAAGATTTTCAAGATGGCCAATGTGGCGGCCATATTAGGCATTAGATCGGCATCATTTCAATGAGGACCAACCAAACATCATAAGAAGTCTTTTAGTGAAAACCCGATGTTGATTTGAGCATCCATTCAGAAGGATTAGCGATAACAAGAGTTTCAAGATGGCAACTGTGGCAGCCATATTAGATGTCCAGGCGGCACAATTTTCATTTTCAACCAACTAAACCGTGGTTGAATGTGTGTGTAAAGTTTTATGGCAATCCTCCAAGTAATTTAGGAGGTGTAGCGATAGCAAACTTGTGCTAACGGACGGAACGATGGACGGAGGACGGACGGACGATGGACGACAGACAACAGACCATTCCATATAACCAGTGTTGTGCTGACGTGCCGTTAAACCCCACAACTGCTACTAATTATTTAATCACAGCACAATTGTATAATGCTGCTCTAGAATAAAAATTGTCTAATCTGAAGTAATCTGAAGTAATCACTAGTTAAATACTATATTCAGGATAAAGGTTTAATTGGACAGTTTTCGACAACTATAGAGATTGCGCACATCTTTCATTACTGACCTACTTGCTTACGTCACTTATTAGATTCCTTTGTTCTAAAGAAGTACTTTCTGGTCTCATTTAAGACGCAGTGTAACAATTAATGCTGTACAACTTTGTTCCTCCTTTTTTTCTTGTATTGCTTTTGTAAATATCCGCGTCTAAGCATCATGAAACTTCTGTAAAGTAATTACGTTTTTGTGTCTTGTTCTTTTCTCGTTTGTGTAATCGTCGTATACAGCTTTGTGCCCTTGAAAAAGGAATCGGTAGATTCCGAAAGCGCTTGGGCTGGTTGCACACCAGGTTGGCACTGTTGTATGGCAGTTTTGCTTAGTATATATATTACTAAGAAACAGTACCTTTCGATTAATTGCTGAATTTAGCTGTGTTATCCTTTTTAAAGGTAGTGAAAATATTTGTGAACATGACAATTGTCCCATATAAATTCTTTATTATTCATAGATGAAATATTAGCGAACACTATATTAACTCTCTAATTTCAATTAACATGCCGGGCTGATTATGTAAGAAATACTGGAATCATCCCTTTTGAGTGTATCTGTTCAATTATCAGCCAAAGTTGGGAGCTATTTAAATAAATCTCATACCAAATTTCAATGTTTCACTTTATCTCATATCTAGTTTCATATGAATCAAGATATAAACCGAATGTAATACGAGTATACCTTATTTCAGCTTGTGCTGATTGCTAAAATGCATACATACATTAAAGTCAAAGGATAAATGTGAAATTAATCACGACATTACGTTGACTGCAGAACCGATTTATTCCATAATATTTGCTCTGTTCTTACGGATTTTTTTGGGTCATTCGTTGCGAAAAAGAAATTAAAATTACGTCTTGAACATGAGTTATTTTGTTTGATTTCTTTTTTATGTTATATGTATTGGCTGGTTATGCAAAAATACACGGTAATTTGATCAGTGAAACTATCTCATGTTCAGTAGTCTAGCATCTGACCTTTGTGGAGTACAGCAAATATGCTATTATATTCAGCATCATTCATTCTATATAAAATCATAAATTTTAATTAAAATAGATTTTAGGACAAAGGTATCTCTTTAATACATAACTCATTATGAGAGTGAACAATATAAACAAATGTTTTCGCTATGCGAGTCAATATATATATCAACAGAATATATACAGTAGGTTTATGAAATAATATTTGCTGAGTGTTAATACATATATTTCATTGAATCCTCCAATTGCAGTCATGCAAACTTTGAATAAGTTTTCGAGCCCTATAAACATGTCACAAAATTAATTAATGAAGAAATAGTTATCATGATAATTCCATAAATTCAATATCCTGGCGACTTGCAGACAATTTAAAATCTTCCTCTAAAAAGTGGCACGTCTCTAAGTCTGTGAGTTGTCATAAATTTATGCAGAATAATGATCCATAACAGAAATCTGACGTCCTTACTCGCTACAAGTTAAAACATTGAATTAAAACGCAGTTGAATCGGCGTCGCAAAGGTGGCATTCTATAGTGTTACAAACATTCGAGACACGTTGCTTTGCGCCTGTGAATTCGTTGATTACATATTTCTGAGAGAGAAATGTTTCATTTAAATAAAATTCAAATTATTCATCTAACAAACTTGGAATTATTTATAGAATCGCAACTCTTTTGTACGTTGCATGCTGCAATAAGTATCTGTTGTTGACGGTCATTTATATGGGAAGCCAAAAACAATCGCCAGATGGTGTATCCCTACGGTTTGATGCAGTTTGGCATTTTTCAATACCACATTTCTAAACGTGTAGAACCTAATAAATCGAGATGAAATTGATAAATTGCCCACGACTTGAATAAAATTACTGGTGAATTTATATTATAAAGATAGTTGGAATTACTTCTTTCGTGAGTTTTCCTTTGTTTATTCTGCAACATAGATCAAATCCGAACTATTTCAAATGATGCCCATGCGAGACATATGGGCTATACATGTAATTCTAATCTACCAGAATTTTTGTTCGCAATTCCAACACTTGTTTTCAAAGGTTGTTCACAATCTTCAAGTTGAATCCTAGGAAGAAATGCTATCTTTGTTGTTTTCTTACATGCGCGGAAGCAAAACCGTCGACATCTAAAAAGATGTTATATTGAAAATGTAGTCTTGCGTTTTTTCATTGTGTTGTGGTTTAGTATGCTGTTAATTTTGTTTCACGTACATATATGATGACAATGAATTCTACCATTATTTTTTTCTATTCTTTCAACGCATAGCATATTGCCGAAAAGCCAATCTGGAAAGAGGATCCGAAGTGGCTTAGTGGTTAGCGTGCTGGACTCGCAGCCGAAATAATGCGGATTCGAATCCTACCATAGGATCAGCCCGGGTCGGCTACTGTGGTGTATCCTTGTGCAAGACACTTTACTCCAATTACATCAGCATCAAATAACACACTTGTGTTTCTGTGCCGTAAAATACCAAACCACCACCATCATTATCTGGAAAACAGAGATGCATTCTGTAGTCCTCAGTCTTGAAGGGCAAATGAGCCAGGTTGCAATTGCGTTAGATTGAATTATATTAAATGTTACCAGAGAAACATGATACGCCATTCAAGCTTTACAAATATATCTTAATCATAGAGTAATGTCTTTTGCCGTGAAGATTCCTATTTCTGTGATTGTGCAACTCTTTAAATATTGTTTCTTTTTGTTTAACATTTGTAAAACTTCTTTTAAAACTATGAAATAGTGAAACATCTTGATGCGGCGCTATTTCCTTCGTAATTGCTTCTCCAAAGAAGAAAACGAATAGCAAAGCGACGTCGTTTTTAATGACCCTTGTGTAAGACAAGCATGGCCTAATGAACACATGTCTGAAGCCTTTTCTATTTAGAAAATTGCCCATAACTCATCTTTAACTACGCTGTTAGCGAGATTCGGTGAGGTAAGATTGAATTCAAACGATCCCAATTACCGAGAAGCACAGGTAATGAATTGCCTGATCTGTACATTTTCTGCAGCGACTTGTACTTTTTAATTTGGGAAAACTGCAAGAGCATGAAAATGTTTTTTTTTTTATTTTAAATAATTTTGTTTCTTAATTTTATAAAAATAAAATAATACTTTCCGAATAAAATCGAAAACTTAATGTAGATATGATGCTTTGAAACGGGAATTTATTTCAGTTACAATATGATCATAAACATATTTACAATGTTAATGAATTCAAATATTTTGCTCCATCACTATTCTTACAAGTGTCCATCGAAGGGACCGACGCTCTAGTGGCTGAAAAGAATTTCCAGGAATTCAAGATGAGACCATTTCTTCCTTTTAACAGCGGAGTGTTGAACCATCATTGATACTCTTCTGCGATAACAAGATTTTCAAATTAACTGCTGTGGTGGACATATTTGATGTCCGCTTGGCACCATTTTCATTTAGGACCAACAAGGCATCATAAGAAATCTTCTTGTGGAAATCCTAGGTTGATATGATTTTCCGTTCTGGAGGAGTAACGATAAAAAGAATTTCAAGATGGATGACATGTTGGCCATATTCGATATCAGATTGGCACCATTTCTCTTTAGTACCAATTAGATATAAGAAGAAGTCTTTTGGTGAAAACACAATGACGATATGACCAGCCATCTAGGAAAAGTAGTAATAACAAGATTTTAAAGATGGCCATTGTGGCAGTCATATTAGAAGTCGGATCGGCACCATTTTCATTTACGAGCAACTTGACATCATAACAAGTCTTCCAGTAAAACCCCCATGCTGATATGACCATTTATTCACGAGAAATAGTGATAATAGCATATTGACACCATTTTGATTTAGGACCAACTAGACATCATAAGAAGTCTTTTAGTGAAAATCCCATTCTGATATGACCATCCATTCAGGAGGAGAAGCGATAACAAGATTTTCAAGATGGACACTGTGGCGGGTATATTGGATGTCCGCAGACTTGTGCTAACGGACGGACGGACGACGGTGGACGGACAACAGACTCATAGGCTCTTCTGGTCTATGACCAATAAAGCTATAATGCTTTGTAAAATATGCCCACGAGCATTTATAAATATTTTGGTTTAACATACCATTCCCTCAAGAAAAGGGTAACAGCGTCAATTTCAAAGCTAATAATTATGTGTCATTGGTCGTACATAAATGGCATTAAAGCCCGACAAATTAAAAAATAATAATAATAGCTCGCTCTCATGTTATAACTTGTTAGAACATAAAAGACAATTTCCCCTCTGCACATATTGTGAAATCTTAAACTCATGGAAGCGACGCCTATTCAACATCTTAGGTGTGAAACCATGCACGAGACCAAACAGGCCGTTTCCCATCGTATCATGTATATCGATAGGTTGGTATACAAAACTGTCGTTATTAAATATGTGGCTGGTATTTCTGACTGTATTTATAGTTTATGCATGACCTTACTTCTTAATTCAATGTTCTTCAGTGCTGCTACAAGTAATGTGGAGAATCTATATTACTTATACACGATTTATAGTCATGGTACTAGTGGAGTCTACTGTTCCATTCGTGGTACTAGTAGAATCTAGTGTTCCATTCGTGGTACTAGTAGAATCTAGTGTTCCATTCGTGGTACTAGTAGAATCTAGTGTTCGCAAAGTGTGCAGCGATCAAACATATATCATCAAACCTGGGAGGTAGTCCATGGTTCTTGAAATATTTTAAATTTTCTTTAATAACAATATCTGAATATTTATTTTATTTCTTTGTTTGAAAAAAAAAAAGAAAAGAAAAAGAATTTTGAATTGAAGATTCAGCATGTATCATGTATTATAAATCATATAATACCTTGTAATAGGCTTTGAAAAAAGAGTCAAGTTTTATATGTGATGACACTCGCATGAATATCTAAAAAATGGGGATTTTCTCAGCTCTCTTTTTCATCGAGAATAAAAACTATTCAAAGGTGTACACATTTTAAACTAAAGATATATATATATATATATATATATATATATATATATATATATATATATATATATATATATATATATATATATATATATCCTTTCTAGTAGTTGCACCTCTAAATAAAATTACAATATTGTCACATTATCACAATCAAGATAATGCAAAATCTCACTTTGATGAAAACATTTAAAGAATTTAGTGAAATTGAGGCTTCAAAAAGTATTTCTTGCCTGTTTGAAACGGTAGACTGTGTTACTGTCTATTACGTAGGATTACTAATGTGGACCTATATATTCATGGCCAGGGGCAGATCCAGAAATATCGCTTAGTATCGTTAGGGGAGAGCGTAAACAAATAGTCGAGGGGGTCTGTGGGACAGAATCCCCAGTGGGGGCCCAGGCGGGCAAGCCCCCGGAAGCTCCTGCATTTTAGGCGTTTCCAGGGCATAATTTTAACCGACTAACTGTAAAAAAAAAATATTATAGGAAATATCTTGATAAATCGGTTTGCTTTCAGTATACGAAATCTTTCTAATGTAAGCATAGATACAACAATAATCAATAAACCAAGGCAAAGCAGATTTCTTCACGCCCCAATCTATAAATACAATTTCAGTTCAATGGGTTTATTGCTTTAAATACCGATGTTATCAAAGCTATTCTTGAAGCATTTCGCTTTTATCAATAAAAGATTAACTATAGTCCGAGCTGACGGATTGACACTTAACCATCTCCGGGTTATTTATGCGCTCTTTGGCTACATGTACTATGTGAAAGCCCAAATTGTACCGTAACCTTCTCGCGGTTGATGTTGGGATCGAATACCCAAGTATTAACTGCTGTTTAAGGCTTTTTCACATTATCGGGTATACCATCACGGAAATGATTCATTGTCGGTGTATTCAAAGCGCGAAACGCTATCTCTCTGCCTTTGTGTGAAAGTTTAATAGCGGTAGAGAACGTCAAATGCGATCAATTTTGTTAATGTAATGTATGTATTCTTTCCAGTACCTAATACTATAAAAGTTCTTGTCCCGATAAATGATTAAAGTCAGATTGTGTGAGGTCAATAATTTTGCCGAGAGCGAAGAACATACTTTAAAGGATGCAAGTATTCAGCAAGACGAGAAATTCGCGATATTTCAATACAATTGCGCATTGGCAATATAGCGAAGATACGCCTGCCTTAATACCCCACGCACTCATTTAAAAATTTTCACCTGGATCTAAAAGTTTCAAGAAACATTGAGTACATGATTTTGAAGTTGTACTTGAAATATTAAATAATATATTTTTCTTCTAAAACAAGCAGAATTATCTAAAGTAAAGATGATTACATTTAGTTTATGCAATATTTTCTTTTTCATAAAAATGTAACAATGGATTGTCCGGTAAAGCCAGAGTTACACGACATTTAAAACAGAGAGTGTGGAAACTCCCCTCG